>CM037781.1:71825499-71875499 GCA_021229015.1 Solen grandis | reverse complement strand
ATTAATTATATTGAATGATTTATTGAAAAAATTTCAATGATTCTATATCACAAAATCAAGGTCTTATCATACTTTATGTACATAAAACAGTTTGTTTATAAATACATTACCCCTGATTTTTAAAATAAGTCCAAACTTTAAAACACGATTTCCTCAAACACATAAAAGCCTTCTCAGTCTTCAAACAATTTATTTACAATCATGCTCAAGGCCGGGATCATCAGAAGAAATCTCCGAAAGAGCGCTGCCTTAAGAACCCTAACACGTTCTCTCTCTCGCTTTCCTAAATCTCTCTATCATATATTTGACCCGCGTCTAGCGATGTTGGTCCTTGTGGAATTAGAAGTAATGTCAGCGAAATGACGTCATGCATGTTTTCCCAACCCGGAAGTTTGCAAAATACAGAACTTAGGCAATTGTTGACACATATATTTCTGATTTCGTGTTTTAACACAGTGTTCCAGTGTAAAATTGATGATGAGTTGCAGGTAAGGTTTATTTTTTATCATTCTTTTTAATAGACAACACTGTTTATAAATCGAGTCTATTTAGTTTGATTTGAATTGTCCTCCCACTTAAACGACAGACGTAGATAATTGCGCCAAAACCGAGACAAACAGAAATGTGTCATTTTATTGTATTCTATGTCTTTGTTTTTTTTTGTTCTACGTTATAAACATATGTTTGCAGATTAATAGTGTTTTGCTAATAATCACCAGTCTTTGAATTTTAACCCATTTAAACAAACCAGAGAACAGGAAGACATAGTCTCAAAACTGCTTGTTCCTTAAAATTGAAATCAAGTTCAACAATATGTTCAACAATATGTATATGCAATTTAGACTAAGGCAGTTTTTTTTCTTTATTTAGATATACATTTATATTTTTATGCAACATATCATTGATTTCCTATCGGTATATTTAATATCTTACTTAAATGTTTTTTTTTACATAATTATCTTCTAAACTTCATTAGCTTAATTATTAAGAAAAAATAGATCTATACCAGGTTAGTAGTTCTGGTTATTTATTTACGTATTATTAGGACCTTGACGCGATCTTTTCTCAGCATTTTGGGTCCCAGTATTCATCCCAGCATAGCCTAGAAGTGAGCGGTGAAGAAAGTGACGAAGAAGAAATAGAGGTAGGACCTAGTATAGATTTAGAGTCTTTGATTGAAGAACGGACCCGAGAGCAGTCTTCACAGGGGTGTCACCATCCAGAGGACGAGAACTCAAGTTCAGAGGAGGATGGAGATGAGCAGAGAGAACGTGATAAGGAGAGGGTCAATCAGTTCATTAATTTAGGATGTACATGTAGTAAGAGGTGTCACAAGAAATTTACTTTTCGGGAGGTATATGCCAATAGACTACATGTAAGAGATCTTAGCCATGAATCTAAAGACATGCTTCTCATGGGATTTTTACAGAAGGAGGCAAAGAAATGTACCCCTCAGACATCCCATGGATCACACAGAAAACGTGTACCACCCAAGGACTTAAGATTTCATGGCGTTAGGATTTGTCTTGAAGCCTTTTTTTGTGCTATGGTATCAGGAAGAACTATTTGTATGCCTTTTCAAGTCACTTGAAGGATAAGGGTGCTGTGCCCAGATCACATGGGAATTCACAGAAGAAACCACATAACGCCTTTACATTTAATGAACTCAAACAGGTTGTGGAGTTCATTCAAAACTGTGCCAGTGAAACAGGCTTACTTAAGCTAGCTGCACTACGAGGTAGGGATAACATACCATCCGTATTCCTACCATCAAGCAAACTAAAAATGATCTTTATGACCAGTATGTCGAGGCGGGCAGAGAGGCCGGTACCAGGCATGTGTCTTTGGCTGTTTTCAAAACTATCTGGTCAAGCTGCACACCTCACATAAAGATCGCAGGTCCCCGGAATGATGTGTGTGCTAAATGTGAGAAGTTGCGGGTTAAGGTGGTGGACTCCAGAACAGAGAAGAAGCTTGAGGCAACAGAAGAATTTCGACAACATGTTCTGTTAGTACAGCAGTAAAATATTGCATATACATGTAGTTTTTCTAACACAAGCACACAAGCCTATTACTATATTAGGCATTTTGTTCAATTTTGTATGACTGACGAATGGAAATTATTTAATTAACGCACATTTAAAAAAGCAGATGTCAGCCTTGATATTAACATATTTATAAGAATTAAAAATATTTTGGAGAATAACTGGTCATAAATGGGCATATAACTTTCACTGTATGCGTTTTCATTTATCTTTAATATAATAGAAATGTTGATTATGTTTTGTAAAATCTATCACCGTTATAAAAAATAAAGTTCACTGTTTTGTTTTAGGAGAGAGACCTGTACATCACCTGTGTGAATCAGAGCAAGGCAGACCCATCCTACACCCATTAGACGTTTCACTTCAGTCAGAATATGGCCCTTCCTCATACAGCAAGACAAGTTGGGTCTCTCTACTTCTTGTCACTGAGGAAAATACAGTTGTTTGGGTTCCGGATTGACGGTCACCCTCGCCAGTTGAACTTCCTTATAGACGAAGATGAGACAATCGGTATCGACGGCAAGGATACCAACGGACCAAACGCCGTCATTTCGATGATTGACTGGGCAATACAGACTTATGGATACAACAAGTCTCATTTCAGCATACATGCTGATAACTGTCCAGGTAAATAGGCAGAAATGCTTATATTTTTTTTAAAATAATAATGGTATAAGATTATTATTGAATATTATACTTCATTTACTTAATATTGATTACAACTTACCTGTTGTTGGAGTTTTCCCTATTCTTTTCATTTACTGTTAGTTTAATTTTGCAATATATATTCACAAGTTTGTATCTTAAGAAGTAAAACCATCTAACTGAACGCAATTAAAAGCACAGGCAGTATTTGTTTTTATAATGCCATTTAAGATTGTTAACAATTCTTGAGATAGATCGTTATTAAACCAATTGTTATGTTTTATGCTGCTTAATGGTTATTCTACTTGGTGTTTTACTTCAGGCCAAAACAAAAACAAGTTCATGATGGGATATTTTATGTGGAGGGTGATGACTGGCCAAAACTCAACCATAGAATATTTAATGCAAATTCCATGTACATTGGCTTTATATATATAACACCTTTTTTTTGTTTTTGTTTTTTTGTTAAGGTGCATGGATATTTAATTATAAACACGTTCTCTTTTTATTCCAGAAAACAACAATACTTCAGATTTTCCAGTGAAGAACCAGGAATTCTAACTGTGCGCACCAATAAAGATGCTGTGGAGCAGAATATCAACATGCTAATGGTGCCAAACTTCCGCTTCAGATCGACTTCCCGTCAACAGTACTGAAACCACCAGGACTGTCAAAGGCTAGACACACATACCTTCACCGTTATGTTCGGCCATATGTTAGATCAGCTTTGCAGGAGGAGTTCTGTGTGGCACCATAATGTGTGTTTCAAACTTTAAAGCTGGTTTTTTAGGCATATCTAATATCAACTATTTTTATGCTTCGTTTATTCTAATGTGACAACTTTATCAATAAAGATGCCCAATAAGAAGTCAGTCCTCTCCAGCTTCTCCTCTACTGTAACTCTTCTTTCACTTCCTTGTTCTTTTCCTCCAGCGAAACCCATGGCTTTTTTTTTATCTCAGGATCTAAATCACCCAGCCTTTTGTCCATATGACTTATCTACTTTCAATAATTTTCAAGCATAACATAACATAAATACGGTTGTGAAACAAACCCTACCTTATCATTGCTTACTGATGTCATGCTGAATTCGGTGGTACTGCTAATATCGGTGCTGTCAGCTGTAGTAATAGTGCGAGTTGGTGAGTTCGTTACAAATACTCTATCGTTACCGTTATTATACAATGCACTGTTAACCTAAGTAATTCACTCACCGAAACATTGCTCCTAGACGGGCTTCTGACACTGTTTACTTTCCTATTGTTGCGACTGCACAGATCATCACCGTTACCATAGCCCCTATTTTTCCATTCCTATCAACCGCCAAGTATCCAACACACAAGTACACATATTTGAACGTATTATAACGCTGTCACTAGTCTAAAAACAAGTCCAAAACAGTATAATATGAATTAAAATGGTCAGTTATCACAGAACATAAAAAGCGACCAACACCTCCACCATTTAATTAGGCTAGATAGTGTCCGATAAAGTCAATCTTTTACTCTTCTAAGATCATCAATACAGAGTTCCCATTTAATTATATGTTTATATTGTCTTCTATGTATTTCCGGTAGATACTTGTTAATTGTTTTGAAAATCTATTTGATACCTTAAGAAACAGTATTTTATGTAACATGGACAGAGATATAAATCACGTTGTAAATGATATCTTGTCACTGTATAAAAAAGCAGGACAAACTATGCGTGTCTGTCCAAGACATAAACAATTTCAAAATCTAGTGTATGCTGAAAATCAACCATGTTGGGATTATGAATGTGACATTTTAAAACAAGCAAAATATTCGGCATTAAGGCGTTTTCAGAGGTCAAATATGCAGACTGATCTCTCTATATATCTTGAGGAGAAACTATAACTTAGTAGCCGCAAGATAATGCCTAAAATCCTTTCGGGGTATTTTAAAACAGAAACAGAAAACATTGAAGTTATAACTCAACCCACTGAATGGTTGAACCACTTTAAATGATTATTATTTAGCGCTGATTTACCTGAAATTACAAACTGTACGCATATCTTAAATCAGAAATATATAATGATATGCTGAACTGTCAGATTTCATTGGATAAAGTAAAACGAAGTATTATATAGTTGAGATCTGGAAAATATCACGGCGTAAGTGATATTGGGTCTGAATTTTATAAAAGTACTTGTGAAACAATTGCTCCCGTGTTAACACAATTATTCAATATTATACTATAGACAAGAAATTTTCCAAATAGTTGGACAGAGAGTATTATAATCATGCCGGTTCATAAGTCTTGTGTTAGGTCTGACCCATTTAATTTTAGAGGATTTTCTCTAATGAGTGTCCTCTATAAAATATTTTCAAATATAGTGTACGCAAGATTATGTAAATTGAGTGAATGCTTTAATAAATAAAACGAGTCTCAGGCTGGATTTAGAGCAGGTTATGGTTTGCACGCTTTTGTGCATTTATGAAGCACGTTCAGACTCACGGTGTGTCTGCAAGGGTGCATGGAAATAAAGGACGTTTACCAAAGCATGCAGTTCAGTATGATGATGTGCTACGCGTAGTGCATTTCATCAACAACTACGCAGATGAAAATGGGATTCCTCAGCCTGCGGCACCTCGAGGTATTGACAACATTCCGTGTATCTACCTGCCGTCACATACGACCAAGAACCAAATACACCAAGATTCAAACAGTCTAATGCAAGGGATCGCGTACTGTCTCTGACATCATTCAAAGACATCTGGCGCGCTTGCCTTCCTCACGTCCGTATAGGTAAACCTCGGGAGGATGTATGTGCCACCTGCGAGAAACACCGACGGATGATCGTGGGTGCGGTTACAGAAGATGAAACACTAGAATCTCTTTGAGCCATGGAGACACATGTGAACCTTGCTAAAACGGTACATGCAAATATTTTTCGTATTATATAATATCAATGTAGTAATATGCGCTATAAATACCAAATTAAATACAATTCTAAATTGCTTAATTTGTTAGGTGGAAATATTTAAAATGTATTTCTAAAAGAATAAGATATTATATTATTAATAAGGAAAGGTCGATACAATGTTTTAAAATATTTTTTAACTTGTCACCTTCGCGTAAAATTTAAGAATGCATTCACTTTATTACAATAATAGTTACAATTATACTTTTATCCGACATTGATAATAATAATAATTATAATAATAACGATAATTAATTAATAAATAAATAATCATTCATGTAGTAATATTATCTCACACATTCATCACTACTGACATTACATAAACGTTTATATTTACAAGAATGTGACTTTTACAATGGCTGTGTGTGAAGAAGCATCCAAACGCGTGACTCCGATGATAGGTTTGTGCATGTAACGTTTGATTTTAGTCAAAACGTTAGTTTGCCACACTTTTCACGACAACCGGGACCCCTGTATTTTTTTATCTCTGAGAAAAATACAAATATTTGGAGTTAGATTTGACGGATTTCAAAGCCAACTTAATTTCCTAGTCGATGAAGACCAAACACTTGGCAAAGATGGAGGGAAGACCCACGGTCCCGATGCTGTGATATCGATGCTGGACTGGGCTCTTGAAGTGCATGGATCAGAGTCGTCTGCATGCTCCATACACGCAGATAACTGTCCAGGTAATATATGTCGTTTATCCGTTTGTGATGTTCATAATAAATACAACTAATTAGATGTGAACTTAACCGTGACTCATTAAAATATGCAATTTCTAATTGCACTAAAATGAACGGTAGAACATACGGGTGAAATAAAGTACTATATTAATACTATATTGATGGTTGTACTAGTTATTGCATTCATTTTAATACAACTTGTTACGATTGTAATACAGTTGGATCCCGGTTATTTGAAGTCGTCGGGACCGACGTTTCAATTCGGATAAAGCATCTGTTTGAATAATCGTTAGTGGTAAAATGTAACTGTTTTATGCGTGATATTTTGCTTTTTCCTATGTATAGTAGCGTTTTAAATACAACAAGCTTGAAATAAATCTAAATGAAATAGTTCATGTTCGTATACTGAAGAAGTGATGCTGTTTAAATTTTGCAGATTTATAATGAAATTATATGGAAACAACAACAACAACAACAACAAAACACACACACACATTAAATCGACTAGCAGGGTGCCCCGTAATTTTTCGAATGCATATCCGATGATTTTGGGTTTGAACCCCTTAGGGGCAATGGTTTTTCGTGATATTTCAAGATGTAAAGCACTGGTTCAACCCAAGAACTGTCGTGAGGGATCAGTATATTTATGAGAACTTGTCCGCAAATCAACGTAAATTAAATAAGTTTTAATTGAATCGACTGGTTGTACTCAAGATGATAATTTTATCTATTTTAGGTCAAAACAAGAATCGTTACTTGTGGGATATTTCATGTGACGTGTAATGACGAGACAACACAACAGGATAGATTACCATATGCACATTCCAGGTATTATATTTTATATGCATAAAACCGTGATACACATAATACCGCGAATGTTGCTATAAAAACAATACACCGAACAAACTCTAAATCCAAACTTTCATTTGTGTGTCTAATTATTTACCTTGGGTATAAGCAACAGTGAAACGCATTTAAAAATACACATTTAACTCTATGACAATTTTTTATCAGTATCATAATTTTTAAGACTGATGAAGCTTTAGTTTCACGGTAATACGTACAACCAATATACTACTAATATCCACTGAGCAGTTATAAATGTGATGTGTATATATAAGAACATGTAGTAAACTGATTTATACTGAACAGATTATTTAATTTAAACGTGCGAAATATAGTTTATTCAGTATACACTTAAGCATATGCCTAATAATACATTTTATCAATCAGGACACGCACGATGTCTGGTGGATTCCAGTTTCGCCCACATAAAAATCAAATATCGAAGGAGCGACTTCGAAACAATTGACCAACTGACCGAGCTTGTTGATAAATCGCCCGCCATCAACACCAGTGTAAGATACCCACAGTGGAATTGGAGAAAATGGAAACCGTTTTTGGAAGGACATTTCAAGCCTATTCCCAGAATAAGGTAAAATAGAATGAGAAGAGAAACCTTAGAACATGTTTATAAAATCACATTAGAAAATCGTCTGCATATAAATGCAAAAATTAATATTTATCTCGTGTGATAATGCTATTTAATATTATTTTCAGACAATATCAACACTTCAGTTTCAACAGGGAGAAACCAGGCACTGTATGTGTAAGTACTGATCCCCAGGCAGATGAACAGGAGTTCATGGTTCTAAGGGATCCCGACTTTACATTTCCATCAGCTGTCCGACCATCCATCGTAACTCCTGCTGGGATGTCCAGACAGCGCAAAGAGCACCTCCAGAGGAACATGCAGCCATTTGTTCGACCCGCTAACCGATATTATTACCAGTTTTGACAATACAGACATACCGTGGCACAGAACGTCATTTTTTTTGCGACGTCATTTACAAAAAAAAATAGTAACCATGACGTCAATAAACCGAGCATAACTAAAAAAGTAAATGTCCAATCCAATTTTTTTTTTCATACTTTTATTTCTAAAGAAATTCTCTTTCTTTTAGAACAAAAATTCAAAAATCGAAAAAAAAACCAAAAAAACCCCCTTAAGACCGGTTTTCTCGCGTAGTTCCCCATATATATCTCAAAACCAGGAGGTAGATTATATGTACTCTATGTTGATTTCAACAAAGCTTTTGATAGTTTGATACATTATGAACTATGCAAGTGTTTGCCAAAAATATGTGTCACTGGTAAATTATATAATGTTTTAGAATCTATGTACTACAACCTGAATAGTCTTGTCCGCATATTAAATGATACGTATACTGAAGCCTTTCGCTGTGATGTAGATATAAGACAAAGGGATATAAGCAGTACGATACTATTTAACAATGGGATATTTATTACGGATCAAATACCGAACATTATTTGTATTTCATTTGCTGATGATGTAGCACATTTTTCAGAAACTATGTGGATTACAAAAACAGCTTAATAACATATCATTTTGTCATGCAGCGGGAATGACCATTAACAAAACAATACAGACATAATTGTTTTTCCGTAGCGTGGGATTATAGAGGCAATTCAGTGAATGTAACTCCAGAGTACAACTTTCATTGACAAAACCCCAGTCTCAGATGATTGCGTATGAGTGTACAGAAACATGTGCGTGTATGTGGAATTACAAATATCAAGGAATATTTACAAGTTTATACAAATATAAACAATAATTGGAACTTTATATAACAGAAAAATTACATAAATAAGTATATCGGTATGTCTTTCTTTTCTTTTGCTTTCTTTTTATTTAAAAATATAAGACAGCCACATGAAATAAACCTTGCGAAAAACAATATTTATAAACACACTGTATTGTTCCCTTAGGCAAACAGATAACACTGGGCATCGAATGCCGAGGAGAGTATTTAAAGCTGTTTTTTGTCCAATGAAAGAAATGTTAATAGCACGTGAACTCCCAAGCAGTTTTGTGATTTGTCCAGCAACTTCAGACGATGCATCCCCAGATATGGACATTCAGTAAGAAAATGGTCAGTGAAGCAAGTATCGTGAAGCTCAGCACAGCATCTACGACATAAGCCATCGTACCATGAAAGATATGCTATCAACTTACATATTGTCCTATAATACGTTAGTTGACGTGGATAATTTTGACAATACTGCCAAATCTCGCACGTCTGATACAATGTTTGTACAGATCGGAAACGATTAAATTCTGACGCACTATGTCGAACAGCCCAGTTCCCAATTACTTTTGAGCGAATCTTTAAGTTTCACGAGGCGTATTTATTTTGAAAATTACCATCACTTATAAACGCATTTAAATAATTTGAAAGTCCGTTATTGTGAAGAATTTAACATATGTATGGAAAGAAACCGGACATCGCAGGCGGGTTGAGCTTGCTATATGTTAAACGGACAAGACATATACCCCTGATTGCGTTACTACAATTAAGACGACAGAGTTGACCAAGGAATATGTTTTCTTTGGTCAATAAGACATTTCCTTTGGTTGTGTTGCACATATCTACGACCCAGTATACAAAATAAAATAAAAATGCATATATATATATGCAAACCAATCAAAGATATGATAGAGAGATCTAGGAGAGCGACAGAGAGAACGTATCTTGGTGAGTGGAACTGTAAGGATTCTGAAGACAGCGCTCTTTCGGAGATTTCTTCTGATGATCCCGGCCTTGAGCATGATTGTAAATAAATTGTATGAAGACTGAGAAGGCTCTTCTGTGTTTGAGGAAATCGTGTTTTAAAGTTTGAACTTATTTTAAAAATCGGGGGTAATGTATTTATAAACAAACTGTTTCACGTATATAAAGTATGATAATACTTTTATTTTGTGATATATTGAAAAATTTCAATAAATCATTCAATATAAACAATTAAACCCTTTTTCCACACTACTTTTTCCACAATCTGTTCAATAAAAGGTTCTATGAGGCAGATATTCCCTTATGCATTGAAGGTTGTTTTATATAATGTTCATAATATAAAGGTATATTTGACATATGTAACCATTTATTTCTAATACTTATGCAACACGTAGCCTTATGTTATGTGTAGAAAATGGTTTAAGTTAAATACAACATTTTACCATTAACATTTATACCAATCAATGCAATATTTAACATAGAAATTCGCATTATGTTCTCGAAGCAATATATTTGACTTCAGTTAATGAAATTGTAAGCTAAATTTAAGCTCCTAAAACGCACAGTTCACCATTCGAAAATGTTAATGTGCCAGTAAAGTACATAACTGAAAGCACCTCATATTTTCGATATTTTATAGGTTTTCATATTCACAAGATGAATTTTCTGGAATAGTGTCATTGCATATTTTACTGGTTGGTAACTTTTCAGAGTATGATTGATGATGTTTTCTTCCGCGATTCGCTCATGGTATCCTTGGAATATTTTCTTTTCTCCTGTTTGCTCCGTTTTAATTCTTAAGTCTCAGAACCTCTAGAATTAACATAATCTTTCTCCGGGTTGTATGTTTTGTCTTGGTTTCTGTCGTCAGAAAACCCAGTATCTTCTAATAACTTCTTCGAATTGGCTTCTGTTACTTGAGATCCAACTTCTCGTAATTTTGTTATTTGTATATTCTCATCTGATATAATTAATTGTTTCATCACACTTGCAATCAGAATATACAGCATCCTGTCGGCCCTTATCCACCTAATACTAAATTCTTGCAAGAATTGACATTATTTTGGCCTAAGCCTTTCACCTGGTAATTTATTAATGTTTCATCACCTGATGGAATATAAAAAAAGGAATACAAAGATGACAATTTAATTAAAACATACACAAGCAAATATTTAAAGGACCTTCGAATTATCATCATAATTATTTTCGCAAGGCGGAATTATAGTAATTAATCATTTTAATATGATTATTATCATCATATAGTTATGTAATGGCGTTATCTAAAAACTAAACATTAGTCTGGCAAATAAGATGATGACAAATAGAACACAATTTTTGTTTTTAAATAGTTCAATGTTTTCAAAATAACATCAAGTAATAATCATTTGCAATCAATGACACTGCAGCTCATGTTTGTATACAATTCATAACCTGGCCATAATTGTTAATAATAAATAATCCTGTTCCTGTTATCGAAACAATACTTATGAAATTAGACAAAAAGGACCTTTTATTTGAAATTGAACAGGGTACCTTTAAAAATATTTACAATAAAAAGGATGTATTAGCCAAATGCTCTCTTTTACCACTAACCTTCAGTCAGGTGAAACCATTTACTACTTATTGGTTTTGTGAAATGAAGATGTGACCTTTGATTTCTTATCAATATCTCATCCAATATTATGAATATAGCTTTGATTTTTTACAGAAGTTGCTTACTGATAAATACTTCTAATCAATATCTCATCCAATATTATGAATATAGCTTTGATTTTTTTTTACAGAAGTTGCTTATTGATAAATACTTCTAAGAATTATTGAATTATCCACTATGGTAAATTTTAACCATGGTTTACTCTTTCGTTTTAAACAATAAATATTAAATGAAAGAAATCGGCCATAAGCTTAGAGGAAAGCAATGTAGAGATAACAAGTAAGTCATTAAACAGCACAATGGCAATTATAAATGCATGTATTCTTACATTAAATAAATAAAACAAAGGGTCATAACTCTGTGATAAAATATTTAAATCAAACATTCTGATATGAAAAACCAGAGTTGGTATCTATAAATCGTAAGTGCAGGCAAGAATCTCTTTGTACATTATGTTGCTTAAAAACAAAGGGCCATAAATCAGTGATAATACATCCAATCCTCACAAGCCCACAAATTACACAACTAGACTTGGTACAGGGTACTGGGGGTTATAATTGACATTGAAAACTGATAGCCCCTGATTTGACAGCTTTACAGTATGTCTTGTGTTATATGCATCAAATCTATTTCTTTCCAAAAGACAATAATTTTACAAAAATGATTTTAAATAACACATATGAACAATAAAAAGCGTATATAGAAATCTGTAGTTTAACAGGATAAGCATAATTTTTTAAAAGAATAATCAAAGACTGATTAAAAGGGTGAAAAATGGCTATATAATAGGTGAGATGTAGAAGTAGTTGATAATTTTAATTAATTGTTTTTTTTTTTATTATCTTACAATTCCAATTGTTCTATGTATCACGAATGTCATGTTGATAAAGCGCTCATGGCGCTGCAAATTCTACTGTTTAATTTTTATATTATTGCATTAAAGTTTCTGAATTATTTGTAATTTTTAAATTATAACAGTGAAGTGTGTGGTTTTAGTAAGTCCAAAGAATTCGAACCTTTGCACTTAAATTTTTGTAAGCGTATTGTTAAGATGCCGTTTAATTCATATGATTCTGTCATATACGAATTTATTAACAATACGAATATCCTGTGTAAACTTCACGCTATTGTAAAATCATAAACAATTGGTGTTAGATTGTTTTAATCTAATCATCTCAGTTTTCTGAATACCTTAAGTTTTGTATTTGGAAAAACCTCGATACCCCTTTTGTTACAATATACCAGCAGTAAATCGAGAAGAAATCTGCAGGAGATTTGTCATTTTTAGCCATATCACCGGCTAAAACCAAAGGGAAAAAAACTATATCATCAATCAATTAACTAGTGTGGGGCCTCTGGAATATTCGAGAATAACAAGTTGCTTCTCATAGATTGTGACTGTATATATGTTACATCACCCTTTAATAAATCCTTCTCTAATGCGACATCTTTATCAACCAATTAACCCAATAAGATGTCTGTACTCTTTACCTTTTCCTCTTCCACTGTAACTCTTTTTATCATATTTTGTTCTTTTTCTCCAGTACAAACCATGATTTCTTTGTTTCCGTATCAAATGTATCTATCTTCTGTTTTACCTCCTCTAAAACACCCGGCCTTTGTCCATATGACTTAATATACTTTCAATACTTTTCAAGCATGATATAAAATCATGTAAAGAGAGTTGTGAAACTGGTACAAACTCTACCTTATCATTGCTTTCCGATGCCATGTTGGATGCGTTGTTGCTACTTCTACTATCGATGCTGTCAGTTGTAGTAGTAATGTCAGCTAGTGAGTTCGGTACAAATACTCTATCGTTACCTTTATCGTACAATGCACTGTTAACTTGACTAGGTAATTTACTCAACCTTAGACGGGCCTCTGACAATGTTCACTTTCTTTTTGTTGCGATTGCACAAATCACTTCCTCTATCATGCCTCCTTTTCCCCATTCCTACCAATCATTAACCATCCAACGCACAAGAACATGTATTGGATCATATTATAACGCTGTTACTTGTCTAACACTTTTCAGTGTTCCAGCCGAACTAGAAGCCTAGCACTGGTTCATCCAGACAGTGATTAAGGGGCTTTGCGTGTATCGGTGCTATACACCGGGTACTTTAAAGAACCAGGAATCGATTCGGAACAAGCTAGGATAACAAGCTAATGATCCCTTGTATCTGCATCTTTGTGTAGGTGCCCCTGTCAAGAGGTGCTAAAGAAGGGCCGCCCTGACAAAAAAGGTAAAGAAAATCGAAGTCAGAGGTGCTGGACCTTAAAGGCGTTCTCTGTCAAAAACCGCATCACCATGCACAATACGGATGGGCGCAAACGAAAATAACAAAATTATGATGGTTAGAATTCAAAGAGCATTAAAAACGCGACCTTATTACCACCACCATTTAATAATCGTGAATAACAATAAGACTCCAGATAGTGTCCGGTAATATCACACTTCCAAGATTATTAATACAGCGTTCGCATTTTAATAATTTATTTATATTGCCTTCTACAAACCCCATGGTTACAAATGTATTTCTTTTAAATCTTTATCTTATACTTGCTAATACATTAAGTAGTGGTCCTGTATACTTAAAAAGCTGTTCGGGCTATCTTTATATTTAATTATGGATCAAAAAAAAAAAAAATTAGCAAATTAATGATTTTTAAAATTCTATGATAATAATGAATTACGTAAAATGGCGGCCTACCCAAAAGGTGCAAACATACGTAAAAATGGTTCGTAACTATGTTAATACATGAAATTAAACGAAGTTACTTAATAATTCACAAATATATGCATAAGACATTGCAATGGAATTTTGAAAATGGAAATGTCCACATAAAAAAAAAATAAACAGAATCTTAACTATTGGACTAACATTGAGAACAAACACTATTTTGTACAAGTCCCAAAATTGTAAGATAACTAGTTGTCTAACGTATCATTAGGCTGCGCATTACTAAAATAATATATTGCCTTGTACGAAACAGAATGTTTGAGTTTATCCGAGCAGACCTCTATGGTAGAGTACACTGAGATCTTAGTTGACAGTTTGTTGGTAAATCATCCCGCCCAATTTTCATGCCAACAGAAGGAAGCTTTTAAGACATTAATTCTACAGCCAAAGTGAACGCAATGCACAACAGTGACTGGTAACTTTGATGTGTTGCTACCAGACAGCCTGATATTCTTTGTCTCTGGGTTTATATACAGAGTGTAAATTGCCTAGAAACGAACTAGCTTTCTAACCCATAATTAAAACACAAAAAATGACTATACAAAAACGAAATCTATGCAAAATAAGGGGAAGTAACTCAGGTCTAAATTTTGCACAAACCATTTATAGTCTATATAAAGATGACTTTCTTGACAATAACCTGTATAAATGAGATTGCGGTTTGTATTCCAAAGGAAACACATGTTATTGTGCATTTAATTGCTGGGTACTTGCAAAAGTCCAACTAGACAGTAAATACATCAAATAAAACATCATAAAGTACGAATCTTGAGCACAGTTGATTGTTAACCAGTTAAATAATTTTAACAATTCATAGTGTATAAGTTTAACATTTAACGGTTCTCAAATAGCTTCAATTTGCAATAATGGCGGCTTTTCTGATGGGCATTTTTGGTTTTCTCGGCTTGCTACTGTTTATGGCAATAAATGCCGGTGGATTCATAAATATACCCTAACGAACATTTGGTATTTTCGCATTGCTAGTTAACTTAGTCTCTTAAAGTCATTTCGTAAGCCTGATTATCACCCTACCATATATCATAACCCATTACTAAATAGTATACTATAAATCTAATACCTTTCGAGATTCGAAAGCCAACAGGCAGGGTTTTAGTGGAATAAGCTTAATTAAGCTAATGTCAGTTTTAAATAACGCGAGTGTTCAATTTGGCAACTAGTCCTGATGCTGACGCGCTCTTAATTTTATATTTTATACTGACTTGACAGAAACATAGATACTTACATTCTTGCAACCAGCCAGACGCTAGCATATGTATCTAGCAATGATGCCAATTTTGAGAGCAAGTTTGGGTGAGTGCCAGCATTCATATAATTTTGCAAAACACCATAAAACCAAAATAAAAAAAGATAAATGGAAAATAAATAATGTTAATTATTGCAAATAATGATCAGTATTTCCTATCGTATGAGGCATACTTATGACAAAGGCTCACAGAATTTCTGATTATTAAATATCTGGAACTTTATCTACCCTAGCGTTCTGCCAGCTTTCCGCCTAAATAAATGATAAGTAGTAATTGACCGGATCATCAATATGAAATATATAATTGTGATAATAAATATTAAATAACTTATTTTAACTTAGTCATAAGTGATCAATATTTAGAATTTTCCAATATTAACCCTTAATAATAGGGCAGCAATAATGTAATATTCTTAAATTAATGTGTTGTAACCACAATTTCCAAATGGCGGCTGCTGTTTAAAGCTTAAACTAATTTTGTTAAAAAGTGTTGGCGATCGAAATCATGGCGTATTATTATAATTAATAAAAAAAACATCTATATATCTCATGGGGGAGTGCAAAATTACTTATGCAATAACAGCTAAGTTTAATTATAGATGTCATAAAGTTTGATGTAAATTAAAGTGTAATTATGCTACATTAAAGATATATTTAATAACTGGTTATTACTACATACATGCTTTTTGTCACATTTGTCAACAACAAACATAATTCTACACTTAAGAAAATAAATAAGCAGTAGTTTGCTGACAATATTTTACTAACCCCTTCAATCATGTACTTGACATTTTCTACGCTGCAAACTGAGATGCCTTTGAATGGGTTAAATGTAATTTATATTGACCTTGGGCTCATTCGACAGTGGCAAATTTGGTCAAAACAGGTATTTTGCCCGTGCTGCACTACAAAACGAAACAAAACACAATTCTTTGTCTATAGTTACATATAAATCATTTTAAAATGGTACGAATGACATTAAATAAAAGAGCACTAGGCACTTGATTGTTGACGGCAGAGTTATATATATATATGTGTGTGTGTGTGTGATAGAAAAAAACCCAAGACTTCCTTCATATCTCGTATAACATGCTC
Source organism: Solen grandis (assembly GCA_021229015.1). Classification (NCBI taxonomy): domain Eukaryota; kingdom Metazoa; phylum Mollusca; class Bivalvia; order Adapedonta; family Solenidae; genus Solen; species Solen grandis. The sequence continues at coordinate 71,858,826 of CM037781.1, read as the reverse complement.
TAACGCACAAAACTCACACAACCACGCAGGCACACGCTCACGCACGCAGTAGAAAACTTCAAGATGAACTTACTCATAATTGAATTTAAATAACTATATCAACAAACTTGACTTTCAACCACAGTGCATTATGATTAAAAATATTCGTGCTATTCTATTTCTTTAATAATTTTCTCGCGCTATTAGGATTTATGATATTGGTTTTCGACAATGTTAGTGTTGAGAATATAATTTTGATTTTGTTGATAATACATATGAAATAAAATTGCAATGTATCGTTTTGAATCTGGTTTATTCTATTTTCCAATTATATCAAAGTGAATCCCACCCGCGGATAAGTAATAATTCTAAAAGATACAGGTGGCAATTTACAATTGTGTTAATGTTAAGTGTATTAATTTGGAAAGTAAATAAATACCAGTATATAAATCAAAACACTAAGTTATCCGGCAGTTTCATATATCTATGAAATTTTCCGGGTAAAAGTATGCAAATTGAAATGAACACCAATAACCATAGTATCATTTCAATGTGTAATTCGCATAAACTAAGTCGTGACTTTTTGTATCGAAAGTGTTGGTTAAGTTTGTCTGTTGTAAATTATCAGTACACTCCACGACTGACTCTTTGCTTTGAGAATGTGTCTCGTATATATATATATATATATATATATATATATATATATATATATATATATATATCGCACAGCAAATCAACAAGAATTGCCTGTAATTAGTATATAAATGATATATTTTTGGAATATATTCGTATATACAACATAAATGAATTTGCTATAATATCGCGGAGTGTACGTTTGACTTATCAGTCAGAATGAATTGTTCGTGAACCTTTATAATGCCTTTCAGAACTGTATACATTATTATCTTACATCATTTACTTGAACTCCAAATGTATGTATCGGTGTTTGATGTTGTAACATTCATAATGAATAATTATACCCAAAAGGATTGACATCAATTTAAGGATACTTTTATTTCTTTTCATGGCTTTTTTTCGTTTAATTTTTCATAATGAATCATTTCCACAATAAAAAGCTAATTAAATCAAATGTTCCTCATGATTTTACAAAATGTTTTAATAAACAGTTCCAAGAATAAATATGAATTTAGCGCTCCTCCGTGTCGATGAGCCATAGACAATAGCATTATCAAAAATACAAAGAAATTATAATCTTTATACATGTGTAAGGAAAATATGAGCAAATAAATTATCTGACGCGCTCTTGATTACACAAATGATAACAGTTAACTTTTTTAGCCCAGAAAGTCAACATGTGTCAGAGTAACTTTTCCTGTGGCCTTCTCCACACATTTCACAGCTATTTCCGTTCCTCCAAAAATGAACGAGACGCCAACCTTCCGGTCCGATCCCATCCTTGTATCGGGCACAGGAACCTTGACCGATCCAATCTTGTAGCTGTCCTTTTCAGTGACGAAGTTCGGCTTTGCGTTCGTGGAAGCATATATGTTGAATAACATTGAAGTTTGGTCAGGTTCGGCTAGAGTGTGGATCTGCTCTTCTTGCTCCTCACCAAGTTTAATCACGTCGCCAATTCTTGAATGCACAGAAAATATATCAGCACATCGGAGAACGCCTTGACTGTCTATGTATGTCCTACCATTGGGATGAGAACAGGAGGCTGACTTCACGTGTGATGCATCAGTACCATACGTTAGTCTGCAGACTCTTTCTGCAATTGCTGAGGGCGAATGACCAAATATGACAGCTCCTTTTAGAACAGCAAGGCCTGCATCGTGTGGAATGATGAACTTTATCCTAGGAAACGCGTCCTTCATTTTCTTCTGTAGCATAGGAGATTCGGAGAATCCCCCAACCATAACAATAACGTTGCAGCCAGCCGCGGCAGGGTCTCCCAGAAGATTCGATACGTGGTCTACAATGTTCTGAATTGTGGGGTTAAAGAAAGTATTGACCACATCGCCATCTACCCGAAGCTTGCCGCCGGGAAAAACTTTAATTTTACCAGCATACACCGATTTCTTGATAGCGTTGTCGATATCTTGGCCCGTCTCCTGTTTGTACATTTCTGACAATGCCAGAGGCAGACGGAACGTTATCTTCAAGTGTCCCTCAGGACTAATCGTTTGCTTTTTCATCTCGAAATCTCTTAACATCTCATTTAAGTAAGACATACACTGCTCTTCAAAAGACTGCATGACTGTAGGTTCTGCAGAGCATATAGCAATAATAGTATATATGTATTTTAATGACATGTAATTAGTATCCTCAGCAGCATGAAATTTGAAAATACAGTAATTTAGAAAAAATATTACATAATATTTGTTTAGATACGACCATGGGGCCATATTCACTCAGTTTGCATAAATATCGTTACAGAACTGATTACTATCCCTGATGTTTTAATAAGTATTTGAAGATTAGCAAGGAATGTCAATATGAAAACGCTTGCAAACTACAGCGCCTTCACTATCTTTTAAATCTTCGACATGTAGAATAAAAGAGTGTCAATAATTCTGATACCATATGTATTCGGACTTTCGTTCGTACGCCCCATTTCAATGTCTCCGTAGCGGTCACATGACATCAGTTATCCTCTAAAACCTAGCCGCTACTTCGGTCTTTTTCGAGCTTTTACTCGGTACCTACCAAAGCTACGAAATAATGTACCAGGTACCGTACCTTAGGACAAAGAACCGCGGTACAGACGAACAGTATTGTTTCAGCCTTGCTTAGTAAAATATCGACTTACGGAACAATGTGGTCATGAAGTCTTTGTACGTGGCGTCCACCCTAGTTCCTCCCCATGCGCCTCCGCTGGCTTTCATAAGTTCTTTTAATAAGCCACTTGACGTCACCTCGTGTACTGTGATGTCAACAGTACCTCCTGTAATTCCGAAATACACATAGTAAGATTTATTTTTTACTTTTATTTTCTGTATTGTTTACATTCGTCAAATACTTATATGATATACTCCAATTATATTAGCATAACAATTCCAAATGTATACGGAAAATTATATTCTGTTAATTGTCATTTACATATGATGTTATGTATGTTTTCAATAAAAAAGACACAAATATTTTTTATGTAAATTCAAGTGTGCTGCATTATATTGCTTAGTATTTCAGTCGTCTTTAATACATGAGTATTGTTCCAAAGTTCCTTTAATAATCCAGATATTTAGGCTAATAAACGCACAAAGCAATATGTATGAAACAAAAACATATTCATGTACCACAATTTATTGAAAATCTGCCTGGGCCATACATACGTTCTGGAAAATTTGTAACGTACAGGAACACTTTTTAATAAAATTCAGAACTGTTAGAAATGTAAATTTTGGCAGGATTTTGGAAACAAACATGATACCTCCCGCATCCAGAATCATATACTTCGTGCCAGGTTTCAATTTAGCCAGCGATTCGCCCTCGTTATCTTTGTCAACGGGCAGATGGCGGCAATAGAGGGAGGCACACTCTGGCTCCAGTGCAATTGTTAGGTTATCACCAGGAATACCGGCCTGGAAAGATAATCGGCACGAATTGAGGTAAAATGCAGAAATAATCAAGTCAACAAATTGGTATATAAATATTTCATTGTATTTTGACAGAAAGGAATTACTGACCTATGCTAGTAAAGTCGTCAGTACTAAAACGTACCAAAATCATATCCATTTAAACAGCATGTAGCTCTGCATATATTTTAAACAAGAGGAACATAGAGGCCCTGGATTGTTCCAAGCGGCTGTTAAAAGGGTTTTGCAAAGGATTATCTGTGTCAGAAAAGTTAAAAATCCGACTAGTAGTAGTGGACAAGAAACTTTCACCATAAACATAAAAGGAAAAATGGCAGACATATTTGAAGGAGTTACCTAATAAATCTTTGCTGATTTTCCAATCCGACCAGTTGCTTTAACATGATATGTTTGAATTGTTCATTAAATACACAAAACATCCTCTGGCGTCGAAGTATGAACATAATGGTAGCGGAATTGTATTTGAAATTTACTTTAACTGTGACCCAGACCTTACGCAAATTAACATTATTCAGATCACAGCACATCCTTTTGACATAAGTAATATGTTTAACAAGTAGGAACATCTCTGGTCAAGGGATTACGGAATTATATCACTGAAACCTGGGACGAACGGACTAACAAACTGAAAAACAAAATGACACTCATGGTTACTCCTGTTATTACCCCCTCAAAGAAAATGGTATGCACTTGAGGGGTATAGGTACAAAACAAAACGAAAACGCTCGTATCTTTTTTTTTTTTTTTCTTGTTTTTTTTTGTTTTGTTTTTTGGTGGTTTTTTTAATAGTGATAATATACTTTTAGAACGAGAGTGTTTTTCATTGCTCATAATCTGTAATACGTTCTATGATTCTCATAAACATAACATAAACTTGGTAAATCTTCTTGACCATATCAGTGACTTTTTTTCTAAACAAAAATGGAGCTTTGTATGCTAGGAACGTCCGTAAAATACAATTTATTGGTAATAATATTCCATATCTATTGAAAGTATGTGTACTAAATAATCACTACAGTAAGAAACAGTAAATTGAATTTACGAATGTTTAAAACTTTATCAACAAACCTCCTCGGCGGCCTCCCTCATGAACTGTTTGGCGGCGTCGTTCCAGATGGCGGGCACAGTGAGGACCCAGTGAATGTCATTCAGCAGCACACCCGCGCTTGTGGTGCGTTTCTCCGACACCTGTATCATGTCGTCTTTCAAATACCGGATTGCCGCCGAGAACACAGTTTTCGCTGGCAGTTGGTGTTTTTTACTGGCATCTACTAGTGTGCTGGCACGTGTGAGTCCCTGCAATTACGATTTTCGAAACGTTATAGGATTGATTACCTTTACAGTAAAACATCACTATTAAGACAGATATATCTGGAGAAGTTGATTGTCTCATTAGCATAACAAATGGATTGCTATCACTCAATAATGTTATGTACTACAAATGATTCAAGATATAGATACACCCAACATTCAATTGTATAACTCAGTTTTCTAATATATAGGGAGAAGCCTTTTCTAAACGAATAGTAAAGCTGCCACTTTTTGTCACTATACATCGTTACCTGAGTATTACCTGTAATATTTTGTTATCTGTTGTATATAAAACAGTAACTTGTATTCCTAAACCTGGCTTTAACAAAGAAACCCTTGTTCAGCAGCCTACAACCCGGCGAACCGTATGAGCAACAGGAGAACCAGCCTGATTGGCCCATGTGTTGCAAAGTTAAGGCTTGTTCCCCAACAGTTATTTAAAATACAGGATTTAATACAGCCAGCTGAACACCAAAATAAATGTCGGCCAGGATAACAATATCAGCTTGAGAAGGCAGACTAACAGGAATGGTGAACCAATTGCCTGCATTATATACATGTATAATAATTATATAATATATAGTACATTATACACTTTATTCATATCGCTAAAGATCTGCAAACCTCGTAGACCTGCAGCCAACTGACTAAAATGAATTTTAATCGCCTTTCCTACCTTCCTCAGTAGAAGAACTCGGTAGTCATTGCTATTTGAATATAAACGGTATCCATTTATATTGCGAAAAATAATTTGGTTCAGTTATCATGCCATTAAAATTAATAGATTTTACCCAAAGCTTCCATTACCGGTTTCTGTTAGTTTTGCATCTTTTTTTTTTTAAATTCATTTTTAGCATTATTAGTCGCTGCGACTATATTTGTTACTGTTTAAAATTAGGTCAATAGTAGGAGAAGTCAGTGAAATGTAAAAATGTTAACTAGTGGATAAGGCACAAATAGCCTCTTTCCTCACCACAAAAAAAAATGCCTAAGTGTAACTACTATTGTTTTATAAAAATAATTCCTGCCTGTTTAGTCCCTAACAAGTAAAATAAACCTTTTAAAAATACGTTATTGATTGTTAAGAATGGGTCACTTTGGACGAGCCATTATTTAAAAGTGAAAAACAAATAGCTGCCAAATCCATTTCCGTTGTAAAACTAATGCTGTGAAATTAAATTATAGTTATAAAATTAAATAATGTAATGAGTGTTACACTTGCAACCACGTTTTTAAATTATTATTATCATTATAAAATACTTTCAGATATGCTCACGGTAACAAATTCCCGCCATTCTTTTAAATAATAATAAAAAAAACAACAACGTGAAAATCACGATACCACTTTGTCGTTTTGATTCCAACGAAATATGGTCAAATTTTCGGCAGTTTCCGTATTTAATTCGCTTTATTAGTTTTGACTACACAATGCATTTAACAGGGTTGCTTTCAACGCTCACATTCCTGCACCGCAAAATATTTCGGGGCAATAGTTAGACATATATATTTAATAATTGCCTGTTGAATAAACGATTGGCCCTTTGGTCTAGTGGGTAAAATAGCTAGAGTGTTCGCGATATAGGTGTTGTCAACGAGGGTTGTGGGTTCGATAACTAGTCATGACACAGTTTTAATCCTTTTTAAATATATATAGTTATGACCAAGAATACAGATTTTCACTGCATTTTCTTGCAATCAATAAACGGGAAATAGATTCGGTCAAAATTGATCTAGGAGTTATGGTCCATGATGGGGATTTAGCCTTTGTGATAGTGAACAAGTATGTGAAGTTTGATGAGAAAGGTTTAAAAGTTTAGAAGTTATGGCCATGGTTTAAGTTCTCACTATATTTTTTTTAAGAAAGGGGGGATACATTTGGTCAAAATGGACCTAAGAGATTGAAATGTAGCCCTTGAGATGTCACTGTCAATATTGTTATTTCATTATTATAAACCTTAAAATGAAGTTTTGAAGGTAAATAGAAGTCATTCTCTTGATTGATGCCTTCGTCTTTTTGTCGGTCCCTCTACAGGCCACATTTCTCATTTGATCTTAATTAAAATTGGTCTGCCGAGTTCAATCACAATAGCGTTTCAAAAACTAAGTCACGAGAGGAAAGAATTGGAAAACATTGTGAAACCTCTACAAGCCACATTTCTCATGGGATCTTACAAAAAGAAAGGTCAGCATGTTTATCATTATCATTTCTAGGCCAAGTTCAATGCGCTTTTAATGCATCGGCACGTTAGGTTTTATATATTTGATACACTAATTTGTATTAACACCTTCCCGACTTGTTTATATATATACATGTATTATGTATATTGAACCATACTTCGACATTCATGCATATTCAGATGGTCCGTCAAACTTTAACATGACACTGAAAGGTAATGACTTGCACACTAAACTTCTCCGGCGACTTGATGCTTTAGCATCAAAATTTCTACTTGTAGTTAATTAATTTACTGTTATTGTTTCACAAGAAGCTTACGTTCTACTTATTTCTTTGGAATTGTTTCACCCGGAAGAATTCATCAATAATTGGTCACGTGATTTGTTTGCAGTACATATAGGGGTTCGCTTAGAATTTAGTTATGGCTGGTGGTGTGCAGTTTGTCTGTAACGGTCTCGGTGATAGCAGAGAGCCTTTAGATATGTAGCCTGATAAGTTGCTGCTTCTGCACAGAGTTTTGCGTGACGTCTTGGCTCATGTTCAGCACATGGTAATGAGGATGAAGCCTTATGGTTTTGGGTGTGTAAACCGGGGTTGATTCAGAGTCTATGTTTCTTGGGTTTTCCCTATGTTGTCTGGAGCAAGGTTGTTGCTGAAGATTGGGGTTTGCTCGCGGCCAGGGTGTTTTTAATAAAGCTTTAGAGTACGGTCTCCAAACATTGCTAGAGTGGTCAGACTGGGTTACATGTAGTTTGTTGCTTGTTTGACAGATTTAAGATGTATAGCTGGATAAGTTGTTGCTTCAGCTCAGAGTATCAGGCGAAGCATTGTCTGTCAAATATTACGTCTGAGTATGATTTATATCTTGCTGAGTATCCGTTGTTTCAACCTTGGTCGTTGTTCCAGTTCAGGCAAATGTATAATTGCTCCAAACACGGTGTCTGAAGCAAGGGCTTGATGTTTACTACAGCATTGTGTACTATGGTTTTACGCTGCATTAGAAGGATTTGGGGTATGTTTCAGCAAGTGTTTGAGTAACTGAACCGTGTTTGAAACAGTGTTCAGTTAATAAAGGGTTTTATCATTTTACAAATTGTTACTATGGTATTTTTGAGGGGATATTTCGCTCGGAATGGTTCACATAGGGTTGGGATTGGTATTTAAATGTGTCTCAGACATACGTTTGAGACTAATTGCTCGGTTTTAATTGATATTTTTCTTGTCCACTTGTGATTGCACGTTACAATATTACCGTATTGATAACACAACGAATGAATTAATTATACTTAATAAATTCCGAAAAGGGAAAGAATATAGTTATAGTATATAAAGAATATAGTTCCCCTACACGTATTAAAACATACTAGACATGTTTCTCTAATAAAAATTGCTTTAATTTGATTGAAATTAATGTGTATTTCAGCCATCACAAAATTGCGAAATTAACAACATATAGGGAAAATCAAACACACCATAATGGAAATGGGTTGACTTGTATCTAATATGATAAAATAATTTATTATACTTGCAGGTTAAACTATCTTATCAATGAAAAAGAAAAGTATTAAACAGTGTATTTGTTATACGCATGAAAAATACAAATGTCTTTAAAGAATATATATATATATAACATGATTGATAGATGGGCAGCGGATTGACGGAAAAGAGAGAGATAAAGATATTTATACACTTACTGTGTACTTGAAAAGCGACATCTTGAACCGCTTGAAGAAATACCATTTTTCGTTTTCACCATTTTCTGCCAGTTCAGCGTATTTATTCTCAGCAGCATAACCGAATGAGTGCACCGTCTTACCATCCGGATGTAACAGTATACTCGTCGGTCCTATGCCTATGAACGGGTGCGGAAAAATATTAGTGCGGGTATAAGATTGGATTAACTGTCCTTAATAGCGAGTTTTACATTTAATTATTGAACAAGGAATATATCCTGTATTGAGTGAGTTGAACATTTAAAATTAGGCGGAAAAATAAATTGTTTGTTTCCTCTAATATCCACTAAAAATGGGTCAGTAGGTCGGCTGTACTTTTTTTTTCATTTTTTTTCTCCATTTTTACCTTATATTTTTAGTGACGAAAAACAGCGTTTTGCAACCATAATAACCCGAATGCTACGAAAAAAAGGGTCGGTACAAAAAAAGGGTCAGTCGGGTTAGTGAAAACAAGTAACATTTTAATAATGACTTAATGAACATAGGACATTTGCAATGTTTTATTAGAGCAGTAACATAATTTTCATGAAATATCTTTTTTTTTTTAGTAAAATGGACATACAGATACCGAAGATGGTCAATTTTCTGAATAATAGTTGATACTACACATGGTTATACTTCCTATAACAATTTTGATCCGAAAGAAACATTAGAAACGGTTAATATCTAATAATCCAATTTGAACATATCCAGTCCTTTCTTTTTCTTTTCTTTTTTCTTTTTCTTTTTTTTTTTTTTGAAAATCGAGCCTTACTTTGCCATATATGCCTTACCTGTCATTGACTTATTTCATTAGATATGACGAATCAGGTAATCAGTAATTATAATTATTAGTTATTCTAGGTGAAATTGGGGCCTTTCCATATACTAAAATCCATCTTAAAACTATATTTTGTTTAATATGTTTATTGAATAATAAATTATTGCATCTTATACTTCGTTCCATTGAACACTTCATGTCTGATATTACTGTTGACCATTAGTCTGTGCCTGGGATTGTAATTAGAGGATTGTAATCACTGTGTACTCAAACCAAAAAATCTATGGGTTCATACTTATTGTATTTTACAACGGCACCCCTTCAAGAATAAGTATTCAAATCAAATCTTAATGCTAAATGTAATGCAACTGATAGACTATGGGCGTATCAAAACTGCCAGTGGATTTACCTGACACTAGGTCTCAGCAATAAGATATATATATATACACACACACATATATATATATATATAGAGAGAGAGAGAGAGAGAGAGAGAGAGGGGGGGGGGGGGGAGAGAGAAGTGGGGGGAGGGGTTATCATCACCTTTTGGTGACAAAATTTGATCAACTATCCAATGCCTGGCGGAAATCCTGGTCGGTTCAACCACAAAATCACATCGGAATGAAAAAGCCCAGCCAGAGTATGTGGTCCCGAAGTCTATGGCGGCCACAAGGATGGCTTCCCCACGTTTTGAAGCCTAGTAAGGCAGAAGGAACATGTTTAGATGTGCGTATACAGTATCACTGCTGGTGATCGACAATCAACGCTCTCTACTTTCTTCTTTTACATATTTCATAGACAGTCACACAACATGCCAGCTCCCAAGTTATGTCTATCCAAATGATTAACAAAATAACATTGACCAATAAACTCTCTGGCGCTGAAGAAATTAATTAACCTAAGTTTTATTAAGGATTTTTGAAAAAAAAATAAGTCTAAAGCAGTATCTCGTATTACAAACCGGAAATTAATTATCCTATTCTACCGGGAATTGTTTTCTTGTGACGGGTCAAGCAATTTAAATTGGAATAATCTATATCAACCGTAATATTTTGAACATGGAATGTCAACATCAATTTGGAAACCTCTAGACTCACCAGGCAATTTCAGTTATGAAAGTATTTCGACGGTGCGTGAAATTGTTCCTAATTGTATTATAACAGGCATGTCATGTAAAAGTCTCTGATGAAGTATAGAGGGGTGATAGTGTCGAATTTCCAAGGTTATCTATTTGTCTTATTGTCTTCATATAAATTAAGCATGTTTTCAAAATGCACACCATAAACTTTACTAACTAAAGTCATACAAATGACAACCTGTAAAATAGTAAGTGCGAAAATCAAACACCCATATCCGCGACACCAAAAGCAAATTACAATGAGCTCGATTATTTAATGCAAAACGATATCCATATAAAGTAAAAGGATTCAATATTAAGTAATGTCATTTGTCATTCAGTCCTCTGAATAGACCAAAACTGCTATTCATCTATATACACTTCATAGAGCAATCACGAAAACGTCATCTAAAGTCATTTGGTAAGACTTGATCACATGGTACATGTATCAAATGACGTTAGATATGAAGAGTGGGATTGTATATTTACCTACGCTAAGGGATTTATAAACCATTTGTTCAAAATATGAAATCTCAGATAATTAGGACAGTTTCATTCATGGGAGAAAATACATGTATGACTATGATTCATTTCATACGTAACATATAACCCTGAAATATAGCTGTATTTGTCTACTTTGGTAAAGCATAGCAACGACATTTGGGGTCTAATCTTCAGGAACGAGAAATATATCACATTATCTTGAAACCGTGTCTACCAGTTCTGGAACTACCCATTTAAGCTGAACGCATAAGAGCACTTTTATTATTGTGTTTGGAATGCAGTATCTGGGTCTCACGATTAAGGTGTGGATTCTCTAACTACTAAGCTACCGTGGCTGATCCTATTTGTCATAAATCAGACAACACAACTCATTAGCAATAACATACCTACAATATAATGCTTAACTGTGTACCTAATTTATCGTGTCTTTTTTTAATCAGTAAACAAAAGTTGTCACTGTGTACATTTATATTTAGCTTTTGCAACATACATCCAAAGCATGATATAATCAGTCGCCGCCGCAACAAACTACACCCATAATGTGAAATATAGCTATGTACAGGTTGATCATGTGGAAACAAATTAATTGCACTGATTTATCATAAAAAATCGATATAGAATAATATTAATCATTATCACAAAGTACAGCCATAATTGCATATAATAATGAGTTTTTACTGCATATTTACCATTGTTCCTTTTGATTTTCAATATGAAGACGTAATCCCTAAATCCGCTCTGAACTGAAATAGAATATGTCATTTGACCTTTAACGAATTCTTTGTTATCTTATTAATCCATAAACCGAATAAGCATGAAAGGGTGTGACTACGTCATCAATAAAATAATGATGACATTATCTATGCAAAAATAAAACATACACTGTAACATTTTCCATTCTCGTTTTCATTTTCATTTCCATTCTCGTTTTCATTCGTTATCCTGTAACGAATAAGTAAAGATTATATTGACACATCGCATGTCTATATGTGTTGTAATATATATGTATATAACAATATAATGCTGAAAATTCTGTGTAGATAAATTTAAAAATTACAACAATAACAAAGAACAAAAACGCGTCAGTATAATAACTTTGACAAAACGCTCTTGTCATGAAGGAAACAACTTCTTACAATATGCCTCCCTTCGTTGCATGAAATTAACTTCCTGCTCTGTAAAAATAGCTCTTATAAAAACGGGTTGGGGATCCAAAATTGGGGCAGATGTCTGTGTGAGATCTAGTCCAAGATTCGTTTTTAACCTCTAAATTATATAAGTATGCATTAAAAGGCCTGGCTTTGTGTTACGCACTTTATTTTAACTAAATTTGTATCAAAGCGCACAATGCGCTGAAAGACTGTCGGCAGAATTTACATGTTGAACCAGCGAGTAATTCTAAATCCAGTGTTTAAACAGGGTTAATCTTGATAGAGTTAAAGGTAATGTGACACGTTCTCTTGCAACCCTAGTTATTAGTGGTAGGTCAGTTGAAACCTGTCAGCAGTATATCTCAGTGCCGTGAGCACTCTGATATGTTTCATCATGATCCCGAGTGTGGTTCCATTCATAAGAGGACATGAAATTAGTAACCTGATGTGAACTATCACATTGCATTGGTACGCTACTGGGCACGCGGAGCGCGGAGCGATACAAAACGGTAAAATGGCTGTGGTAATTATACAAATCAACAGTACATGCTTTTGATTTACGGCTACGTAAGACTGGCGGCTACCGCCAGTCAAATAATGCTATCTGATGTACTAGAGAGTACCATGGATCAGTAACAGGCTAGAGTATTGTCACCAGGCATCGGGTTAGACTGGCGGTAGCTGCTGGTCTTATGCAGCCGTAAATGAAAGGCAGGCACTGTTGATTTGCATAATTACCACATCAAATTTCATCGTTTTGTATCGCTCCGCGCTTAGTACCGTATCAGTGCAATGCGATTGTGTACAGTAGGTCATGACCTTTTTAGGTATGAATGGAGCATTATGGCACAAATCAAAGCGCTCAAAGCACTGGGGGACTGCGGGCGAACTTACATGAATCAAAGAGCGAGTTCAGCTGACTTACTACAGGTAACTAGAGTTGGGGAAAAACGTATCATATGGCGTCACATGACATATCAACTCTGCTTAAAAGTTGGAGATAGAATTACATGACTGTATAGATGGTTCAGCATGTAAATCATACCGACAGTCTTTCAGCACATTGTGCGCTTTGACTAAATAGAGTATGCCTTCGTATTGATACATATATTAACTGTTCTTAGCAGCCAACATTAACATGAAAAACAAGTCCATGATATTAAAGAGGACACATTACATTCAACCTGTTTTAAACAGCCAATATTAATATTCAGTAAAGTATATTTCATATTTAACCTGTTTTAAAAGTCATCTGTTCAAACCAGTCACAATATTTAATTCCCTTGACAGGTTTTTTTAAGACTGATTGCACTTTCTTACTAGGAGATGAGCTGCTTGTAAAGATTAAAGTAGCTTACAATATATCGCTTTGAATGAAGCACTTATATCACAATATACATATGTTCGAACGTGCTTAACAATAGAGGTTTATATGATTTAATTTCACGTGCGCATGGGCTTATCATTTATATATTTCTGTATGTATACTTTATTTTCTTTTATTCGTTTTTGTACTGCAACTAAAATTTATCTGTGAACTAAATTCGATGAAAAATTTGAAAATGGTGACAAGATATGTGATACATAACAATTCTGTCGACGTGTTTGGATTCTGGATATCGTTTCAAAATGAATCTCCTGCGTATCATACGGAATTTCATTGTTATAAGATACTACGTGTATTCTCAAAGATCAATGATTCAGTCGATGTACAGCATCTACCTATATCTTCATTTAAGTCAAAACAGCAAGACAAAGAAAATCTAAACACTGGTTTACTAAATCGATATCATCTATAGCATAAACTTGATAATGCAAATCTTAGATAGACAACATTCGATTTGGTAAATCATTTCGTAACTTAAAATTATGCATATACAAAATGTATTTTTTTTTATTGATGCCATTTCATTTTTACTTTCGTTTCAATGCCAGCGTACAACCCAATTGAAGGCAACAAACATATAAGGGGCTAAAGCGCCTCGAGCTATGAAGTCATTTTCTGACATTACAAAAGACTTTAATGTGTCCGTAATTATTAAGTTTAATATTTTCGATTTGTATGTTGCTTCTATGCTTAAATACGCAAGAGAGGTGTGGTCGTTTTCTAATGCATTCTATATAGAGATAATTCACCAAAACATTTGTGAACAATTCCTTAGGGTAAAAATGTCAATAAATACGGTTAGATAACCATTACATATTTTCAGATATGTAAACATAATTTATTTGAATGTTTTACAGATTTTTGATACCAATAATCGAATTTCTATTTTACATACATTTTTTACATAGCAACGTCTTTACGCCTTTAGAAGAACAATAGATAGATCCTAACTGGGGTAAAAACTGAATAGTTGGTGAACGTGTCCACGGTATGATACTTAGACAATAAAATGCCTTTAAGTATATAAAAAACGCCTTTACTTTATGTACTGTGTCGAATTCCACCTCTAATGAAAATACCCAATTGTTTCATTTCTTAAGAATTATTGTTAGTTATTAAGATAATACTTCATTTATCCTAGTTGTGTCTTAATTTTTAAAAAAAACCTTAAGTATTATTTAGCTAATAATTAGAACCCAAGGCAATGTGTTTTTGGTTCCCACAATCTTAGTGTATGTAATCGTAATTATGTTCAGTACCAAAACATACATACGGCACATGTGTCAGATTTTAAGTTATGTAGCAATATCTGTGGAAAAATAAATCATCTACGATATAGTTTGTATAAAGTATTTACAGCTTAATCAATATAAGCAGTTCTTATATTATTAGATCATTTTATCTCATAGAATAGATTATCCTTGTTCCAAAAGTACAATGAATAGTCATGGAATGTAAGATTGAATATTGTTTATTACAAGTACACATTATCACACATGTATCAGTCACATAGAAAACACATTTCGACTGTAAATATGTAGGTTATAAATAGATTATTTACTTCGTATTCCCTGTAGAGGTGCATATCTCGATCGTCGAATTGCTAAAGTTAAGAATAGCTGTTAAACTTCAAGGCTGTGTATTCAATGTATGAAACTATTCGCTTTACACACTCGGTAAACAAATAATGAATGCTCTCGGAATTATTTTCATCCATACAATCTATATGTAAAGTTACCTCATTCAAAATAAGCTTTTATCTAATGTTTTGTATTGTTAAAACACGAGCTTTAATATAAAGTGATCATTACAAATGATGTTTAAATAATGTGCTAATACTGAAAAAGAAAACTGAAGAAGCCATTACCCGTGGAGTGTCCACCACTTGTTAAAACAGATTGGAGGAAAACTATTGGAGAACGAAAGAAGGACCAAAGCAATACAGTCATAAACATTACAATTAAGTTTAAAGTAAATTCACCTTTTTTTTGAAAATCATTCCTCTGCCGGATAAAAACGACATTAATATGAGCCGGTGTAGTGACAGAAATAAGTTAATGCAAATTAATTAGATTATTATAAAGACATATTATCTACTTTCTAGTTGAAATGTCCGTAACGAATAATCTAAATAATATATTATTGTCGGATTATAAAAGTAAGGTCAACCCCTTAAGTCGAGCAAATAAAGATAATACTCACGAATATTTCACGAATATTTTAATCTATCTTCTCTAATTGTCTTCTTGTTCCGATGCAAGCCGTAACAGGTCCCAGTACTTACAAATGATTGGTCAACACGTATATCTTAACACATTGTAAATATTTTGTTATCTGCATTTCATCTATTTTTGGTTACAAAAAAGTGAACGAAATAGATATAGAGAAATAGATAGAAGGAAAAGGGGGATAGAAAGATAGTGAAAGATGGCCGGAAGAGAGAGAGAGAACGAGAGAAAGAGAACCATTTATTTATTTATTTATTTTTTGCTAGGATTGTTTTCTTATAATCAGAAAAATATAAATTAATTGGAAAGTTATTCTTAAATTATAAAATATTACTATAAATCATTTATGTCATTGAAAATACTTTAAATACTTACATGATATGACTACGTTTTAGTAGTTGATTATCGAGTAATGCTACATACTTAAAGTTGCTATACTTCCCAAAATCAATGCAATAAGTACAACAAAAAGGTGAAACTATGAAAATTCAATATTTCTTTTGACGATGTGCAAAAGAATTGTCTCTGTAGGTCAAACGATTAACTCGATTGATGTCGATATATTTAGCAATATATTAAATAACTCCTCTACGCCTTCACGCAGATTTCCCGAATATTTACACGAAGACTTCCGGAATCGACCGAGCTCTGTCACGTAGTCAGATTGGTTGTCGTAGGACATACATGATCTGATGTGTGTCCCTATATATAACCCGTGCACGGTGTGAATGTTAAGGTGTGTATATACTATATGTGTCAGGGAACTGCAGGCCAATCAATTTTACCTCCTATGCCAGTGAAGTTCTTTACAGAAAATGAAGTAATGTTTTCTCAAGATGCATAACATTTGTTTTTATTCGGAGAAAGGTGTACCCCCAGATGAAGTGGTGCTTCCACTTTTATATTTTTAGATGGCTTGTATTTATATTTACATAATAAGGCAGTTTTCGGAACTTGTTAGAAACAACTGAATCGATGGCCGTAAAATTCCACACCTATTGATAGGATTACGATATTGCAGATAATCTGTAGATAATATAAGGGATCAGGTGGGTATTTATGAACATATCTTAATCGAAGGTCCAACATAGATAATAAATGTTCATGATTTGTTATAACCTGAGAGTTTCCAATTATTTGCTGAAATGACGTATCTGTAATATCACATTTTATCACAAATCAAATTATCTCAGCATAAAAATGCACGTTGACGGCATAATTATAGACCAAGAGGGCCAGGGGTGGTATTCAATATACATCTTAACTTTAAGATTTATCTAAGATTATAGATTTTCCCCTTAAATCTAAGATTTCAATAAGATTTATCTTAACATGTTAGATTTTCCTTAACTTTTAAGATAATAAATAAGATCCGTATGTTTTCACTTAGATTTAATCTTATGTTTAAGGAAACGCAGGTGCTCCCTTATATATTTCCTTAACTTTGCGAGTTCATAGAAACCTTTCAAATATCACCTTCTTTGACCTTTATTGCATCAATTGTAAGTATTTATTATTATATTTTAATTAAAAATAAACGAAAGTAACCGGTGTTTTTGATATGGGGTCCGTATTATACCTAAAATCCTGATATAAACAGTGCCGAATGCGAACGCTGTGGACGGTTGCCATGGAAACGGTCATTTTGCAAAAAAACCAACACGATAACATACTCTTTTCTTTTCAATTTTAAACTTATCATAAAATTTTACATCATATATGAAAAAATCAAAAAAAATCTAGAAAAAACTATTTTTTTATGAAACTGTAGAAAACGTCCTTAAGTGACAAGAAATATTTACTAAACCTGAAATGATGACGAGAAACCTCGAAGTAAACAGAGTTACAGTGAAAGTGTCATGTAATTTCGCGGTTATGAAGTCGATTTGAAGATATCAACTTTCACGACGTGAAACACTCTACTGATCGTACGTGGACTAAAGAAGCATATCGTAAGTATACATATGATCCAATTCTTTCCGTAGAATGTGATTAATCATCAGTGGTATTTAAAATCTATGTTGCTTCTTTTACATTAATATCAAAGACTCAACAACACACCCCACAGTCAAATTATTTCCCAAAAGGGGTCTTGTATATAATTGCATGTAAACAAAAAATAAGTAATGAGTCTGTGTTGAGAAATAAGTTTGATTCACAAACAGAGAATAACACAACATTCAAATTCATATTTATAATTTGTTTTTTTGTTATTTAATCATCTATTTACTTTATATATATTCTTTATTATTACAGATAGTGCAAAGCAACTTCAAGGTGTGCACGTATCAACCAGGATCAGAGGACAAAAAAGCCTAGATCAAATGCAATGATGAACTTTACTTTTATCTAATTACTCATGGATCAGTTAGAACTTTGAAACTTACAAAGCCTTCACTGACATTTGATCTCATTTCCTGTTTTTTTTTTTAAATATACATTTTATTTCTCATCTTCTCATTGTATTTCTATATGAAATATGCATTTTACAGAATAAATTTATTTATTATATACCTATAAATTGTCTAGCCCTAAATCACACAAAACACAAGACGCAAATACAACTTAACAGATTGAAAATCCGTATTATGTCATTGTCTAATACATAATATGACGTCATTCTACACAAAATCACGTCATACTGCATAGACTACATGATCTGAATTCAATAGTAAAATTCATCCGCCATTGATGGAAGTTATGGTTTAAAAAAAAAAAAAAAAAAACGGAATAAAAGGTCACAAAAACATACTAAAAATTGACCTCTTGTGTTTTGCAAATGTATAGGTATGTAATAAAAGGAAACCTATGTTACAGTAGCTTTCCGTGGCTTCTTATTTTGCTCCTTGCAGTGTAGAAAAAAAAAATTTGACGCTGCTCGTAGGAAAATACAAAGCCTCGGAAAGCTACTGCAACATAATTTATCACAAGTTAAAAAAAAATTATTTTCATGGGAATCGAACCTGCCATTTGCTCACCCCTCTAAGGAACCCATCTGCTTACACACATTTCTCCACAGTGAAACATTGTTGGGTATCGAACTCAGTTCTTAACTATAAAGCATTTGCACTTGAAATTCCTATCAACTTACACACCCAAAACCCCCCTTTTGAAAATCAAGGATTATGACATGTATGAGATAATTGTTTGGGTTTACCATCATTGTGACCTTATTTCAGTCATATAGTGACGTCCAGCTTATTGCTGCTGGAGGAAACCCCGAATGCACAGAGGCAACCCAGTAGACCACTGACCCTCTGCAAGTCAGCTGGAAGACTTCCTCACATGAAAATCTGAATGACCCTGTCGGGATTCGAACCAGGCGGTGATGGGCTGTGTGAGTGTAAAAGTCAGCAACTCTACCCTCTCAGCCATGGAGGCCCTTGATAATTGTTTGGAATTGATATGAGAAAAAAAAATATAAAAAAATTGTTTGACAAAACTGACCCGGACTGGATTTGAACCCACCCTACAGGCATGACACCACATTGCTCAGACCAGTGAGCCAGAGTTGATTCCCTGAGGCAGTTGTCAGAACTTGCATTTATATCCGTAATGACACATCATTACACATGATTGTATGTGTTCTGTATAAGAAGTCTGATACTTAAATTATATATCTGCTATATTCATTCAATATGTCTGTTCACATAATTTTTCAAAGTAGAATTTGTTTCATAAAATTATATGGTAATTAAGACACTCATGAACACAAACATACATGTTGCTAAAAAATGTATTTGACTTTAAATTAGGAGGCATTTTAAACATTGTCACAGCTCAAATGTAAATGAATTTTAAATAAGCAACAGGCATTTGAATTATAAGTCTTTATAAATTTATAATTTTTAATTTTTTTCATTCCCAGTCATTAATAAGAATTATTAAGTGTCTTATTAATTTCACAAGCAAATGGGCCAAAACACTCAAAGAAAACAAATTGCTGTAGGAAAAAGATTTAAATTTATGATTTATATTAACTGTTGTATTAGGGTAAGAAATGTTTCCAATATAGATTTATATTAAATTTATGAATCACACATTACCCAGTGGTATAAACCAGTGTATATTTATAGATTGTTCTACATGTAATATTGTATAGTAAATGAAAAAGAAGATTTAAATTGTAATTAAATAATTATACTTTTTTGAATAGCTATTTTAACTTTCCTTTCAAAAACTTAACAATCATTCTTATTAAATTTCATAACTTTGTGGGGTTTTTTTTGTGTGTGTGTGTGTGGTTTTTTTTTAAAATAAAAAAATAAAAAGTATACACTCCAGCTATAACTGAAGTTCATTTTCATTTGTATTTGTAAAAGAGTATTCTCATTGTTTATATCTTCATCTTTTTGGTACTGATGGACATCAGGTAGATTTAAACACACTGGCCTATTTGGAAATAAATCAAAACAATCTCGATAAATATCCTCGAAAGTTTTGATTTTTGACGGACAAAAAGAAACTTCAAAATAATATCATCGATAATATTAATAAGATTAGGAAACATTTAACAACAAAATATCTGATTATTTTGTGTAAATCTATGCCTTTGCAACTGATGGTTGCTTAAACCATCAATATGGGAAGGTTTCCCCATCAAATCACAGAGCAAAAGGCAGTCCACCGTTGTGTAGTTGGGACTCCTCTCTTTCGCCGGTGTGGATTTTGACAGGGCCGACATAATTGTCTGCAATAGCTTATGTCTTCCGTTGAGTCCGCGCGCAACTATATCCGGTTTTGTTACTATTTTTAGACTGGAAAACCCAATCTCACGTTCGCACGCGCTTGACGACGAATCTAAGATAAATCTTAAGATTTTCCTTATGTTTAAGATTTTTTTACGCAAGAATCATCTTAGATTTAATCTAAGGGAAAAAATAAGGTTAAGGAATATCTTAAGGGAAAAAGTTAAGGATAAGGAAATTTCTTTATTAAATCTAAGATGTATATTGAATACGGCCCCAGGATGGTCCTGTATCGCTAGCGTGAGTAAGATTTATGTTAAAGGCACCCCGATGCACATTACGGGTCCATCTCAGGAAAAAAAAAAAGCATTCATAATTTGTAAAACTATTAAACCTGATCTGCCTGAATGATACAGGCTATGTTATATGGATGCCTGAGGTTCAAATTTGTAGAATGCAAATGTAGGTCAACTGGAGATATATTATATATATCGAGAGAGAGAGAGAGAGGCCCGGTTGGGTGTTTGTCCAACCATTCGTTTAACCATTCGATCATTTAAGAAATTCATATTTTTTTCTCGGTCCTGTTGTTTCTGACGAGATGTTTTCCACTATTTTTAAATAAGTAAACTAAGTGACCCCTGTGCGATATTTAGACCCTATGGCTATGATTAGAATGAACCTTGTAGAGGTCCATTAGTTCATGTTATACAGCAAATATCTAAACACCAGACTTTGTGGTTTCAGATGAGAATATATTTTTTTTGTGTGACACTGTGGCGGGGCCAATTTTGACACAAGGGCCATGATTTTAACAAACTTGGTATTAGTAAAGGTCAACTATGCCATGTTACCTTGTGGTTTCTGACAAGAAGATTTTCCATGTGTTTCCTATGTAAATATATCTAAAATAAGCCTATGGGCGGTGCCAATTTTAAACATTGGGGTCATGATTTGAATCAACTTGGTAGATGTTTACTAGACAATTCCACACATCACTTATCAAAGCTCTAGGCCTTTCGGTTTAGGTGTAGAAGATTCTTATAACAGATTTCATATATATATATATCAAATTAATACTACACTGTGATGAATATATTACAATTCAAAAATATAATATTATATTTATTTAGAAAACAAAGTTCATAATCACAGTCGTTTCAATCAGTAACATCTCTGAAATATCAAGATTCATTTTCTTTTTTATTCTTAACTTTCTATATGTCACATTTTTTTCCAAATTACTTTATTCTGCGGATTGTGGAACCATTGAACGACTAACGACCGAAACATCGGTCCTACAAGCCGTGCCAAGTAATAATAAGAGTGTGGATTTGTTTGGTTTTATGGTGGTTTTGTTTACTTGAAAAACCGATCAGTATATTCCCATTTTAAATATCACGAATTATCCTCTAGCGAGCAGCTTGCAATTCATATGATGTAGTCAAACCGATATATAAATACGTTTCTGTGTTTTTATTTGTTTTTGTTCATTTCTTTCCACCATATATATATATATATATATATATATATATATATCAAATCAATACTACACAGTGATGAATATATTACAATTCAAAAATATAATATTATATCTATTTAGAAAACAAAGTTCATAATCACAGTCGTTTCAATCAGTAACATCTCTGAAATATCAAGATTCATTTTCTTTTTTATTCTTAACTTTCTATATGTCACATTTTTTTCCAAATTACTTTATTCTGCGGATTGTGGAACCATTGAACGACTAAATACTTCTACTATCATTTCAATAAAAGCATGTTAAAAATATATCCATACAGTAAAATAACTAATCACCAAATGAATGTTCGGTATACCAGACTATTGTCTATTTTAAAGCGCCACACAGGCGTAACTGCAGGCACACAGGACAAAGTCACTGGTGACATCCACATAGAAAAACTATCTGGATTCTATCCACGCAGGAATTTCATAACAATTTTCCACACAGATGTTCAGGAATGTAACGAATCCTAACCAGATTTAAATCAAGTCACTTCAACAAAATATGTACAGGATCAAGTCTACAAAGAATTTTACTAGTGAGATAATACAATTCGATATTTTTAATAGCTGAGACTTGTAAGAACGCAGGTATTCCGTACAAATGCACAGAATTATAAACCACGTCTACTTTCTGTGCAGAATAATTCTCACACAGGTCAAGCTCAACCATCTCAAATACATTTACATGCATACAAATTCTTATAACATAATTATTATTTTCTATCAGATGCGTATACACAAGAGTTTAAAATCATATCAACACATTATTGTATATTTAATATGTGGTTTCTGAACAGGTAAACAGTTATTTTGATGGTTCAGTGGCTTAACTCCTTCCCTGCCATCATTAAATCAGAGGGCATATCTCTAGTGGGCTGTTAAGGACCTCAGGAAAAAGAGAAAACAGTCTCCAGTAGCCACCGACAACAATGAAGAGGATATGGAAAGGAAAATGATCTTAAATAAAGCATTTGAGAGAAAACCTCCACGCGAAAAATCAATCAAAACAAATCCTACATTTAAAGGCCAGGGGATAAAACTTACAATATATACATCGTATTGAAATCTTCAAATCTCCGTATATTCTGGTTAACATCTCAGTATGCAAAAAACATGTGCAACCACTGATGACCGCTCACATCTTCCCAACAAAAGACACAGGTAAACAGGTAGAATTTAATAAGCACTTTAACAGCACTACGAGTGATGAAAGCCTTTGTGACTCTATAAAACTATTTTATGTGGAAAGCTGTAAATGTATATCTAGTAGTCCGTCATACCATCTTGAACTCAAATTTATGTTTATCATACAATTCTAACGCCTATATAACATCTTAATACTAGGTTATTAATCTGCCCATTCGTCAATACCCACCTTCGTAATTTCAAAATAAACCATCAGCTTTATCAACAATAGCCCGATGTATGTATATATAAAATCATCATTAATGTCAGATACTGCAGCAGTATTACGAAGGTATATACAACAAAGATATATAACGTAGCAATTCTCCTCGATTTATGTGTCTATGGACTCATTGCAATCAGTATGCAGTTCAAACATTATGCATCTTAGGAAAACAAATGATAATTACTTCAGCCAAGGAAATCTGCATGTGTCTTGGTGACTCTCCCCGTCGCCTTTTCCACACATTTCACCGCTATTTCTGTGCCTCCAAACATAAACGAGACACCAACTTTCCTATTCTTTCCCATCCTTGTATCGGGTAAAGGAACTTTTACCGACCCAATTTTGTTGCTGTCACTTTCAGTGACAAAGTTTGGCTTTGCATTTTTGGAAGCATATATGTTGAATACCATTGCAGTTTGGTCAGACTCGACTGGAGTATAGATTTGCTCTTCTTGCTCTTCACCAAGTTTAACTCTGTCGCCAACTTGTGCATGTATGAAAAATATGTCAGTACACCAACTTACACCATCGCTAGCTTCGTATGTCCTCCCATGAGGGTGAGAACAGGAGGCTAACTTCGGGTGATAGGCGTCAGTGCCGTACGTTAGTTTGCAGACTCTCTCTGCTATTGCTGAGGGCGAATGACCAAATATGACAGCTCCCTTAAGAACTGCAAGGCCTGCATCCTGTGGTATGATGAACTTTATCCTCGGAAACGCGGCCTTCATCTTTTTCTGGAGCATTGGAGACTCAGAGAATCCTCCTACCATGACAATAACGCTGCAACCAGCCGCGGCAGGGTCTCTCAGAAGATTCGACACGTGGTCAACAATGTTCTGAACCGTGGGGTTAAACAATGTATTAACCACATCGCCATCTACTCGAAGCTTATCGCCGGAAATAATTTTGATTTTACCAGTATACGCCGAAGTCGTGATAGCATTGTCGACATCTTGCCTCGTATTCTGCTTGTACATCTTGGATAATGCCAGCGGTAGACGGAACGTCATCTTCGAGTCTCCCTCGGGACTTATCTTTCGCTTTTTTATCTCGAAATCTCTAAACATCTCAATGAAGTCTTCCATGCAATCCTCTTCAAAACACTGCATGACTGGGGGTTCTGCAGAGAAGAAAACAGAGACGCACACGTATAATCAAAAGAGTTTCATATCATTTTCTATATTGCTGTGAAACGTCAATGGTATCTAGAGTAGCATAGAAATATGTGACAATCAAATACTTTTAGAATCAACAAAAGTTACCTATAACACGGAAAAAATGGTGAAACATTTAAAACATACGTGATATCGATAACGATCAATGAGCTACTATAATTTGTTGGGATATATTCACTCAATTTGCATAAATATCACATGTGTAAGACTTTCTGTTAACAAAGAAAACAACCGGGACAGGTATACCAATTATTACATAAAGGCACACATTATCTAAATCATAAGCATTATAATGAGTAATAGAACTACAGCGGTACCGTTCCGTGTTAGCCCTACTAAGTAATAAATCAGCTTACTGAACAGTGTGGCCATGAATCCTTTGTAAGTGGCGTCCACCTTAGTTCCACCCCATGCGCCTCCGCTGGCTTTCATGAGTTCTTTCAAGGTGCCACATGACGTCACCTCGTGTACTGTGATGTCAACAGTACCTCCTGTAATTTAAAATGAATCTAATTTACTACTAATTATTTCAACTATGAACATTTTTCTTATATAATTAAAAAAAAATTTTTAAAAAACAAAGAAATAAATGTACATGTACTGCAAATTTATTCACATACGAGTACATGTATATGTTAATATCTACACAACGCAAGAAATTACTTTGTTTTTCAATTTGTCTGAACCGTAATGAAAGTTAAAAGTTCATGATACATGAATGCTTATCTCAAAATGTCTTTAATTTTCCAGCTTAAAAAGCTTTAAAATTCCAAAAGTCTGTGTATATAGAACTGCACAAAGGCTTAAACAAAATAATATAAACCATGGTTTATTATATATCTGCTTATGTCATACATAAGAAGCAAAGAGTTTCTTTTCATACGATCTCTTGTTTCAGCCATTTTCTCCAGGCCAAAAGTTGACTATCAAAATGACCAATTGATGTTTACTATAACAATGTTCTGAATTTTAAAGCTGACTTATTCGCTTAATCTAAAAGCAGTTTGTAAGAATAACATAGCAATTAGTATATATTGTTCTAGAACATTTTTACAAACCTACGAAATAACATATTGTAATAAGAAATAACTTTTTGCCGGACCCACAAATGAACAAAACATGATACCTCCAGCATCCAGCACCATATATTTCGTGCCAGCTTTAAATTTGCTGAGCGATTCGCCCTCGTTTCCTTTACCGACGGGCAGATGGCGGCAATAGAGGGAGGCACACTCCGGCTCCAGTGCAATTGTCAGGTTATCTTCAGAAATACCGGCCTGGCAAACAATTGACATAGATCGAGTTAAATATTATTATTATTATTATTATTATACCACATTTATATAGCACTCTTTTCATAGCAATGTACGTTCAAAAGTGCTTTACAATTGCATTCAAAAACACACACACATACACACAAATCACCACGCTCACTCACATTGTAATATAAAAATTATTATAAAATAATAAATAATTAACCCCCAAGGAAAATGAATAAACTAAAAATGATTAAAAAACTGATTCACTAACAGTAAATCATGATTAGAAGTCCCTGAACAGTTACCGATTAACAGTCAGGTCTAACTATCAACAGACTGAAATCCTTAGTAGTAACTGACTAAAAGTCAAGTATCCTAGCCAGAAGCGGACTCAGTCCTCAGTTGCGACACTGTAACAGTCAAGTCGAATAACTGTCCATGGACAGAATCACTAGTAGTGACCGACTAACAGTCAGGTCAACCAAATACAGTAGTGAGTATCCAAAGATCAATTTCTATATGCTTGTAAGCAAAGGTGTGTCTTTAATGCCCTTTTGAAAGAATCCATTGTGTTTAAATGTCTAATTCCGACAGGAAGAGAGTTCCAGAGTTTTGGTGCAGCATATGCGAAACATCTATCCCCATATGTCACAGTCCGACATTTTGGTACTACAAGTTTGAGATCACTCTGAGATCGCAACTGTCTTTTTGGCTGGTAGATTTCCAACATTGTCTTGATATAAGTTGGTGCTTCATTGTGCAGTGCCTTGTAGGTTAGAGTGAGAATTTTGTATTGAATCCTACTTTGTACAGGAAGCCGGTGAAGTTCTTTCAAAACAGGGGTTATATGATCATATCGAGAGGTTTTTGTTATCAGCCGAGCAGCTGTATTCTGCACATTTTGTAACTTGTTTAAAATGCTCTTTGGTGTTCCCTGCAGAAGAGAGTTACAGTAGTCCATTTTCGAGGTTACAAGGGAATTCACTAGAACCTTTGTTGCATCATCTGTTAGATATTTTCTGATGTGACCAATTTGGCGTATCTGCCCATAACATGACCTGCTGACCGAAATGACATGTTGATCCATAGTCATGTTGGAGTCCAACACTGAACCAAGGTTTCTGACAGATGGAGATTGGACAATCACAGAATCCCCAACTTTGACAGATATGTCTTTTACAAGTGCAGCATTCCGGTTTGAACTAAATACAATAACCTCCGTCTTTTCTGCATTTAATTTCAGCATATTGCAGTTCATCCACGACTCAATCTCTTGGAGACAATTTTCAACTCGGGCTATTGTTACAGTTTCATTTGCTTTATCAATAGGTTTGAACGAAATGTACAACTGGGAATCATCAGCATAGAAATGATGTTCGAGCCCATGTTTCCTACAAATGTCACCGATGGGTTTTGTGTACATTGTGTAAAATTTTGGACCAAGTACTGATCCCTGTGGAACACTGAAACTCATATGAACAGGTTTTGACAGTTTTCCATCGATACACACTGTTTGTGAACGACCAGATAGATATGACCTCACCCAGGAAAGAGGTTTGTCTGCAATCCCAAAGTCATTCTCCAGTCGGTTTAATAGTGTTGCATGGTCAATCGTATCGAAGGCTGCTGACAAATCCAGAAGTACAAGGATTGTAACATTATTCTGATCGAGGGAATGAAGGATATCATTATGTACTTTTACTAAGGCAGTTTCAGTTGAATGAAATTTTCTATATGCCGATTGGTTTTCTTCATGTAGCTTGTTTTGAACTAAATGTTCTTCAAGTCGAGCGCTCACCACTTTTTCAAGCACTTTGGACACAAATGGTAAGTTTGAGACAGGTCTGTAGTTCTTGAATGTGTTTTGGAGAAATATGGAGAAATAATCCACTCATCATGGAGAAAGACGCATTTCGTTTGAGAGATTTGGAGTGGGAATCAAAATATTATAATGTCCGCCGAATAGTTATGGACAAATTTTTTTTTTTCAAGATTTTCACCAAATTCTGGTACTTATAGGGAAAATTGCCGTCAAAATTATTTGAACATTTTTGTGGTACCTTTTTTTTCAATCCATGAAGTGGTTTTGACATGAGTAGTTTTGAAATGTTTACTTTATAAATGTTAGAAGACCTAGCGTCGCCTCTGATGTCCATATTTTCAATTCCTACTTTGAATAATCTTTGTTTAGGGTCACCAAAACATCTTTGCAAGTAATTTTGGAATTTTCACTATATTTATATCTCCAGTCGGTCATATTTTAAGGGTTCCGAATAAATTGAGCAATCTATGAATTAGCCTTTGGAATTGATTGAGGAAACAACCATAAGTAATGTTATGACACACATTCGAGCCATTACTAACTTAATGCATAACTACTGAAATAACGTGTGTTACATATCCTCGATATTCACTATAATAATATATACTAAAATAAATTCAGTTTAAAACAGGTTTAACTTATACATATTAACCAACCTCCTCGGCGGCCTCCCTCATGAACTGTTTGGCGGCGTCGTTCCAGATGGCGGGCACCGTGAGGACCCAGTGGATGTCCTTCAGTAGCACTCCGCCGCTGGTGATGCGGCTCTCCGACACCTGTATCAGGTCGTCTTTTAAGAACCGTATGGACGACGAGAACACAGTTTTTGCTGGAAGTTGGTGTTTTTTACTGGCATCTTCTAACATGCTGACGCGTGTGAGCCCCTAAAATTAAGATTTTATAATCCGTTGAACCGTTGAAAGTCTCATGAGCCAAACATCTAGATTGCCATCACTCAATAATTGTATGCAATACTATTTTTCAATATATATATATATGGAACATTCAATATATTTATCAGTTTTTAACTGTATAAAGTATAGTTTTAAGATAATCACATATGTTAAATCAATGTTAATAACACTTTATCTCACTTTATCTTGGAATGTGATAATGTAACTTGTCATACATTGCCGTATATCAAATCTTTTTTATCAAAAAGCTAAAATTATTATTGAATAAATGAATAAGCAGAAGATTTAATGTTTGCATGCATACTGATACTGATGCCTACAAAATAGAAAATATATCGAAAGACAGATAGATAGGCGGGTGTTGGACGGAAAAGAAAAAGTGAGAGGCGGGGGGGGGGGATTCAAAACTGACTTTGTCCTTGAAAAGCGACATCTTGAACTGCTTGAAGAAATACCAATTTTCGTTTTCACCGTCTTCAGCCAGCTCAGCGTATTTTGATTCAGCGTCATAACCGAATGAGTGCACAGTCTTACCATCCGGGTGGAACAGTATGCACGTTGGACCTGGGCAAGGTGCGAAAGTGTCAGTACGAATTAGATTGAGTTACCTACCCCCTAGTAATTATATTTCCGACTTTGAGCCGAGCTGGGTAATTAAGTACTCTAATATATATGACGTTTATTGGTTACTTTTAGGCTTTACAATTACGTATTAGTGAACATGGGAAACATTTAATTTTGCAATGTTAATGCACTAATATACTTTTTCATAAAATATCAAATTCTGTTTGCTGAAATTAACATCCAGAAAACCATACCGATAATGTATTAACAACTCTTAGGATAACGTTTGCTCTTATCCCAATACTAAATTAAATCTTTATGTAACATTTAAACCTTTTCAATGCAGTGCATCTGAGGGGCTATTTGAGTATCAAAATGTACCTAAACTATGTAAGTTCTAGGAAGAAAATAGAGATAAAGAGAGAATCACAAAGAATCTTCAAAAGTGGTCGCGGTTGCAGACAAGGGGATCCCATATCAGCATATTTATTTATTCTGTGAGCAGAAATTCTTGCAATAAAAATAAGAAACTCAAAGGATATAATAAGCATTGAAATTAATAGAGAAAAATATAAGATATTACAATTTGCTTATGATACTTATTTATTACTTGATGAGTCTGAAAATTCTTAAAACTATACATTATCATTACTGCATACCTATTTCTTTAATTTCAAATTGAAGTTTAAATATGAATTATGATAAAACTAAAGTCGTTTGGATTGGTTCCTTAAGGTATAGCACTCATTATATTAAAACAACGTGGGAATTTTCATCAGTGGACACAGAATTTAAGTTATTAGGAATCAAATTTGATCTTATGATAGGACTGAATTTTAGTCAAAAGATTGCTAGCATGAAAATAATAAGAGCTACAATGGCCATCCCCCGCCGAATGCTTGCTCGTTAGAACATGAGTTGGAGAGTAGAAAAATTCATTTTTAAAGGAAAATTTTTGGTAATAAAGACTGATGTTTGAAATGATTATAGATATGAAGCCCATGTGAAGACATATTAATTCACCTTTTTTGAGGTCTACAGGTAAAATGTTAAGGTCATTGAGGCATCATTCTTGTGTACTGCACTTATTCTCAGTGAGATCTATCCACCTATTAAGTATCAAGTTGATGCTCCGGACAAAAATGTGGGACGGACAGACGGACGGACGGACGAAGACTATTACCATATCCCCATATTATCATAAAAAACAATATCTCACTGGGAAAAAAGAAAGCTGACACCTATAGGAAAAATTGTTATTGTAAAAAATGCTCTATTGCCATTATCAGCTCATTTCTTTATTAGTTTTCCATCCCCAAATAAAAACGTTATAAAAGAAATGAATGATCTTTTTTAACTTTGTTTGGGATGGAAAGTCTAAAATAAAGAATGCAGTTTTTATTAAAAATTAAACAAAGAAAAACGAAACATGTCATTTAAAAATATTTCGATGTTTCATTTTCAAAATCCATCAATTTGTTGTTACGTGTATCCATTTATAACAAGACCAAATCCAAACAACGTCAAATACACAATTCCTTTATTAGAAATATCTATAAATTCCAATTAGCCAAATTAAGTGAATATCGTTACATGTATATGAACATTTTGATTTGAAATGGGAAAATATTTATCGTAATGTTTTTAAATACACTAGAAATACATATATTCAATTGGTTAAAACATGAATAGTACACAGAATATTACCAACAAATGCCTTATTATATGAAATGAAAATTGTTCCAAATAACATATGTACCTTTTGTGAATTTGTCTCATCTGTTTTGGTATTGTTGTAAAATAAAGCCTATTCTATTTTAAACTTATCGGATATTCTCCCTTTTTCTCTCACATGTAAAAGCTAATATTTTGTTCCTATTTTTTCTTTTAAATCAAATACTAATATATTTTTTGGTCTTTTTTGTTACACTAATTATGCATGTTTTTATCAAACTTTATATTCTTGTGTTAGTAATTACATTGCATAAAAATATCTTTATACTCGTATGTGGTAAATTATAGTAAAAAGTAAACAAATCATCATATTATCCGTGTAAAGTTGTGAAATAAATGATAATGTATTATAAGGTTTCCCGATCATGTTTACCTATTACGGGGATAATAAACGGGGATAAACATAAAGGGGCCTAAAAAAAGTGAGAGAAAATCACCTTTCTGTGACACGAGTTGACCACCAATCCATTGTTTTGCGGAAACCTTAGTCGGCTCCGCTTCAAACTCGTGTCGGAATGAAAAGGCCCAGCCGGAGTAAGTGGTCCCGAAGTCTATGGCGGCCACAATGAGGGATTTCCCACGGTTGGAAGCCTGGTATGTTCGTGATCGACGACAAAAGTTTTCTACTTTCTTCTGTTTCATATACTGTAACACAACATGCCAGCTCCCAAGTTTTGTCTAATTCCATGTTTCATAAACTAAATTGACAAATAAACTTTCCTGGTACTGAAGAAATTAAGGATATTTAAAAAAAATAGAACACGTTCAAAGCGGTATCTCATGTTACACACTGAAATTTCTTTATATCCTTTTTTACGGGGAAGCTACTCCTTTCATTGGTCACAATCTTTGATAAAGCGACAATCTGAGTTTGAATCATTTATAGTTACCGTTAAACATAAAATATAAACACGTGTTAGTGGAATGTTTACATTTAAAAAAAAACCTTTAGACTCATCAGATAGTTTAAGTTATATACATTTGTTCCACGGTGCATGAAATATTAAAATTAGTTTGTTTGTTTGTTTGTTGTTGTTGTTTTTTTGTTTATATATATATAAAATATATATATATATATATATATATATATATATAATCAGAAATAAATGCATATTTAAAAAAATATATATATATATTTTATATATTTTTGAAATTGTATCAGAAACGACCCCATTTGCAACTATTGCCAGTTGTATCATTTCAGGCTTGACATGTAAGAGTCCTTGATGTAAAACATAGAAGCGTGATTGTATCAAATTTCTGCGGTAATCTGTCTGTTGATCTTTGAATTAAAGCTTCTCTTTTTTTTTCCAAAACACATACCCTCAAGTCTTTGAACAGAATCCTTTTCTTTTTAAATTGGAAGGCACTGAATAATGTCGTTTAAATGGCAATAAAATGTTATCATAGCATGAAGGATGAATAAATCTGTATTTGTTTACTTTGGTTTAAAATAGCCACGACAATTTTTAAGACATTTGGGGTCATTTGGGTCAAATGAGACAGATGTGTGACGCTTCACTAATGTACACGCACGCATGTATCACAAATGGAATGCACTCACGTGACATAATACATCACTAAGTTACGTTATCTTGAAACCGGGTCATCTAGTTTTTGAGTTACCCTTATACGCTGAACGTTAAACAATCGAGTTTAGTATGTTGTGACCAGGGATCAAATCCAACGCCTTTTTGTTAAGTTTTGGACCCCGGGATCGGTCCTATACAAGAGAATGCGTTTGTCAAAAACTAGGCACCACAAATCCTGTTGCATTAGAATATCTACAATATCGTGTTATGTTCAAGGTATGTTTAGTCCAAAATAAGCGCAGTCATGAATCTTGTATCTAGTCAAGCAATGCTTTTCTCAAATGTTCTGCACATTCGTAATAAGTACAGTTATACCACACGTATTTGCACTCATATGGATTACATGTAAATTAACCCTTGATTTAATACTGTTTTTCGTAAATTGTAAACCTGTAAATTGGTTTTTCGCAATGGTTGTATAGCCCTATGCACATTGAGCATATATAACTATCAAAGCTTTCATAGGAAACCAAGTGTAATAAGAGTAACACAAAGCACAGACAATACATGGTGTTTATGAATCATTCTATATGATTGAAATGAGGTTCATATAAAACAAGAACAAAAACAACAAAAATGACAAACAACAAAAATCAAACAACTGAAAGTTTAAATGTAGGAAGAAGATATGATTGTTTTTCTTTTTTAATAATCGTGAAATGCCATATTTTGACTCCTCTTCATTTTATACATTGTCCTTGATTTTAGATGACCAACAAACATAGATAAAACTAT
>CM037781.1:71775399-71825399 GCA_021229015.1 Solen grandis | reverse complement strand
CGGCGTGATACTGCAGCGTGGCAGCACTATAAATGTCTCATGTAGGAAATAACTGTTATACTGTCAGCGGTTCATTAACCCAATAAACAAACAAACAAAAAAGAAACAAACAAATAGTTGTACTGATTGTAAGGTTCTATTTGAAAAAGACACACACACTATGTATTAAGCTTCCAGGTTGTTACTTATGTATAAAGTATTAATGGCATATGCTATAGTTTACCATCACAATGTTTCGGACATGTGAAGTGTAAAGTATTTTGGATACTCCAAATTTTCGAATATAAGATATAATGTTAGCACAACTACAATAAGGGGTGTTTCGCCAGTAAAAGACGTCTTTTGTATTAATTACGTTCTTATCAAATAGTTTATTTTATTTGAAATGAATTAAGAATGTTTGACAGATTTTTAACTTTGCTTTCTTGTTTAGCATTATACAATTACCATGCATAGAAACAGCTTAGTAGCTCTTAGATTAACTCGGTGACTTATACATTTTTTCATTGTTTTGACCAAACATCCAATTAAAAAATATTTACAAGGAAAATGAAATAAAAAAAAAATCTATTGAGGGATTTTATGTAAAAATTTGAAAAAAAAAAGAAAAAAAAAAAGAAAGAATTAAGCTATTTTTTCTCACTTTCCCCAAAATGCCTAAGGGTTTTATTTCCATTTATGTAAAAATGAAGTACCTGAGGATATCTTTACCATTCATTCAGACGATTAAACTGTCTTGAGTTAACTGTTAGTAAATGTGACTTCTATTTGTAGATTTTTTTTATTTCTTTTTTCTTCTTTTATCGAGAGATACATAGTTTAGGTATTTATTAAAATCTGTTACCATGGATGTACAAACGTACCACGGTGACCTATCATTTTTTTTCCATTTCCGTTTTCAGCGCATTTTTTATACAAATATATGTGAAAGTCTGGAAATTCTATTTAAGAAAAAAAGTAATATTCATACTTAAATTATGCATGAGAAACAGGTTGCTAGTAAAAGTTTATCATTAACAATGATGTCTTTACCACTTTAACTGTCTGAATTCCGTTTTTACTCGCCATTCATGGTTATCGGAGGATCAAATTTCACCAACAATACTTAGTACTAGGTAAGACTTATATAAATAGAAAAAAAAAAACATTTCTGTTTTACTACGTTTTCATACCTTAATATCTAAAAATATTTGTAAAAAAGGAACTATTTGGGAATTTTTATCAGAGAAACAACTTTTACAAAATTAGGTCCTACATATAAAGTATTACTTATCGCTTAGTAAAGTTGGTGGGATTCGAACCGAATTGTTAAGTGGTAAAATATTTCAATTAGCCAATGCAAACCAAGATCGATTCTCAGTCACGTACATACAGAGGTATGGTTGCCTCTTTACATACACAGGTTTCTGGTTTCTCCCGGAGTTGTTTTCGTCCACGTTATTTGTTTTGTAATCGATACAAAATGAATACTTTTGTCTTCATTTATAGCATTTAATTAATGTATTAATGAGACACTCGAGTCTTCATTTTTCCTTTGGGAATATAATAATATGATTTAAAAGTCTAAAGTGTAATATATAATAAAACGCCTGCAAATATAATATTTGTTATAAGTACTTTGATAGAAATCGTTTATATTTTTATATTTAATATTCAAGGGATGAGAATTCTCAAAACTTCATGAATAATTCTAAAATAAACAATTGAATCTAAACATATATTTGATGTACGAAATAGAAAATGAGAAATATAGGAAGAAATATATGCTGACGCAATAAGTGTTCTGGCAAGGCAATATAAGAATGCGGGTTCAATTACCTTCAGGGCACGATGGAATGTGTCTTTCATATAAGAGTGTTTTAAACTGGATTTTTTGCTATATTTCTCATTAGCTGTTTAAAAAAATCAAATTTTAAAACCAGTACGAACATTCTATAACAGACGTGAAAATATTTCTCTTAAATATGTGATCGGGACTGCAGCAGTCTACTACAGGTCATTGCCTTAGAATGTTGGTTTAAGAACATATTGGAAGACCTTTTACTTCATAATATGTCTTCAAATGAGACTTACGGCAAAAGGATTTTGAGTGCTTGCATTGTCAGAAATTCGCAAAATCCTAAGTGACCTGTTAAATTAATTTTTACTTTTATACTTATTTTGATTTCCGTGCACAGTATTAGATTCGGGATATACCAAAGTCATTAAATTGATACTGGTATAGCTACATTGCTTGGAGCTCAGGATAATGGTAGTTCCAGGACTAGATGTCTCAGGGTTTTTTTCAGTTTGTTAATGTGACAGTATATGGTGTCATGCCACTTATCTACGTCAAAATATCACAATAAGGTGGCACATTAGCGTATGTGGACTCACTTGACTAAAATACTGTCAGTTGGACAAAGAAACCTATTAATTATGGGAATTTCCTTTTCGGCGTAAGCTGTATAAAATGGATATTGACTTATTTCTTGAACCAATCAAATCTTGGTTAACAACGGAAGAGTTCGGAAAAGCACTCGTCTCATTGGTTAACATAAAATATCTTAGGATATACCATCATAAAATGGGAGTTTCAGAGTGCATATCTTTCTGCATTGATTGTCAATTGGCAAATAACAATTTAATCTACCTATTTAAACTTAAGAAATATCCAGTTGAAAATTTATACAAAAACTAAGAAGTTAAAAAAATAAGTAGTTGTGAGTCTTTAAAAAAATGTAGTTAACATTGTTAGTAGACTCGTTCCTCTAAGTCGCAAAACTCGCAGTGAATAATTTAGCTTACAGGAGCCCTATATAGTGAAACGATTTTAGGCTTTTATATTATAGTCTTTTGCCTTAGTTTGTGCTGTAGTAATTGTTTACATTTTTTTATATGATATATGGTGCAGTTTTTTTGTTTTTTTTTCTTCTACATGGTGGTAATTACCGTCCCCGGTTGCCGAGTGGTTTGAGCGTCCGTCTCGGGTGCTGGAGGTCCTGGGTTCGATCCCAGGCCCCATACCAAAGTCGTAAAAAATGGTACTGTTATAGCTCCCTTGCTTTGCGCTCAGCATATAAGGGTAGTTGCAGGACTGGTTGGCCCGGTGTCAGGATAATGTGACTGGTTGTGGAATCATGCCACATGTCTACGGCGTGATACTGCAGTGTGGCAGCACTATATCTGTCTCAAGTAGACAAATGACTGAAATACTGTCGGTGGTACGTTAAACCCAACAGACAAACAAAACAAGGTGGTAATTATTAAATATTTATATTTTCTTGAATAACCTTCTTTTAATTTATTCTTATCCCAGTGGAAATATATATACATTTGTGCGTCTCAGAAATTTGACGGTCTGTCACATTTTAGTTCGTGACGTAATAATATATAGGTCATTCATAAACTATATAATTCTGGTCGTCACCGAAGATGACTTATATGGTAATGATCTGCTGGCACATATTGTAAATCAGTTCTTTCAAAACAGTTCCTTATATTCTTCCACAGAAAGTATTGCGCTTTTCTTTTGAAATAGCGAACCTGCTTACCGGGTATTAGTTGGAGTAATACGATAAGTTAAGTATTTAAGCTGGTGTTACTACTTTAACCCTTTCCCTCATATAGACTCATTTTGACGCACTCAATAGGTACCACATAAAGCCTGATCTGCAGAAAACCACAGTTAAACCTTACCAAATTTAATTACAAAATCCTCATTTCCAGACCACTAAGGAGCAGCGAACAGCATAAAACCTGATCAGCCTGCGAGTTACTCGCAGGCTGATCTGGTTTTATGTTGTTTGCATAGGTCTTTTCATGGTTTCCTCTATGAGGGAAAGGGTTAAGCAGAAAACATTGCGCTATCTGATATGGTGTAATTGGTAGGATTTAAGGTTAAAGATAATTTTATACATTTATAAGTTGAAGCTCAAAGTTGGAAATATAGTACATGCTACAAGTTGGGACTGACGTGACGAATGTCTTTTAGGACCAGTTATAATTTCAGTATTAGTTAGGGTTGCTTTCTATCTCTGATTCTTGGATTAATTAAATGTTAATTATTTGGGAAAATAATTTCTTGTAACAATCATTTTTAAAAATAGGCCTTGTATATATATTTCATAGCTTAACTTTGATTTATCTTATCATACGACCAAGAGAGTCACAAGGAAAATTTAGTTTCACATATATAGATGTTCAGACATCTCGGACACGTTATAATAGCATCAGCCTACGTTTGCGCAGATGGTTAAGTGCTCGTCTGCTGAACTAAGGGCACTAAGATCGAATCCCACTGAATGAACTTTTTAATGTTTCGCGTATATTACATTTTTATCATTTTCTTTCTCTTTTCACTTGTTAGTATATTACATCCCTTAAATTTAGCGACACATACGTTTAAAGCATTATTTTAAAACCACATACTATTTAAAACTTGCCAGCATTATCATATTGAAATATTATATTGTAACACTTTTACATTCTTTGTTTTTTTTTCTTACGCCGAATATCTTTTTAGCACACCTGAAAGCACAACGTGCTCAAGGTTAGCTGTTAGGATCACCCTGCGCCCGTCGTCCGTCGTCGTGCTACGTCATCAATTTGCTTTAAACAACATCACCTCTGAAACCGCTGAACAGAATTTGATTAAACTTAACAGGGATGATCCTTGGTTGAACCTTCATAAAAATTGCTGAAATAAACTTGATCCATGTAGAACTCTGGTTGCCATGTCAAAGGAAAGAAAAAAATATGAAAACTTTAAAAATCATCTTCTCAGAAACCAATGGTCGGACTTTAATTTCTTTTGGCACAAATAGTCACCTAATAAAAGTCTACCATAATCTTTGATATAAAGATGATCCGCTGAAAAATGAGGCCCCTAAAGGGTTGGCAACTTTCCTAATATACTCAATATTGAAAATTTCAAAATTCTTCTTCTGTGAAGCTAATGGTCAGAAATTAATTTTCTTGGACCCAAATGGTCTACCATAATTGCTAAAATAAAAATTATCCCTTGAAAAATAAGGCCCCTAGGGGGTCAGATAATTTCCTTATATACTCTATATAGAAAATTCCAAAATTCTTCTTCTATGACGTTAATGGTCAGAAATTGTTTTCATTCAGCACAAATGGTCACCTCATGAATGTCTAGTACTATAATTGCTAAAATGAAGTTGATCCCTTGAAAAGTGAGGCCCCTAGAGGGTCAGCTATATTCCTTATATATTCTGTATAGAAAAAAATTAAAATTCTTCTTCTATGAAACTAGTGGTCAAAACTCAATTTCAATTTGCAGAAATGTTCACCTTATGAATGTCTACCATAATTTCTAAAATTAAATTTATCCCTTGAAAAATAAGGCACCTAGGGGGTCAGCTATTCTCCTTTAACTTTTTATAGAAATTTTCAAAATTATCTTGTAAAGCCAATAGTCAGAATTTAATTTTATTTTGCAGAAATGGTCACCAAATAAATGACTTCCATGACTGCGGAAATAAAGTTGATCCCTTGAAAAATGGGGCCCATAGAATGTCAGCTATTTTCCTTATATACTCTATATAGAAAATTTCAAATTTCTTCTTCTGTGAGTCCAATGGCCAGAATTTGATTTCATTTTGCATACAAAGTCACCTCATGAATGTCTAATACTATAATTACTAAAATGAAGTTGATCCCTCAAAAAATGAGGACCATAGGGGGTCATGTAGTTTCCTTATAGAAACGTCTTGAATCGTTTATATAAGATGATGTACTCTGGTGAGCGATCTAGGGCCATTATGGCCCTCTTGTTTTAAGACATTTCTTGTTTATTTTTGTTCATTTATTTGTATCATAACTGATATTGTTAGAATAATGGTCTGAGGTTTAGACATCGACGCAATCTCGTATTATGCCCCAGTTCTTATAAATTGTAATGTATTCTTGTACGTAAAAACACTCGCGGCACAAACATAACTACCAAATGGACTGATTTGAAATTCAAATAGTTATCATAGGACAAGCGTAATAAGAATCATTCACATATTTATAGCTGTTTGTGACGTCAGTCACACCAACTATAGTACTACGTTTCAACCCAGGTTCTCCTAGATTTAAAATCGAATAACCTCTCAATAGTGTAAATATGATCGAACAATTGTATATATCTCTACAACGTAAGTATACTAGAATGAAGCAAAATGCTGAAAATCAAGGCTGTGTCAAAAATAAATACTTACAGGCTACAAAAAAATCGCCTGTTTCATAAAAACGTTATAGGACTAATTTTTCTATGCTGTTGTAACTGCAATCGAATGATGTAACTTTTTATCACGTAATCACTTTACCATGCGCACGAATATAGTTTGTTTCGATGCAAAGGTGGCTCGCAAATTAATTTGACACTAGTAAATATGCAGCGTTCGTTCATTTTAGGCTGTTACATAAACCCATGTGAAGTCCAAAACAAATCATTGTAACATATTAAAAATTACATCAATCTATCGACCTCAGATATCTCCAAAGGTTATTTCTTGCACTAAGAATGACCGAAACCTGTATATCTACCATCAGAAATGAGTGTGGAGCCCCTGACATGTGCAGAAAATTTGCATAATTACATCAATCTATAAATAGAAACTGTTGTAGATAAGGTACTGCATGAATACAAATCAAAGCTCTGATAGCACTGAGAGAACAGGAATGCCTCATTCATTTTTTTGTTTATCAAAGTAAATTTAATTATTGGTGATCGACTTGCAGCTCTTCAAGCACTTTTTCATTTGAGACACACACAACTTCAGTGCCTTCAGCGCTTTGATTTCTCTTTCTTCTCTTTAAACAAATGTAAATATGTGTATTAATAATATTAATAATTCATTCGGCTATCTGTAATTATACGTCGTATATCAAAATATAAATAAATCATATCCACATTGTCTTGATACGATGAAACGTGCAAACTATAAGGTTTGCTGTTATTACAAGACAGTGTGAAGATGCGTCGTCACAGGTATAAATGCAATCTCTGACAACTGCGTCAGGGAGTCGACTCTTTGGCTCAGTGGTTAGAGCATTGGACTTGCACACTGGAATGGAATGAACAGAATGGAAACTAAATAAAAAATAGAGTTCATTTGTTTCTTTTTTTCGAAGTGATCTCACAATGTGATACTACATAAAACTGCATTACTTGTAAATAGCATTCGGTGAAAAGAACAGTGTTATCGCCAAGAATATGTGTTTTCTGATTTCAGAAACAACAACAACAGCAACTAAACTAACGTCCTTCCTTTTTAAGGGGAATGATAAAATTACCCTCTTTAAGATAGCATATTGGATTGTAAGCGAGTTTGTAGATATTTAGAAGTACTATCTAAATCGAATGCAAATCTGCGCGCTTGGTGAAGCATTAACATTGTCAGTATTTATAGCGTCGTTGGGTAAGACCAGTAATTTGCGTCAGAGAAAAACGATTGCCCCTAAAGGATTCGAACCCACAACCCTCGGATCCCAAATCATGACAGTGTACGTAGGGTCACCAGATGGTGAAATCCTAACCAGTTTTGCCTGAAGGATTGCACTTTTAAGAAGAACATTACGAAC
This sequence comes from Solen grandis, assembly GCA_021229015.1. Classification (NCBI taxonomy): domain Eukaryota; kingdom Metazoa; phylum Mollusca; class Bivalvia; order Adapedonta; family Solenidae; genus Solen; species Solen grandis. The sequence goes on along the minus strand of CM037781.1, from coordinate 71,817,827 downwards.
CTACGCTGAAAATATGCTTCTGAACAGTTCACGTGATCCATTGCATTTCATAACGGGCTACGGTGTCATAACTTTGGATTAAAATCTGATCTGACATTGGGATGGCAGATAATTGCAAATATTGCGCAATAGTCTTTATCATGAAAGATCAAAGCACGCAATAAACATAAACAATAAGGAATGGATCTTCAAGTATTATATATGTGAAACCATTGATAAACCACATAGCGCAGCTAATATCAATATTTTAGGGATTAGAACTTGTTTGAAATAAGACCAGAACGCCATCTTGATTGAGCTGAAATTAAAAGTTTGCCTTCATTTAATGATCGAATCGAGCTTAATTGCACCACATAGACAGTACTGGAGGTATTTATAAAACAAAGAAAGAATAAGTGTTTCAAATTGTGGCAACAGCAAAAACACTTTCAGATGTTTGAAAATCTCTTTGAAGCAGAAATAAAATCAACGTCCTCAGCGTTGTTTTTTTCTTTGATGAGAAAACATCTAGATACCAAAAGAAACACTGTAATGATTTATCAAGAGAGGTTAGTAGCGTTTCCAAGAAAGCATATTCCCTTGGGATCGTAAACAACCTTGACATTACTTGGAAGATTTCCCGGAATGAACCGCCAATTTCACCAAACAAACAGATTCACATAGAAAGAACACATATTTCAAACGCTGTGTTTATATATAGTATACTAGACTGCTTTAGTCGTAATTTATGTTGAACAATATCTAAAGAAAAAATACATAATTTGTCGTCCCTGTAAATTTGCTTTTCTGTCTGCATAAGCGTGATTTATGTTTACTTCTTACAATTTATGAAAAGTTTTGCAGAATGATGATATTTTTTATTATATTTATTATCTTATTAATCTTTTTGTTATGATTGATTGAATTATTTTTGAGTTTACCTTCCCTGCGACAGTATTTCAGCCATACAGCGATGTCCAGCTAATTTCAGGTGGAGGAAGTCCCCGAGTACACAGATGCATCGAGTAGAACCCCCGATTTACCGCAAGCCAGCTGGAAGGCTTCCTCATATGTAAAACCAAATGACCATGCCGGGAATCGAACCCACGCGGTGAGGGGCTGAGTGAGTGTTAAAGTCAGCGACTTTACCCTCTTGGCCACGGAGGCTCCTTATATATGTATTTATTTGATGTTGATATATGTATTTATTTGATGTTAATATATGTATTTATTTGATGTTAATATATGTATTTATATCTATCAGAGAATAAGAACGGCACTGGGCTACATATCATTCAGTTTTCGAAACATTGATATCTAATTATCTTTGTCATTCTTTTTAGCTCGCATAGTTATCCGTCTAAAGATGAATACAGCGTTGTCTAAGTATATATCGTTAAATTGTTTAACCCTTTCCCTCATAAAGACTCATTTTGACGCACTGAGTAGGTACCACATAAAGCCTGATCTGCAGAAAACCACAGTTAAACCTTACCAAATTTAATTACAAAATCCTCATTTCCAGACCACTGAGGAGTAGCGAACAGCATAAAACCTGATCAGCCTGCGAGTTACTCGCAGGCTGATCTGGTTTTATGCTGTTTGCATAGGTCTTTTCATGGTTTCCTCTATGAGGGAAAGGGTTAAGCAGAAAACATTGCGCTATCTGATATGGTGTAATTGGTAGGATTTAAGGTGTTACTACTTTAACCCTTTCCCTCATATAGACTCATTTTGACGCACTCAATAGGTACCACATAAAGCCTGATCTGCAGAAAACCACAGTTAAACCTTACCAAATTTAATTACAAAATCCTCATTTCCAGACCACTAAGGAGCAGCGAACAGCATAAAACCTGATCAGCCTGCGAGAAACTCGCAGGCTGATCTGGTTTTATGCTGTTCGCATAGGTCTTTTCATGGTTTCCTCTATGAGGGAAAGGGTTAAAACCATTTCGGTTAGAAATAAATACCGTGCCAGAATACAAATAATTGTGTTGAGTACTTGCCGTGTTTAAATCAAGGTGTTCAGACGCTGTCATTTCTCAATTGTTTCAGTTACACGTTTCTTTTTAACTATTTATAATGTGTTTAAATCTGGTGATATAAGTTTTGTAGTTTGAGCAATAGCAAATTAGTTTAATAAATGTTCTTATATTTTGCAAAATATTTTTGTCTTATATGGTGTTTAAGTAGAATATAAAAAGCGAATATTGCTATGGAAACCAGTGGATCAATATTCACATAAATCGGCCTCAGATTATTATTTCTAAATAAAACCCATTAACGTAATGGCAAAACTAAACGATAACGGAAACAGATCATACATTTTATGTGATGAATCATATGTCATATATAATGTATAAGTTAAATAATATATCAGATATATATCAGCTATAAACGTATATCAGCTATGACTTCTTGCAAATGTGTGCAAGGTTTCAGATGTTACCGGATACAGTAATGGAGAAAACAAATTAATTGATATTTGATATTGGTTCTTTTTTTGTTGTCTGAATGTAATAAAATATTTTAATCTTTTTAACTTTTCCTTATGGCGACTCATGGTATCATAGTTATGAAATTCCCGGGAAAATATCGGCCTGCAAGAAACTGATGAGTCAGACGTATCTTCTGATATTCCACTTGTTTATGATAAAATGTAGCAAGATCGGTCTCTGTGACTGTGTGGGTAGAGGAACATGGGTTTGATCCTGGAGGAGTATGTCGTTTAAATATTTATGGTATAGCAAATCTGCGTTGCGCTCAGTGCATATGTTACAACATTGATGGGTCTAGCCTTATGACAAGGAGTTCTGATATAGTATTATGCCTGACTGACTTCAGATTTAAAGCAGATTAAGATATCACTATGTTGTGTAGATCATATACCTGCCTCCAAATATTTAGATGAATATATTTAAGTGCACAAAACTCATTAACTTAATTTTGGAGTCGGGCGTCAAATGAGCTCATTAAAATATTTATGCTGGTACTTTTTTTATATATAATAATAATAATTCTTATTATTATAATAATAATAATAATAATAATAATAATAATAATAATAATAACAATAATAATAATAATAATAATAATGATGATGATGATGATGATGATGATGATGATGATGATGGTGATTTGTGATTCCGTCACAGAAGTCGTGAAGAGAGAAGTTGGTGACAATATTACGTACGAGATACTGGCCTGCAAACTAACAGATTATCAGATATATATCTTTCCCTTCCCTGGTGCCTATACTCCGTCATCTCATATTTCATTGCATGTACGTGGAGCTTCGCTTTTGTTACATTTAGCTAGAGCATTATCTTGTGGGATGTTATACTTTAACTTGCCACGTTTGCAGCCTGTGCATCTTTGATTATGTTTGCATGAACATCTCTGTAAGTGTAGCGGATATTAACATTACAGCCACTCTGGATGTATACTCTTTATATTGCTGAATAGATTCATTCTTTGCCTAGAAGAGGTACTAAATCTTGATACTTGAGTTCTGTTAATCAATATATTAAATGTCCATAAGCTATGCTTTATAAACGCATTGCTATAACCAATGACCAGTTTCTTTCTCTTTTTTTTCATTTCTATGCGCCCGTAGAATGGCGTATCATGGTATGGCTCTAACCATCCGTCTGTCTGACTGTCCGTCCGTCTCTCCGTAGGCATTTTGTTTCCACGCAACTTTTGAAAGACTTTATATATTGGGTTCATATTTGGAATGCAAGTACATATATATACTGATCTATCAAAATACAGGTTTATTTCGAATTTGGTTACAATCTACTGATTAATGAATAGAGTTATTTGATAAACTCATTTATCTTCTATTACTAATAATAATTTAAGTAGTAATTATTGAGATCAAAATTAAGTATATATTTTTTTTCTCTCCACATTTACGAAAGATCATCTTCAATGGCATTTGTAACTACAACAAAACTGCTACCCTATATTTAAAATAATATTTTGTACTATGATATCTGGTATGAATTCGAGCGCATATTGGCACGCCTTAGCGGCGCACGTGGTATTGATATCACGTATATTATTATTCTATATGCCATTATATTTATCTAAAATAAAATAAATTAAAGAATTACGGTATTTGAATTCAAAAATAGAGAAATATCAATGAAACCGGGAACTAGGGAACTATTTCAAATGAAACATGAGTAAATCTGCACCACAAAGTGATACTACTGGAATCAATAGTGAGGAACCATATGCCAAGGCAACATTACAAACTCGTTATCAATCCTAGCATACTTTTTATTGTATATTTTTCCAATCCTTTATCTTGGTAACAAAATGAGACTGATCGACACTCATCAAAGCTTAAGATCGAATTCATAGTATCTTAATTTGCATTCCTCTTGGATATATAGTGTATTTTAATTAAAAAAAGAGAGTACAAAACCTATCTCGACTTCAAATACATCATAGTTAGATATGAGGGCTTTAAATGTCACAGTCTATTATCGGAGAAAAACGCCAAAAACGTTGACCTACACCATGCGAACAATTTCTGCAATAGCTCAGATAAGAGAAAATAATTGCAACGATGGACCATAACTTCGTGCGTATTCCAGATTTCGTATCTTTCTATACCTCCCACAAATGGTCCCCATGGATATAAAACTCTAATCTGTATTTAATTTTATAATAATAGTTGGTAACACAATCAAAACACTAAATTTAACTGCACCAGCTGTAATCTCCTGGTGAGGTCATGCCAAACGCTGCATTAATTAGGAGCCACTTGCACGTGCATATTGTGACATTCGACCTCGATTAAATTGTACCCCCAAAACAGAGAAATAAAAACGTTTTATATTTCTGCAAAGAGATCAGCCACGTTCTTTCATCACACCTTTGGTATAAAAGATATTAGTTTGGGTTTGGTTTCCAACTGAGATATTTGAGTAAATCATCAATAATATGCAACCCCTAATGGGAAATATCATTAAGGTACCGCCGAAAGTCAAATGTTTGTCAAAATTTCGTTTTTATCCGACATTTATGAAATAATATCTAAGAATATTAACAATATACTAGACTTCAAAAATATGACTGAAATATTGAGATATGCATTACGAGAAAGATACAATTTCGAGTTTGAGCATTATACGTGTAGGACGAAAACACAAGACCGAGTTAAAGTTTGATATCTGTAGGATCTGACATGAATTTTTCTTTCAAATTTTACTAAACGCTTGTATAAAATGTTATTAAGCGATCCTCTGGCGAGATTAATAACATTTTCATGAACGAGTTTAGTAAAATTTGATATGAAATGACAATTCATGTCAGATTCTTTTTATCATATGACCTATACTGTCTGTAAATCGCGATTATAACAACAAACAAACGATTTAACGTGTCTATTTCTCATACATTTCCATCATCATATGAGTAATGAATGAAACACATTTAATCCAGCTGTTTGAGTTTAACACATTATGCATACCTATAGAATACACGCGCGTGACGCGGAGTGATGTAATTCGGCGTAACGTGTTAAGTATAAGAATATATGTGATGACTATATGAAACCGGAAACAGCTGTTTGAGCATAATGTCATATGATAAAATTATTTTCATACACCAAAACATGACCTAGCCATTCTTTAATTTTCTCTTCAGAATTCGTGAATATCAACACAGCTCACTCAGTGGTACCCTGCATATACAGAAAGAGGTACTTTTTAGTTTGAGATAAGGACTCATAGACAAACATATATATATATGAGCCGTGTCATGGAAAAACCTGCCTTAATGACATTGATGACGTTATCGGGAAATCCCTTTTGAAATGACGTCACAAAATGTCTACATGTGGATTACACAAGATAGTTTTTGTTTACGAGCTAAAATGTTGTTTTGAAAGGAATAACGAACAAAATAGACGGTGATTTTCAGGTAAGTTCACTCAAAGATACTTTTTTGTATTTGGTCTTACACCTCTACCCACTTATTGTGATCGTGACTTAAAAAGGCGGTCTAACATGTTTGAGATATCCCCAGATACAGCATTCTTCTGAATTGTAAACATAAAAAGTGATGAGCAGTTTTCCAGTATGTATGTATGTATTGGAGTAGAGGATCGCTCACCTGAGTACCATCCGCAAAAATAAAACAACGAAGGTCATTTCGGATTTGACACATTCATTGTCTGACCTTGCCGTTGACCAGGTGGTGGAATTGAAAATCACAGTGTCTTTGTCTGATGTGAGTACTGTGGCCAGATAACTGTGGATTATGCACCAGCAAAGATATATTTCTTATGGCAATCCGTCCATCATTAAATGGTGATCATGTTGAATTTTATAGTAATTACAAGCCTTTAAAACTATAGCAAAAGAACATATCAATGGAGGCTTGAATCTGCTCAGAAATACGTTTAAGCGTTTGAAGGGTCATGAGTATACTTCAATGATTGATAGAATTCCTCAAATTTTACAACCACTACAGGCCAACACCCTAATGCCATATTCTTAGAAATTCTCATTGTATTGATCAAAATTGTATAGGGAAATTTGTGTAACATGAAACTTATTTAAAAGAAATTGCTTTAAAATTGTTTTCTATGATAATGATAAAGTATTTTAAGACATTTCTACAGACATTAGAAGACTGCAGAGAACAAATCGAGCGCAGACTTCTATTTTCTGGAGAAATGTCTATGTAGATTCTACTGTAGAATCATTATTCGTGGGGGACCAATTTTGGTTAATTTCATGGATGCCTTTTTCCACGGATATCCATCCCCACGAATACTGTTTTTCAAAAGTCATCTTGTGTTCTAGAACATGAATCCACGAATATATGTACAGACGAAATTGACTTATTTTACAGATTCCACGAAATTTGATGTCAATGAAAATTAATGATTTTATCCGACTTAGAAGTCACCCTAAATTTGTGAGACACTTGGTTTTGTCCTAAAGATCGATCTATTGTGTACATGGGAAAATAGCAAATAGAAAAGGGTTTATTGAAAATTGCTGGTAAATGAATTTTCAGCGATTTTGATTGGCAACAAATTTAGGATGTCTTCTAGAAATATTTTAAGGTGACTAGTGTCTCCTGCTTATAGGAGGGAAATAAGATGTTCACTTATAAAAAATATGTATTCAAATGACAAGTTTTAGAGATATTGTTTTGAAATCTCAATAAAGATTATATCGGAAAACAGCCCTCGGAGCCTCATTTCATAAACGATTATTGTAGCGGACCATTAAAAAATCAGTTGGGCAATACATCATTAAAAAGAAAAACAAGATTTAATTCATTGGATATTATTTTTCATGTTAAAATCGTTGCGAGTGCAAGCATTGTGTAGGAAATATATTAAGGACTTTAAATCTATAAAATCGATGGCACAATACTGGATGCAATGTTATTATAAAGAATGTTACCAACGTCGAACACACCTTCAGAAAATGTAAAGAAAATATATCCTCGTCACGCAATAACTCTTGGCCCTATATCAGATACCATTTAGCGAACTGTTGACGACGGAACCAGTGTGCTTCCAATTGCTCGCTCTGAACACGGTTTGTTCATTAGAGCTATAACAAATCCATACACAAGGCCTTATCATAATTAATTGAACCATAATTCTATGGGAATAGCAATATTTTTCACACCAAACAGTTAATACAGGTATATTATTTGAGTATTTGAGTTACATCCTTTCAGTCTTCATTTAACCGGGGAGGGGGGGGGGCCGAGCGGTTACAGTCGTGGACTACAAATCTCTCAGCCCCTCACCGCTGTGGGTTCGAATCCCGGTAGGGACTTCGGATTTTTCATGTGAGGAAGCCTTCCAGCTGGCTTGCGGTAGGTCGGTGGTTCTACCACCTGTCGGTGGTTCCTCCACCTGTAATTAGCTGGACATCGCTATATGATTGAACTACTATCGCAGCGACGGTAAACCCCAATACAACAACAACAACAACAACAACATTTAACCGTTGCCATAAATAATTTTCAATGTAGTTAACAATACTATGCAAATGTTTGGTATTGAACAAAATAAACGATCAAGAGATTGCTAATACTAAAACTCACTGCAATCAGAACATACAATTAAAGTGTGCAAGCTAAAAGTCAATTCTGTATAAAGTGCCAGGTTGAAGTTCTTTGAGTGACGTAAGAGGTCCTCGAAATTACCTCGGAACTAACTAAGTTATTGTCTGTTAACAATACCTCATACATTAGCACCAGGTTTGCCCTCGACACCCTGTAACAGATAATCAATGTACCATTGATGGGAGGTATTATTTGTTGCCTAATTTGCTTTATCATTTTCTCATTGATTTTCCTGCTATGACAACGAATGGTTGTATAACAATGATTGTGAAATAGGAGTGTCGATCTGTCCATTTATATGCCTGAGTTCAACCATTTTATTAGGGACAAAGTGATACCACGAAAAAGGTTCGATCAGGAGTTATCATTATTGTTTCAAAATATTTCAGTCAACAATCAGGCTACAGAAACAATTACCTTACTGGCATTGTATGTGAAAATGATACATGCGACTTTTAAGCCCCTTTCCTGGGGAAACAAGATTGGTAAAATACGTGACACCCCAAGTGATACCCCGAACAAGGTTCGTCGAACACCTTTTACCATTATTGTTCAAACAATATTTCAGTACACAATCAAGCTACAGAAAAATTACCTTATTGATATTATATGTGAAAATGATGCATGCGACTTTTAAGATTTTTCCGAGAGAAACAAGATAGGTAAAATCCGTATCTAAATAATTTAAGTAATTCTGAGCGCTGCTCAGGTTGTAAGGGCTAGGATATGATTAAATGACTGACAAACAGAATACTTAATATTTTTTTCTTGTTATATAAAACAGTGACAAGAAAAAATTTGACACAAGCGTCAAAGAATCGGGCTGAAAAATTATTGTTGTTGACGTGATTCTCCGTTATTGCTGGAAAATGATGTAATATTCATTTCGCTGCTCTACTGGTACTTGCTTCTTTACTTAACGCAGAAATTCATTGTGAACCAACATGTAAAAAGACCGCATTTTGAGATGTTTGAAAAGAAAAGCTTGCATCTCTGCTCTTGGTGGCAACATTTTGAATCGGACAACAGTTCGGGGCTATATTTAGACATCTATATTTATAGATTTCCTTTTTTTTCTACGCAGAGAAATAGCTCCAAATTTTATTTTCTGTCTTATCATTAAATGGTGATAATTTTCTTGTTTATTGTGGTATGGAAGGCGAAACTGAATTAAAATGTGTTGATAATCGATGCTGGACATAACGTGTTTAATAAACTCAAATGAAAAAGAAAGTACGTGAGCGAAAAAAAAATCGCACCTCATTCGGAGATATTTGAAACATGACTGGCTGGAGTTTTCAGCGACAGGCAACAATATATTGCCAAACATTTCCTGTATAATAGTAGGTCCATTAGTGCAGTGGGTAAAATAATCAGGCTTGTTCGCAATACAAACGGCGTCGAAAAGGCGTGTGGGTTCGAGTCAAAGCCGGAGAAAAATTTGTACGAACTTTCTTTTCAAAAATTATTTTTGCAATGTAAAATAATATATTTTTGTTATATTGAATATCATCAATTTACATATATCAAGTACATGTGTATAAAAATGAAACGAAAAAACAACAACAACAAAAAAAAAACAACAACAAAAAAAACCAAAAAAAACAAAAACATAAAATAAGTATTGAAAGTTATTTTTTGATTTCCTTCCACAAACATATTCATAAAATCCTGTAAACTGTGGGCAAGAGAAATGTGGAGAATACGAGTGGCGATATGCTTATTTATAGAAATCCATTGTGACAGATGATGTGTTCATCTTTTTGAACGACCGTGTTCAAGCAAAGTTAAAGCGGATTTATAACATTGGGTTTATTGGTTATCGTTTATTAAATTTACTTTGATAAACAAAAGAAATAAGACATCATCCTATGAAAAACCCCGTTCTCTCAGCGTTTTCAGCGCTTTGATTCTAGATGGTCCCTATAAATGACGTTATATATAATTTTATACACAAATGTTTCATATTTTTCCCTGTAATGCAATATATTATTATTTTTATTTCTATATATCTATTGTAATAATGCATTCAACACTTTTAATTTGTCATATGCTATGTATGGATGACCTGTAAAAGGAGAGGAATCAAACGGTCATAACTGTTCAACAATTAAAAGCCGTAACAGAAACGTGCCGGCTCCTGCCGGCCCAGAATAACAAATAACTGGTGGTGCACGCGACACATGAGTCTCCTACGGGTGAGGTGCATAATTTTTCCGTTACCATAACAACCAGAATTTTAGTCCGAAAAATAAAAAACAACACAGTGACTTGCAGAATCTCCATACCGCCCTCTATTTATATATCAATTTTCAAAATATTATCTTAAACGGTTTTTCAGTTATCGCGGGACCAAGATTTCCTGAGATCCGGACGGACAGACAGACGGACAGAATGACAGATAGACAGACGGACAAGCAGGCGGAGGGCAAACCTATAGTCCACTCCGGTGTAAACACCGGTAGGGGACTAAAATTACTATATTATTACGTGATCGTTTTGAAGTATAAACATATCGAGTGACACACACACACACACCGGTGGCCGAGGGGTGAGAGAGTCCGTCCTGGAATCGGGAGTTCGATCCCTGGCCGCGACATACCGAAGTCGTAAAAATGGTACTTCTATAGCGCATTTGCTTGCTGCTTGGCATATAATGGTAGTTCCAGGACTGGTTGGCCCAGTGGCATGATAATGTGACTGGATGTGGTATCATGCCACATGTCTACGGCATGATACTACAGTGTTGGTAACACTATATCTGTCTCAAGTAGACATCATCTCCAAATGACTGAAATATTGTCGGTGGACGTTAAACCCAACAAACACATACACACAAGTATATATAATGCAAATACACGGGATGTATATAGTAAACAGGAATGATAAAGATATGAAATGATTAATTTACAATACGTATGAAGTTTTAGTATGTTGCTTTCAAGATGAAAAATACAAGTGTACTGTTGATGTTACTTTAACAAACAAACGATACATAACTTATGATTTTATGATATTTCAATACCTTTAAACTTGTTCATCCATTTTACTGACATATTTATGAGTATGACAATGATGTACGCTTATGTATATTCGATATCAATGAAGGTAGTCACGTGATCCAAAAAAGTATGCCCCAGTACACAACTACATTGTACTTCTAAAATGATAAAAATATTTATGTAAAGTAAAAGTGAAAAGTTCACACATTCTTCTGAGTTTCATAATTAATAAAATTTACCAGGCGTGTAGTGCTTTAATACGCTTGATCTAAATCTACGATATTGCAAATTGCGAAGTTTTTGAACGTTATTTAGGATTATTGACTGTACGATGAACAATAAGGCAATTGATTGTATACTTTAAGAGGTATCGGTATATTTGATTCAGAGTGATTTCAGATTTCTGAAAATACACTGCCAGTCTTATATATTGGTTAATTATTTCAATTAGTGCTAAATTGGGATATTTTTTAAATCAAATCTAGATAAGAAATATTACATATCTATAATCGACCAAATATCGAATATCCCTCTTTAACACCTTAACTAAGCCATTTCAAAATATTGTGAATTGGGAAACGACAGGATAGGACGTGCGTGTTTCTTATATAATATAGTCTCTATTTTACTTTTTGAAGCGATAGTATTTCAATTGGTTCCTGTTGAAAGCAGCCTTTAGTCGAACAGAACAGCATCTCATAGTGTGTACCCAGTAATCCACTGTAAAACGTACAAGGCTTAAAATCTACCAAAACGACTTTGTGCAAAGTAATATAAGATTCTTAAAGGCGTTTCAGGGTTTCTTTTTTTCTAACGGACATATTTTTCTGATATTTTGAACATAAGCACTTTTGACTATAACTAAAATATATATGAATTAAGAATAGGGAGTCACCATGCTCGCTTTTGAGATTTAGCTTTTCGTAAAAGGGCACTGTTTGCCAAAATTTATTGAGAAAAAGCATTAAAAAATCTGGAAAGATTGCATACTAAAATCAAATAATATTTTCAAAATATTATATCTTATTTGTAATTAATAATGTGTCATATAATTTCATTGAAAATACTGACAAACATGCATGTAAACATTACTTGAGCCAAAATATCCATTGTGCCTGGACCAAAATGTATACAAAAAATACTCTGTTCAAAAGATATGGAATCTTATATACATGTATGTTTTTCTTAATAAAATTTGTTCAATGGGTAGATTTCCTTTTTTCAGTTTTAACTTTTAATCCTCCGGTATAAAGACTCTCTAAAAATGAAAAAAAAAAAAAAAAAAAAAAAAAAAAAAAAAATGTTTTTGGGGTTACCTTTTACTTTCTATTAAAAATAAATGTGAATTAAAAAAGTTTAAATTAAAATAGTGGTAACCCGCTGTATCGTCCTTATAAGGATAGAATCGTATTCCAAAATCCCTGTTTTACGAAATATTCACGCACAGAATTAAGTTGACATAAAACATTTTCTCAACAACTAAAGATCAGAAATATGATAAATAGGTATCTTTATTAAAGATGCAAAAATAATGAGAATATTTAAGTTTTACGAGTATACGAATACTTAATGCATCGAATGGTTGATGAAATTAGAGCCAGTTCTAATAGTGTTAGTATGCAAGGCATATCTTAAGAGACGAGCATTTATTTAACGTTCTACCTATGTTGTCTTTCTCTTATACGCAGTGTTATATAATCTGACAAACTCTTTTATTAATATTCTCCAATGTGAGATAGACATGTAGAACCTACATGTAATAAACTCTGAAAAAGTATATTTCTCTTCTCTGTGGTAATTTTACGACCTCAAGGAGAAAATAGCATATTGTAAAACTGTCAGTATATTCAGGGAATGGTGTGTTCAATACACTTGACGGGATGCCATTAGAAGGTGCTGTCACGTGAATTCATGTCAACATCAGAACGTAGGAACAACTCGTCATCATACTCTCGTGTGACTTCCATCACTCTTTTAGCAGCAAGATCGAATTCCCCATTGACATTTCCTATTGTTAGACGTGATCCTCAATGGCATATGTAGAGGAGATCCTCTATTTAACAAGACATTTCATCAATATGCCGTCTGATATTGAACAAATATCTAAAACAATACTTTTGAACGAGGACCTTAGACATTGGCCATAATTAAAGATCTTAGAATAAAGTAAAGTCGTAAATCAAAATGGGTATGAATAACCACTTCCGGGCAAGCACTCGATTTAAGTATGACGATAGATTACCATCTAATCCATATTGGTTCATTTCAACTTGATTTAATAACACTGAACTGGCATACAGAACGTTATAAACAAATGTAATGCATTTAATGACTTAAGGACGACGTCGCAATTACAATTAACACGGTTAAAGGATTTGTGTTGGCTTTTGGAATCAATAATGAAGCAAACCCGAGGTTATTGTGTGTGTCTATGAAATGCTTTCAGTTTTAAAGTTTTCAGAATCAAACAGAGTAAAGCCTGTAAACAGACCACATCACTTTTAAAATTCGTCATTCATTGCTTAGCTCTACTATTGTTTTCGTATTTCATCTAATTACCTTGATTTATCTTTACATTTTGCATCCCATTATTTTAAATCTTACCCCGTGTTCTCGAAAATACTTAAGTACAATCTCAGGCTCAAATTTGAGTATCATACTCAAACCCCTACTGACACCAAAAAGCATAGTTTGAGTATGAGTATGAAATTTATAAATGTTTTGCAAGCAACGCTGTTCTGTGGTAGCATACATTTCTGCATCGCACAACGTTTCGGTGCTATATTTAAACATTTATATTTATAGATTTTCCTTTTACTTACTTCGCAGTGACATAAATCCAAATTGTTTTTTTCTCTCTTATCACTATTTTCTGATAATGATCATGTTTATTTCAGTAGGCTTGCGTTATGGAAGTCAAAATTGAATTAAAATTTGTTGAAAATCGTTCTGGAAATAACGTGTTTAATAAACTGTAACGAAAAAGAAAGTACGCAGGAGAACAAATTGCAAAACATTCGGAGATATTTTGAACCATGACTGGCTGGATTTTCCAGCGATAGCTAACAATATAGTGATAAAATTTCATACGTTTGCAACAGATGCTTCAGTAAAGTAATCAGTCTCTTCGCAATTAAAGCGGCGTTGGAAATGGGCGAGGGTTCGAGTACCAGCTGGAGAACCTTTTTAATATTTTTTTATATTACTTTTGCAATATAACAAATATGTATTTTTGTTATAATGGAAATCAATAATTTACTTAAAAAGTTCATGTGTATATAAAATGAAATGAAATAAAAATCGGACGGGAGAAAAAAAACCCCAGAAAGTTTGTTGTTTTAGATTTGCTTCCACATATTCATATGGTCTTATAAACTGTAGGCAAGAGAAATGGGTAGAGTAAGAGTGGCGATATGTTTATTGTTATCAATCCATTGAGACAAATGATGTGTTCATCTTTTCTTAACGACCGTGTTCAAGCACGGTTTAAGCGTGCTTATAACAAGGGTTCATTGGAATGGGTTGAAAATTTGATCCTCGCTTATTAAACATAAGAAATGTGACATTATTACATTTAAAACATTGTTCTCTCAGCGCTATCAGCGCTTTGATTTATTTGTTTAGAACAAGGGGTAACTATAGGGTTCAATACCCGGTCGGTGGTACACGGTGGATGCACGGATCATTGAGTAGGAGTGGCATTTCCAGTTCGCAGACTTATTTATTAATATATCTTTTATTATTATTATATTGCTTTTTGTCTTTCCCTCGTTAAAATGATGCTAACGCAACTACCTTGTGCACAAGAGGGTATTTCCAGGACTGGCTGGCACAGTGTAAGTTAGTTAATACATGTACTTTTTTTTTGAACGGTAAATGTCATTGTCATCTGAAACAAAGCTCTTGAAGATCAGATACAGATGGAAATCAACTTGTAAACTCTTACTTCGAAGTGATGATAAATACTTCCATTTATTTTTCGTTCACAGGAAAAAAACAAAACAACAAAAAAAAACAAAAAAAAAAAACACACACACACACAACAACAACAAAAATGTTATTTTGTCAATATTCTATTTGTCCAAGAATGAAGCCATATTAAAAGATAGCTTATTTTTGCTTTAGCTAATTTAAATTCGCTTTCCTCTGGAGCGGAGTGCATCAGAGTATTTTAACAAGACGACAATATTGAATTTAAAGCATGCCTTCAAAAACAAAACAATTTTATCTCTGAATTGCTTTGGAATATCAAATTACGAGGCAAATCCTTGATCAGTTTTAATATGCTCTTAAATTGTGTTCTGTATAATACAAAACAACACGCAGAAAGTGTTTGCGGGTGTGTATTAAAGTTGCTATATAAATGACAATAGTGTAAAATGAAATCACAAGACCTACTTGACCTTTTCACAAACAGAAGCTTTATCGGTACGTCGTAATACATCTTTACGCAATTTGCATCGGTATAGGCTCTATTAGATACAAATGAGAGAGATAATGTTTCAATTATATATAAAGTAAGCGTCGATAGCATGATAACGCATCTAAAGGACAGGTAAATATCTGTTGCAGCAATATAGGATCTAGGACTCATTTTACTTGTTTCCTCGGTATGAATGTACAGCTGTTTTTTTACTGAGACAAATGTTATCCATACACTGGGTCAGCCATTCTTGGCACTACTCTTACATTCTGAACACTAAGCACAGGATATATTCTAGCATGGCAATTATCTTAACTTTGGGTTGTACACAACATTTGAAATTTGGGTTGTCGTTCCGCAGCTCGAAGCATGTGCTCTCGGTTACAGGGCGAGATAAATATATGTACCCCCCATTTAACATGGAAAAAAAGCCCTGGTCAATGAATATTTTGAACGACCCTCGACGTCATTCTAAGCAGACTAGATACATGTAGTAGAACGGACGTTTTGAAAATAAAAGTGCTACAATATATTTAATATGATAATGCTGGCATTTTTTTAAAAATAAAACTAGAAAACTTATTTGACTTATATTTAGGAAATGAAATATACCAGCCAGTAAAAAAGGGGGAAAATGTAATATAAGTGAAACTTAAAAGGAAAAAGTTCCGTTAGTTAAAACCCATCTCGGGACCCATAGTTTAGCAGACGTGCACTACGGAGGCTTTTGCTATATATAGCTTATGTTAGTTAACTTATACACTACGAGTTTTTGTGACTTAGAGGAAAGTTAACTACGTTTTCTAAAGGCTCAAAAGTGTTTACTTTTTCAACTGGGTGGTTTTATGTTATTGGATGGTTTTTTATGTTTAAATGGGTAGATTAAGCTACTATTTGCCAATTGACAATTATGCAGATAGATATGCACCCTGAAACTTCAATTTTATGATGGGATATCCTTAGATAATTTATGCAAACCAGTGAAACGAGTGCTTTTCTGAACTCTTTAGTTGTTAACTTAACCAAGATTAGATTGGTTCAAGAAATATGTCAAAATCCATTTTTTCAGCTTACGCCGCGAAAGCTTCTAAAGTCAGACAGTGGATTTTCTACTTACAATCACATTAACGACACTTATCCATACATTCGCGTTGAAAAATAGTACCACTGGTTCTAGAAGTCAACATTGCAGTTTTGATAAAAGTTAGATATATTGCAGGATTTTGAAAGCATTGGGTATAATCACAATTTCTGTGCAAATATAAATGTAAAAGAAGCAAGTTTATAATTCAGTATTCATCCGCAGTTTCATTCATTAAACTACCTATAAAAATCTTATTTGCACCACAAATTAACGGCTCCGGAATTAGCTCAATTGGTAAGAGCGTCGTTCAGTATTTTGTTCTTGCAAGGGGTCGTGAGTTCTAGTCCAATTGAGACCTTTTTTTTGTAATGCATATCTTTTTATATTCTTTGGTTATAAATTTATAATTTTTTAATTATAGTTTTTATGCTTACAGTATTTTGTATTTGTGAGCCTTTTGATTTAAATCATAGACCATAGAACCCTGATATTCCGTAAACAAAAAATCGACCTCTCTCTATATAAATTATTTATAGAGAGGTCGATTTTACTAATATGAGGGTCCTGCGCATAGACAGGTTTGGTTATAAGGTCAAAACAGTAGAAATGAGATGGGGGACAGTATGTTTAATGTAAGCCGTCAATTGGAACATTTTGTTTTAATCTTTTCTTGTTAGAGTCTCAAATGACTGTAGTCTCTCTAGTCGCACCTGTATGTCATAACTTAAAAAGTACTTTAAGAATTTAGTTTATACTTTATACAATGGTCAAACTTTACTTACCAAGAAGAAAATTAACTCTACCTTGTATCATCTCTATTACTTACTTGTATGGTGAAATTATGTTTTTCTAAAACATTTTTTAAAAACTATTGAAGGCATAGATATCATTCTTTACATATGGGAAGGATGTGAAGTGACAAAAAAAAAATGTTACAATTATTTCTGTCTGCAGCAAATTCATGACGTAATAAAGGTATTGGGAGGACAAATATTAAGAACCATAATTCCGTATCCATTTTTTTTTGTTTAATTTGACAATTACCAATAAATAAAATAATCTTTCTTACCTGATTTACCTTCCCTGATTTTTTACATGCATACTACAGAAAAATTAAAGGGATTGACTTTATAAGTCACACATTTTAATTTTCGCTTCTGACAGTGCCCTCAGTGCTTTGATTTGAGGATGTGACAGTAACAAGGGTTTAATGAAAATATGAAAATTACAAGGACTGAAATGAAAAATACGACACGGTCACGTTGCCGGTATTGACCAATTACATAGCGGCATTTTTGCAAGAGGTGAGATAATGTATATTTCTTGTATTCAAATATGAATTTACACAAAGAAAAATCGTTTAAGATAAGTGTCTTTGTTTTCCCGCTGCTCTTTGGTATCAATTGATTTACTACAAATATTAAATCTTTAGATGTCATTATAGTTTGCCCTTCATACTGTAGATAAAACTCATATATCTTTTACATATTTCTTTCAAAATATACCATATGTAAAACATTTCTACAGCGACAAGACTTAAATTGATAGGTTCTGAGGAAGGGCTCTTGAATCTTTCGTGTAAAATTTATCCAACAAAACTTCTGCATGAAGATAAATCCTCTAAACTCTCTAAACTATGTAGTGAGCATAAAAAGCATAGAATCATACTTTATTTGCTATTAAGATTCAACAACATTTAAAAGCGGGACCTTTTGGGAACTATTTGGAATTGAACTTTATACAATAAAATGATGTGTGTGTTGTGAGCCTAAAAGGACACCTGTATGTACAATTTAAACAAAATATATCGTCTGGTTGTGGTCGTATGGACAGTTTTCCTATCTAATGCTCTGACATTAAAAGGCCCCTTTTCATAAATAAGAAAACTCTAAACATCATGTCATATCCTATTTATGAAAAAATGTTTTGCTATTGATTATTGTTGAGAAACAAATTATAACAGAATTCGGCATACATGTACAAACCATAAGTGTTAAATGATTGTTAATGAATTGTTACCCAACCCAACCCAAAACTTTTTTAGAAGTTTGTTTTTCAAACTTTCAATATACCAAGTGCCATAATTGCAATAAACTAAGATTTATTTATCCATTAAAAAACCTATACAAATTTTAACTTTAAAATAAAACATTTCTTCCTAAATCCGACCTAAATGACACAGAATAAAATGGTCAGAGAGAAAAATAGACAAATAATTGACTCTACTGGGATTCGAACCCACAACCCTCCGTTTAAAGCAGATAGCAAACTAATGTATGAAAGCTCCTCAATAGTAAGCATTGCATTAGTGTCCCACTACCTTAAAATTTGCTTAAAGGTACATTTAAATATCAGCATCTACAAACATACTTCAAATCTAAGTTGTCACCGTAACGGATATTTAGATAATTTTATAGTTTTATTTTTTTTTCCATAGACTATTCCACCCCGAAACCTACGTTAATCAACGAGCAGTTCCCAAACACCTAATCCACATGGTGGTGTAAATTTTCAAATCAATAGTTCAATTTGAAATACACACACGTTTTAGATTTTTCCCCAGACACCGATTGGTCAGTTTATAGCAGCGAATTATATACCGGATATTGCTGATCCTCTGGTGATATGGTCAATTATTGAAAAGGGAAGAGCTCCGAGTGGGGTTCGAAACCCAACTACGTCAGATCGTGAATCTAACTCTATGTCATTGGACAATTCCGGTGTTGATATAGGATTATTCAACATACAGATTTGGAATTCTTTGATTTTAGCTATTTCGGTAAAATTATATAAAAATTTAAGTGCATTTCAATACTAACCTGGGTTTACCGTACAAAATAAATAAATAAATAAATAAATAAATAAATAAATAAATAAATAAATAAAGCAGATACAGCGATGACGATGAACGCAGATAGTTTAGGGTCTTTTTAGAAGGTATGCATTTAGTGCATCGAATGGAAAGACATAAAAATCCTAACAAGTCCAGGTAATTCCAGACTTGTACCACTTAATTAAGAATCTGATAAACACAAGGAATGCGATCTGAATCCATCTGAACACATTCCTGGTCGCAGAAGATTAGTAACCGTCTGATAGGGGTGTATACTGTTTATACAGTTTCTTCAAACAGAGAAAATGACAGAAAATAAAGAAACAAAATTCATTCTGATGGTGACTTCGGTCGTAGGATTTACATTCATACCCGCATGATAATCCTATAATTTAGTTTGATCGTCAGCTTCATCTGTTGTCACCTTCAATTATCTCTGAAATTGTCATACACTCTTACTTTTATTGTACGAAATGAGAGGGAATTGGGCATTTTTAGATTTAGCCAGGTACCAATGTCACACTGAAAATGTCATAGTTATACTAAAATGTCAAATTGGTAATAGATCTAGACAAAGAAATTCTATTTATGGACTGTAAGTCAACAAGAAAGTAAATTATAAGTCCGTTAGTCATGAAGTCAGAAAGTTAGTACATCAGTTAGTCAGCAAATCCGTAAGAAAGTGAAGTAAAGTAAGTATTAGTTGTGGAGACAGGGAGTTTATTTTTAGCAAGCTAGGATAATAAGAGGAAACAGATATTTTTTTCGTAAACTGCCAACTAAAACATATATTTCGGTGGCTTCAGCAGAGTATATAAATCAATATTACAACTTTTAGGAAAAACCTTCACTTATCACCCCGATCATTATCAAAGATATTCTACGTATTTTTCGGAAGAATGGCAAAATATTGACAGTATATGTAAATATGGACAAACGGGGTCAATAATAAATCAATACGTACGTATATTCACTATTTTACATATACGAGTACATATAGCTAATCACATCAAAATGTCTAAGTCAGATTTCTACAATGTGCAAGTGATGTATTCGGATGGGGATGGAAGGATCCAATGTCTGGTGTTGTCTAGAGCTGTCAAGTTCAGTATAACCAGGGGCATGCGCCAACCTGGCAGTCTGTAGACCGGCAATGTTTGACCATTACCACTGAAATATAATCATCGGAGCCTTCCTGGGCACACCACTATCATTTTCTGCTAATGGCGTGTCTTGATACAGGGACTAGAAGAGATGTTATGACCACAACGTCTGATTTCGGACATAATACGTTCATTCGAATTACCCCAGTGTTGCCTGGCCTGTAGTCGCGATACATAATCAAAGTTAATATGGTGTTTGATGGTTTCACGCCCCCATGATACTTTCAAATTGCGTTGGGACTTCTTCGGTGGATATTGGCGTGCTAATGAGAACAAGGTCTGTTTACAATGCATTGTGATAATCACTTGCAAATATTTAATTATTGCGTCCCAATATTCTTAGGTCTGTCAAAATATATTCTGTTTGGTATATATACAGAGCTGTGCATTTCATAAAAAAGAATGCAAAGCATGAAAGACACCGCGCATATTTTAAAGCATGGACTTAAATAAAGCAAATCCATTTCAGAATATTTTAATAATTGCGGGTCTTAATATTTCCGTTAGGCAATGCTACATGTCAATTTGCCAAATATTATCGGCAGTAGGCCTTTTGTTTTAGATATTTCTGAAGTGTGTTCTAAACATTTCATGTAAATCGGGGATGTGGGTCATTAATGCACAAACAAGATGTCTCTTTTGTATGATAACACTTTTATAAACCTATAGTTGTTAGAATTGGGTCACTGTACGTTATATTCCGTGAGTTTCACTAAAGTATTTACTAATGAAGAGTGTCCTCGGCCTAAGTCCCATAAATGTATGTATATATTTTATATATGTATATATAATATGCCAGAAAAATCAAATTATTATTAACTCTTTTTATCAAATTATTTAGGAATATAGAACAACGAGGTACAGAAATTAACTATGTACTATAATAATAGCAGACGCAACATTTGATGATTTCAGATGCCATAAATTAACTTATATATATATATATAGATCAATAAAGATGCATATGTTATGACAGGTAAAATGGATTTAGGTACAAGTCCCGAAATTTACAACTCCTCGATAGCTACTCCCCTTGACCACAGTATGGTAGCGCAGTGTGAGGTGTTTGATAGTTTTTGTATTGATAAATATAAAACGTATATTTTTAGGGTTTTAAGTCATTATAATTGCAAATATTTACACCATAATGCTACAATTTTCATTTAAGTTTACCTACATACTGGGCATAGAACCGTTAATTATACATGTCTGAAATGTGAATGCTTGGCATTTTTTTCGATTTCATATTATAATGTAATATGCATTATTAAAATTAGGTTTCATTTTTAGCTCACCTGAGCACTTTGTGCTCAAGTGAGCTTTTAGGATCGCCCTTCGTCCATCGTCCGTCGTCGTGCGACGTGCGTCGTGCGTCGTCCGTCGTCAACAATTTTCTTTAAACGACATCTCCTCTGAAACCGCTGGACAGAATTTAATGAAACGTGGCAGGAATGTTCCTTGGGTGAGGCTCTACAAAATTTGCTAAAATAAAGTTGATCCATGAAGAACTCTGGTTGCCATGGCTACAAAAAGAAAAGTAATTTGAAAACTTTAAAAATCATCTCCTTCAAAACTACAGGCCAGATTTCAAAATAATTTGGTACAGATGTTCCTTGGGTCAACCTCTACCAAAGTTGCTAAAATTATTCCGATCCGTAAAAAAACATGGCCGCCAGGGGTGGGGCTTATTTACCTTATATGTATATAGAGAAACCTTTAAACAACATCTCCTCTGAAACCACTGGACATAATTTGATTACACTTGGCAGGGATGATCCTTGGGTCAACCTTCACAAAAATTGCTAAAATAAACTTGATCCATGTAGAACTCTGGTTGCCATGGCAACAAAAAGAAAAAAAAAAGAAAACTTTAAAAATCATCTTCTTCAAAACTACTGGCCAGATTTTAAAATAAATTGGTACAGATGTTCCTTGGGTCAACCTCTACCAAAGTTGCTAAAATTATTTCGATCCGTAAAAAAACATGGCCGCCAAGGGTGGGGCTTATTTACCTTATATGTATATAGAGAAACCTTTAAACAACATCTCCTCTGAAACCACTGGACAGAATTTGATTACACTTGGCAGGGATGATCCTTGGGTCAACCTTCACAAAAATTGCTAAAATAAACTTGATCCATGTAGAAATCTGGTTGCCATTGCAAAAAAAAAAAAAAAATGAAAACTTTAAAAATCATCTTCTTCAAAACTACTGGCCAGATTTTAAAATAAATTGGTACAGGTGTTCCTTGGGTCAACCTCTACCAAAGTTGGTAAAATTATTTCGATCCGTAAAAAAACATGGCCGCCAGGGGCGGGGCTTATTTGTCTTATATGTATATAGAGAAACCTTTAAACAACATCTCCTCTGAAACCACTGGACAGAATTTAATTAAACTTAGCAGGGATGATCCTTGGGTCAACCTTCACAAAAGTTGCTAAAATAAACTTGATCCATGTAGAACTCTGGTTGCCATGGCAACAAAAAGAATAAAAAAAATGAAAACTTTAAAAATCATCTTCTTCAAAACTACTGGCCAGATTTTAAAATAAATTGGTACAGATGTTCCTTGGGTCAACCTCTACCAAAGTTGCTAAATATTTTCCGATCCGTTAAAAACATGGCCGCCAGGGGCGGGGCTTATTTGCCTTATATGTATATAGGGAAAACTTTAATCAACATTTCCTCTGAAACCACGAGACAGAATTTGATTAAATTTGGCAGGGATGATCCTTGGGTCAACCTTCACAAAAGTTGCTAAAATAAACTTGATCCATATAGAACTCTGGTTGCCATGGCAACAAAAAGAAAAGAAATATGAAAACTTTAAAAATCATCTTCTTCAAAACTAGTGGCCATATTTTAAAATAAATTGGTACAGATGTTCCTTGGGTCAACCTATTTATCTCAGGTGAGCGATTTAGGGCCATCATGGGCCTCTTGTTTTCAAGTTGACGTTATGTATTTAAAAGTCTGAATAGTTTAAGGTCACAAAACATTTTTAAAAAATGTTTTTGAACTGTGATGAGTTAGTTTGCATGCAAGGTCCATTAACAAAGTGTTTTTTATTTATTTATTTATTTATTTTATTTATTTATTTTTAATCCATGGCCGACGAACTTAGGGAGAAGGTTTCCAGTAAAAGATCAAATTCTGTTTTAATAATGATAGTTAACACAAGTAATTGATTAAATTTTTTCACTCTTTTTATAAAACTTATTACATGTCCTATTTTGCAATAATGATGATGGTTGTTTTTTCGATTATGCGGCTAAATGGTCAAAATTCAAACCTATACCAGATATGAAGTATATGGGGTCAATATTAAAGTCTCGTCCGTCGATCTGTCGGTCTGTAGACAAGATTTGTCAGCCCTATTTCTCGGCTACCTTTTGTAGGATTTTGATGACCTTTTACAAGAATGATAAGTACCAAAGCTAGTTGCGCATATTGTTTCTACATCATGATTGGCATAATCCTATATGAGTTTTGGCCCTTTGTTATTTTTCTCAATACTTTTTGATATGGTAACAGTAACTGCAGCAAAGCGGTATCTGGGGGAAATTAATCATCTTCAATGATGATTCTTGTTTATTCAAATGGAAGATACCTTTTTTTAAAAAATATAAACATTACGCATTGCAATGCTACAAAAGACTATCATGCAAACTGAAAATTGAAGAAATAAATAAAAAACAATAATACATGTACGCTTAAACTATAAACCATAAAATGCAAAATAGTACAACGATATTATTACATTGAGCATATGTTAATACAAAATGTACAGGTTTGTTTTTATCATTTTGTGCTGTATTATGCCATTAATTAATCAATTAAGTAAAATTTTATCGTTTGAGACATTATTTTCTAACTAGTATTGCTAATAAAGATCAATAGTATAATTAATTTGGGAAACGATCTTCTCATTAAATTTATCTTGGAAACAAAGACACGGAAACAAAATTCTTCATTTTAGAAAGAAAGTCAGACAACTGCTCAGTTAAAATGGACAGAAATGTGATTACTATAATCTTTAGACAGACAGATAGTCAGACAGACAGACAGACAGACAGAGAAAGAGTTCCTTTAAACAATAATAATAAAAAAAAACTTCTCAAGAAGAGAGAGAGTGGACTTTTGAAGAACCTTTACAGAGAGAGAGAGAGAAAGCGAGAGATTTTGCAGAATCTACACAGATAATGAGGTAGAGAGGAATAGAGCTGTTGAAAGGTCTTTGTGGACTTGTGTGCTTATATTTAGATATTATTTTGATTCTGTTGAGCTGCCGGTTGTTAGAAGCAGACCATGAAATAAAATCTATTTCAAAGATGCTGTTTTATTAATACAGGCTTGTAAGATCAAGAATTTACAATCACGTAAATGAAAAGCCGGTGCAGGCACTTAAAAAAACATATTTCTAAAAAAAATCATAAATAGGTGATTATTTCTTTAACGTCACTAACGTTCTTTGGCACCACATTATTTTCATTTTCTTCATTATTCACATTATTACGTTCGCTGATATTCGTCATCGAATGTTTGCATCATTTTTTTTTCTATTTGGAAAAAAATTGTATTCTTAACGTTAGTTTTTGAAATAAGCACGGTGATGTTTAAAATTCATATTTAAGTTTTTGTAAGATTGTTTTCTTGGACGTTTCAATTGGACGTTTTAACATTTTACATTCTTTAGCAATGGTGAAGAATGTAAAATTTGAAAAATAAAAATGCAACATTTCAAAGACTGTACTGTCTTTAAAAAAGCTAACTTTTTTATCACTGTCTTGTTAAGGGATATTAAATTCTAAACACAGCAAAGTTAGGAAAGCAAGTTTGCAACATTTCAAAGACTGTACTGTCTTTAAAAAAACTAACTTTTTTTATCACTGTCTTGTTAAGGGATATTAAATTCTAAACACAGCAAAGTTAGGAAAGCAAGTTTATACAATCTTGAATGTAAGAGAATGCAAAATTGTAGCGTTTGAGTATACAATCTGAAGTTTGCACTCTTCAACACAGCAGTTTTTGAAAGTTTGAACTTTCAAAGTAGCAGTTTTTGTAAGTTTGCACTCTAAAACATTGGAGTTTTTGAAACTTTACCATCTTCAATATTACAGCGTTTAAAAGGTTGCATTCCTAAATATTAGCTTTTAAGTTTGTTTTTAATTTCAGCTTTAAGATTGTTTTTTTTGGCCTTGGGTCATTACATTATTAATACTAAAGTATTTGAAAGTTTGCATTTTTTAAAGTATAGTTTTTGAAGGATTGCCTTTCTAAACATCACATTTTTTTAGATATTACATTATTGAACCTGATAGTGTTAAAATATTTGCATTCCTAACACTATAGATATTCGGTTGCTTGAACACAACAGACATTTAGAGTTTGCAATATGTCAAGGGACAATCCTCGGCATCAGACGTAACTATGTCGAAGTAATGTTTATATATTTAGGGATATATTTCATTTTTTTCCTTGAGAAAATACAAACATATTTAATTTCTTTAGGTATATGTTTATGATGAATTAGCCATAAACTTACATAGGTTCGCAAGTCAAGATTGCTGGAAGAGTTATATCTGACTTAAGATTTTATATATCACCTATCGCTACATATTGTTGACGGAATTCGGGACTGAGTTTCATAATGAAAAAATATATGCATTACTGTGTACACATGTTATATAAAGTGCAACACCTGTACCATTTCCGATGATACATTTAATTTTGTCTGCAATGTCTTCGTGACGTCATACATGTCATTCGTGATCTCATAAAATATCATACATGTATTGTAAACGCATGCTAGTACTAAATACTTGTGTGCATTCCTCTTTATTCTTCTTAAGTATGCTTTAACTTTAACTTAGTATTGCAGTATTGCATTTATCGTACTGATCGTTGATACACAATTGATAATTTGGTTTGGCACTAACCCTACACGGAAACACGGGTTCAGTAATGTTTATAGGGGGGCGAGGTGCTACCCGTGTAGGGTCAAAATCAAATCCAACAATTTTCTTCTATTACCATATATACATATGCCATGTAATTTCATTGCTGTACTCTCTGATCAAGATTTGGAAGGAATTTTATCTTGTTTTCAAACCCATAAATAATCAATTTTGTTTGCAAGATTGACTTTAGATATTTAAACACTTTACTTCAAACCTGTCTTAAGCGGTCATTCAAGGGAACAAGAGAAAGTGACCGCTTAACAGAGGTGGTCGCTAAATAAAGATTAAACATACAACAAAATGCAAGTTTAGTTATATTAAAATATATCGCTAAATTCAGGTTGACCGCTTATTACATGTGGCCGCTAATTAATACAGGTACAACTGTATTTTGTATTAAATATACTTTTTCTCACACATAATGATTTTTTTTTCTTAAAGTCATCTTTCACACTGCAAGTTTGAACACATTTCTAAGAATATTTGCATTTATAAAGAAATTGTTATATGCACTAAAAATAAAAATATTTGTCAATCATTCACAATAGAAGAAATAAGGATAGAAATATTTAAATGCATTGTATATTGAGTCTTACAATCCCTGTAAGAAGTATGTCTAGATCCTTAATTTAAATACAAGAAGTGCATGATTATCTGATATCCGAAACCCGGAGTCTGAAATAAATTATAAGAAGATTTATATGCAATGTTTCTTTTATGATACCAATGAAGCTGTCTAGACCTTCAATCGTTGATGTCCGTTTGTTTGTTTGTTTATTTATTTTGTAATGTCCTTTTGTACCTACCAACTACCTATACAACATGTACATAACGAAAGACAGACAGACAGACAGACAGACAGACAGACAGACAATCCATTGCATGTATACGTGTACGTTCATGTTCTTACATACATACATGCAACCCCCCCCACCCACACACACACACACTACCTTCAGTTTTATGATTATAGACTCATCCACAAATCGCCAGTTTGCTTGTGGGTAGAATTCCCTACTAATGGTTATTTATGACTTTTCTAAGCGGTGTGCAATTCATTTTCCCATCTAGTTTAAAAGTCATTCACCAATCACCAAGGACTATTTCGACATCCTCCCGTGTTTGTATTCGTTTCCCGTGATATCTGCGCGCTCTGTGCTTTGTTATGACCTTAAATTGACAGACCCTTAATCAGCGCATAAGGACTCGAAATGCGAAGTTAGATAAAAGTGTCCTCGGAACAAAATGATACCTCTGATACCTGTAATAATCCAATCGATACCGCAGTGGCCTTGCGGCTGTACTGCTACATTATTCGAACCTTGTACGTGACAACGCAATCCGTATCCATGGCAACATAATATACTGACATTTTACCTGAGTGTGTCAGGGAAACGTCTAATTACGTTTTTTTTCTGTAACTGTCTACTCTATGTAGATGCTATACGATGCGTGGCTTCCTTGGTTAATTAACTTATGCAAAAAAAAAAAAGTCATTCATAATATTAACGAAATGAAACAATAAAGGTTTTGAGCGTTTTACCTTTTAATTTATGGAAAAATGTATATTGTAAAATTAATTCAAACCGGAAAACCGGAAAATATAACATTGAATATTTATAGAATATGTATACACGCACGCGCGTGTGTGCATGTGAGATTGCTACATATATCAAAACAAAAAACAAAATGTTTAGTTCAATGTCCTATCCCTCTTACAGTTATGTCATAAGACAAAATAATTCTCAAGTCTCCGAATGAATTTTGTTCGTTTGATGGACTTAAATTTGTTATATTGATCAATACTGTGAGATAAGATCTACATTTCCATTATCTTCTGACGGCAACGGCCCTCGCCGCTCACCGCGAAAAGACGTGGGACATAATGAGTTCCAAATGTGGGTAGCGTAGTAATTTGTGTATTGTGATATATGTTATGTATGTGGGTAGCGTAGTAATTTGTATATTGTGATATATTGTTATGTATGTGGGTAGCGTAGTAATTTGTATATTGTGATATATGTTATGTATGTGGGTAGCGTAGTAATGTTATATTGTGATATATGTTATGTATGTGGGTAGCGTAGTAATTTGTATATTGTGATATATTGTTATGTATGTGGGTAGCGTAGTAATTTGTATATTGTGATATATTGTTATGTATGTGGGTAGTGTAGTAATTTGTATATATTGTGATATATTGTTAATGTATGTGGGTAGCGTAGTAATTTGTATATTGTGATATATTGTTATGTATGTGGGTAGCGTAGTAATTTGTATATTGTGATATATTGTTATGTATGTGGGTAGCGTAGTAATTTGTATATTGTGATATATTGTTATGTATGTGGGTAGCGTAGTAATTTGTATATTGTGATATATTGTTATGTATGTGGGTAGCGTAGTAATTTGTATATTGTGATATATGTTATGTATGTGGGTAGCGTAGTAATTTGTATATTGTGATATATGTTATGTATGTGGGTAGCGTAGTAATTTGTATATTGTGATATATGTTATGTATGTGGGTAGCGTAGTAATTTGTATATTGTGATATATGTTATGTATGTGGGTAGCGTAGTAATTTGTATATTTTGATATATGTTATGTATGTGGGTAGCGTAGTAATTTATATATTGTGATATATTGTTATGTATGTGGGTAGCGTAGTAATTTGTATATTGTGATATATGTTATGTATGTGGGTAGCGTAGTAATTTGTATATTGTGATATATGTTATGTATGTGGGTAGCGTAGTAATTTGTATATTGTGATATATTGTTATGTATGTGGGTAGCGTAGTAATTTGTATATTGTGATATATGTTATGTATGTGGGTAGCGTAGTAATTTGTATATTTTGATATATGTTATGTATGTGGGTAGCGTAGTAATTTGTATATTGTGATATATTGTTATGTATGTGGGTAGCGTAGTAATTTGTATATTGTGATATATGTTATGTATGTGGGTAGCGTAGTAATTTGTATATTGTGATATATGTTATGTATGTGGGTAGCGTAGTAATTTGTATATTGTGATATATGTTATGTATGTGGGTAGCGTAGTAATGTATATATTGTGATATATTGTTATGTATGTGTGTAGCCTAGTAATTTGTATATTGTGATATATGTTATGTATGTGGGTAGCGTAGTAATTTGTATATTGTGATATATGTTATGTATGTGGGTAGCGTAGTAATTTGTATATTGTGATATATGTTATGTATGTGGGTAGCGTAGTAATTTGTATATTGTGATATATGTTATGTATGTGGGTAGCGTAGTAATTTGTATATTGTGATATATGTTATGTATGTGGGTAGCGTAGTAATTTGTATATTGTGATATATGTTACGTATGTGGGTAGCGTAGTAATTTGTATATTGTGATATATGTTATGTATGTGGGTAGCGTAGTAATTTGTATATTGTGATATATGTTACGTATGTGGGTAGCGTAGTAATTTGTATCTTGTGATATATGTTACGTATGTGGGTAGCGAAGTAATTTGTATATTGTGATATATGTTATGTATGTGTGTAGCGTAGTAATTTGTATATTGTGATATATGTTATGTATGTAAATATTTTTGTTCCTATTAAAGAAGTAAGTACAAATCGAATAGGAAAATATTGATACAAATTGCGTTTTCCAAATACAAATGTTACTTTGTCAGCAGAACAATATATATTCACTCTTTTTTATTTTGTAGTAATTATACAAAGCATATTCAGACTAAAACGTTGTAAAAATATGTATTACGTTTAAATCTTTTCGCCATACTGATATTTTATAACCTCTTAAGCCGAAAGAAAACAAAAAGCGATGTAATTGTATAGCTTAATGTCTAGTTTAAAATGTTTCGATTCTTTTATTCCTTACGTGACACACTATGCTTGTGTAAATTACGGTGTATACATATCACTCGTGTTAAAGTGCGAATTAAATTATGACAATTTCAATTTCCGTTATATCTAAACAATATCTATATAACTTTTCATAAGTTACTGACAAAACCAAGTCCAGAAATATCCACAATAACTTACCGATGAAGAAAATCATATTTCATAAATCCACTTTAATTGGAATTTCACAAATATATAATGGATGTTCCAGAACAAGCGATATAGATATTCCGAACAGATTTGTTGTTGTTGTTCCTCACATCACTTCCCTACTGCCAGAAATGTTTGACGTCGCTAACATAGCCGTATTACCAGAAGAGAGAGAGAGAGCCTATTGATCCAGGGAGACATATTTCAAAACCGTCGCCTATAGCTTACTATAGAGCATCGGGCAGGGGGCGCCGTGTCTCAATACTATGACTACAGTCATCAAACACGCTAATTGTTCTTAATTAATACTGCGTAACAGTTGTCGTCCTGCATGATTTATACAAGCTTATAGGTACGCATACAGATATACGATAAATTGGAACTTGGTGTATACACGATATTTCTACAGCATGTAAATAGATTAAGAAAGTTAAACTTACCTATTTCAATGTTGACAAGGGGAAATGTAATTCAGATTTAAATTGGGTAGTAAAAGAAAGTTGAGAGAGAGAGAGAGAGAGAGAGAGAGATGTGCTACTTTGAAATGATTTATGTGATAGAACGAGCAATTAATCAAACGAGATCGCCGGTTTTCAACCATTCAATACTTTTTATGTACGCTCACATGTAAATGACGTTTGAACATGTAAATTTTTATTTCATTGTCAATATCGGCGTGATTGGAAATTTTACACAATTCGATATAATATATTGGATTTTGGATAGTTGTTATTATTCAGAAATCGTTGAAAATCAACCTCGTAGATATTCAGCAATGAGTTCGAAATATCCCCGAAAATGAGCGTAAAATGTAACCCTGTGTATAGATGTTTATGCCTTAGAGTCCAATATTATACTGACATGTCTTTAATTCATAAACAATTTAACATGTAATTAAATTTCATTTTAATGCTCTACTGAATATCATATGAAATTGCTATCGTAATGGCATAAAAGAGTTAAAATAGCTACCAGATAGATAGCTAAATAATGGGTTGCATGTTCTTTTTAATTGCATTAATGCCATGACTCTGTTTCTATCAATATTTATACACGAAAACGACCATGTTGATTACAAAAAACATTATATATATGGTAAATACAATGTATTTTACATACAAATGCGAAGTAATGGCCCCTTTAGTCAAGTGGTTACCGATCCTTAGTCACCCTTAGTGCTCAAATACCTGCCTTGAAGGCTGGGGCTTGACTCTGTGTTCTTCCATTCCTCCCCCGCCTTTAAATAATGACTGAAATACTGTCGCCGAAACGGTAAAAACTCGACAAAAATAACCGAACTTCAAATACATGTTACAAAAAAATGCTGTAAGTATATGTACATCATTTATTAATCTGTTGTATCATCCTCATATTTTCTACAATATTTAGCAAGTATCAATACTATCCCCCCCTTTTTTAGCGTGTTTTAGTCTTACTCTGTGTGTGGTCAGCTATGCTTGCGTCAAACCATTGCTGATAATTCTCTCCTACGGTGTCAGAATTTTCCATATCCCGTTTTGAATCTGATCTGATTTCGTTTGAATACCGTTTTATAACAGAAATGAATGTCCTTTTGCTAGGAAGGCTAGTCCACTCAATTATTAGCCGGTCTATCTAATACACCTGCTGCTAAACCACCAACCGATTTTGTTCAAGTCTTGGCCCCAGTATAATAACCAAGTACCTTGGAGTGGGCTAAAAGTTTGAATTTAACTTTCAAGAATTGTTGGAACACGCTTGAAACGCGTTGTTTAATAATGTCTGTTATATACGAGCATGAACCGATTACATCAACAGTTAAATGTATTTTTTTCCAAAGAGCTGCATCTGCTAAATTACAAGACGAATTATAAAGGTCAAGATTAGTTTGGCTAATGATAATACATGGTTTCCTGTTATGTATTTTGTCAACAATTGAAGCTGAACAGAACAAACAGTCGATTTCTGATTGGTTGTTTGTTTCTTTCCACAATTTATTGGGAAACCCGCATATGACGTGTACATAATCGACTGTTGTCAATGAACGTGCCCAAAATGCTAGCAGTACGATAAAAATAAAGGAATTCAAATCCAAATGATTACATGGCTTGCGCTGTGATTGCTAGCCAAACAAGAGTGTAAATCAGTTAATGTGCGTACTTGCACAACATATAAAGTAGGAATCTATAAGGAATCGTGCACTTTTCCATAGAAAAGTATAAAGTGGCGAGGGAATTCTCGTGCAAAAAAGTTCTATCTTCAGCTACAATATATTTGTCTTGCTCGTCCACACACTTGTCAAAAATGAAAGCCATGCCTAGTGTGGATTTCGTGCTACACAGTAAGACATACATATTTCATTGAAGGTTTTAGCAATAACAATATATTCGTGTTATGTCAATTTTTCGTAACATGCAGACATGTAACATGCAGAGGCTGGTCATGTATTTGAAAACACAAGTTCATAGAAATTATTAGTTAGTTATACGCAGTATTAATAGTACCTGTATTTGTAGAAGCAAATACTTTTTCTCTTTAGTAATAGTTCATATTGGTTATATTTCTGGAGGAGAAGGCATATACTTATAGAGAAAGAAAGGTTCGCATAACCACCCATAAAAAGTTACATAAGTCTGACTGTGCTTTGACATTTGTAGATGTAATTTTGTTCGGTTTCTGGTAAATTTATACAAGTAAGATACTGATAAACAAGTAGTGTCGCTGTACTGTGTAATTTCAGACGCATTCCTAAAAATGAGATTGTCAAAGACAGCAGAGTTTTGATTAGATAACTTACCTGTATTAACAGCCATCTGTATTAAACGACCATTTGTAATAAGCGATCACATGTATAGAGTGACCACCTGCATATATAACAACCTGTCTCAGCGCGATTATCCCCAATTAATCCCAATTTGCATGTGTAGATAGACATAAAATTTCCAATTAGTGATCACCTTCGCTAATTAGGCATTTTTCCTGTTCCTTCACTGTCTGATGAGGTCATGTTTGACTGTATACACTTCCTTTACTTTGAAACAAATTATGGATGAATTAACAAAATTCAAAAATATAACATGTTCAACGGTGTATGTATCGTTATACATTTTAACAATTGCATTTAGTATTAAAAATTTTGGTTTAAATACAGCTGCCCTGTCAGTATATCAAAGCGTAATGAAAATATTTAAGTGTAAAAAAATGAATTATAAGTACTATGCTAGTATTGTATGTGAATTTATGCTGGTCTTGAACAGATAACATCTCATTTTTAAGCATTCCATATGTACTATGTACACTCTCATGTAAACAAGGATTAGACGTAAAATTTGATTTTAGTGTCAATATCGTCATGATATTTGAAAATATATACACAATTAAATGCAAACTATCCGATATTGGATACTTGTGAATATTAAGTAATAGTTGAAAACTAATTTTGAATTGACATCAATTCAATCTTAAATGAAGTATCCCCTAAAAAGGACGGATGAAGTCGATCATGAATTTTTTATTTGTTGGTTTAGACGTTTATGCCTTTAGAAGTTTATACATATCATTCAGATTCATTTTGATGCTTTAATGACAATTATATGGAATTGCTCTTCTAAGGATAAAGATGGCGTTCACTGGCTATCAGATAAAGGGGCCTGTGTTAAAGTTGCATTTTCTTTTAATCACATTAAAAACATTAATGTAAATAACATGCATCTGTTCCTTCCGAGTATTCACTTAAATAATGATGTTAATTGCAGAAACATTTCAGCTATATGTAAACACACTTTATCCTGGTATGCGTTTACACAGACAGACAGACAACAGACAAATAGTTTATTGTTAGTATTTACAATAAAATCCATCGTTACACACATATAGCATTAACATCCAGCCACATCGCGACTTATAAAACACTGTACATATAAAAAGAAAAACCATTCACATACATAAAATAAATTGATTACAATATACAAGTAAATGCATTTAAAAATCATTACAATTTCAAAAACCACATGTATTTAAAACTTAAAATCAATAAACATTTATATTTTGCTCGTGTGGTATTTCATGTAAATATTTTCCGACGTTTAACCATCCTTGTAACGGAAGTTCCAAGTGCATTTCCTTCGACTGATTAAAAATACTATTTATTCTCATTATCAACGTATTAAAAGAAGGGTTTATTTCAGACGCTTTAATAAAAGGTTTTCTCTAATATCAGAGTACGAATCACAGTCTGAAATAAAATGAGTCATCTTCAATCTTTCCAGCTTTACAAAATTTACAAGTCTTTGTTCTATGGGTATTTTGGGTTTAGAGTATCGGCCAGTTTCAATACATAAAGATAAAGAGCATGAACGCAATTTAAAAAGAATGCGACGATGATCTCTTGGTATAGGTATATCCAGTGCCAAGTAAGGACCTCCGTGACCGGTGGTTTTCGACTCGACGGTGAAATGATCCGCCTTGATCTCTAACCGCTTTTGATTTGTTTCCCGGTCTCTTCAATCGAAGATCTTTTTCTGGGATTCCTCCCTTATCTCTAAATATGGCTGGAATACTGAACTTCAAACTATCATAAAAATGCGAAGTAAAGATATAAAAAACAAGAAATATCTTTAAAAGCTATTCGGTGTAGTTAAATAATTGTCATTTGTTACATGTAAAACAGATTTTAAAACTATAATCAAGTTGGAAACGTTAGCAAAAATGCTTATAAATATTAAGATTACGGGAAGTATTGTAAAGACTATATAACAAAACGGAATTAATTTGCAAATTGAATAAAAAAGCTAAATTTGCCATTAAATATTATGCACTTGCTGATTTTTTTATGTAAAACAATTCGTATGTAACCAAGCGAAACCGAAAGATCATCGCGAATATCCGATTTTTTTTTTCCAGATCTGCATAATAAAGTGCATAACTCTTCCGCAGTAGTTACCTCCCTTGAAGGCTGAGTCCACATTTACAAATATGGGGAACTTAAGGTCTCAAAATAGACATACGCCTGCTTCTTATTCAGTCGTTTTAAGTCATATTGCTAATGCGGCATTCCTAAATTGATAAGGAAGTGTTAAATTTTCATTACTGTGTTACCTTTCATGTTAAAGTGAAAAAAAACTATTATATCAAGTAGAAATATATATACAACCTGAAACTCCAATTTTAAATTGGAATATCCTTAATATCCTTAAAATAAATTATACAATCCAATGATAGAACTGCATTTCATTTGCATACCACCATTTGATTGGTTTAAGAAGTAGGCCAAAATCAATTTTATACAGCTACGCCGAAAAACATGCTGACAAGACTTTTCAGCATTTACTAATCAGGTACTGTTTCATTATTCCTATGTGTTTGTTCTACTATTTGTAGCAGGTATAACCACTTAGCGTGTTTTTCAAACACATTTATCTTGTGTTCTTATTTATTATCGTCTGTGCTTTCTGTGTGGCCATCGATGCCTGCGTCATACCATCGCTGAGAATTATCACCCACGGAGTTTGTTTTGTGATACCCCGCTTTTCTACAGTCAATTGTGATAATGGCGACCTGGATTCGCAACACGCTGGAATATCGTTTTGTAATATAGCTCAGTGGTAGAGTGTTCGCTTTGCGTTCGGGAGGTCTGGGGTTCGAATCCCAGCCGTGACACTTCCTCCGGTGACCACGTCAAACCAAAGACGTATACATCGGTTCCAGATGCACCCTTGCCTGGCACTCGGCAAATGGGCTGCTATTGGAACTAGGGGTGCTCAGAACTGGTTCTTCCAAGAAACTTGTATCTCGTGTATCGGTGCTATTCATCGGCACGTAAAAGAACTAAAGGGTCTATTCGCAAAATGAGCTAGTGTATCGCACCCAGACTCCCTTTGTATCCAACAACTGTCTCTTTTACAGACCTACGTAGGAACTCCTTAATCCACAATGTTCAGTAAATGATTGCTAACCGTTACAGTAAGGGAGAAGATGAGGACAAGCGAAGACGCCCACATGAGAAATATTTATTTCGTAATTCCACACACAAAACTGTACATGTGGTTAAAATTGAAGGTCATATCTCCCTCATTTAAGTCTATGTAAAAAGCAAGTGAACATCGAGCGTGGCTAGTTTTGACCACAGGGCTACGATTTGAACAAAGTTAGTAAAAGACCACCAGGCAGTGACAAACACCAAATATCTATGTTCCAGATCATGTGTGTTTTTTTTTTCACAAGTAAACCAAAGTGTAAAAGCGACAAGTCTGTGCAATTTTGTGATATTATAAGTTCATAAAATATGTAGATCTATCAGTTCAATACCAGCCATGTTTTAACTCTGAGTTATTGCTAAGAAAGTGATTTTTTCTATAAGGGCCATAACTCCTGATCTTATTGGCTGATAACAGCCATAATCGAACTAGGTCGAGAGATACTGAAATAAAGGTTGAGGTCTAAGATTATTCAATTTGTTAAAGATAAGAAGATGCCAGAGTTTAAACAAACTAATTGTGGACGACGGACATCAACGAATGTTCCACATAGCTCTCCTCAGCACATGTGCTGTAGAAATTTTATTCTTTTTTATTTCATTCTGAAAATATATGATTATTGAATAAAACATGAGCTCTTCTATTCCACTGCACTGTCTTAAAGAAAGATACGCATATTCTAAAATCATTTATAAAAAGGCACTTGTCAAATGCACCACCTTTGTGTTAAAATTAGTTTACATCGTATATTTTGGTGAAAACAATTTGTCATCATCTCATATGAACAACAACTATTTTGTGCGATTATAATTTTCATTTTTCAGAATTCGAGTTAAAATGAAAAGAACATATACTGTTGAACCTGTAACAAGCAGCCATATGTATCAAACGACCAACCTGTATTAAATGTCATCTGCTGTAAGCAGAAACATGTGATACGCGAAAAACCTGTATAAGCGGTCAGATGTTTTAAACAATCAACACGTATTTATAGCAACTATACATTTTAACAAATTGTAATAATAATAAAAGTGAAAGTAATAATAAGAATAAGAATTTATTTAAAAGAAACCGCCAGAGCTGTATTTTTTTTATAAAATTCAAAATCACTCAAGATTGTGTGAGCTTTGCGTGCTTTGAGACGATCGAAGAGATTCATGCTAAGGCAGCTGGATTAATAAAGCTTAAAATCACTTGTTACGACTACCTCTAGGAAAAAGAAAGAAAGATTTATTGGCCATTCATGGGAACAAAATGGGGCTGATTTTTTTCAAAGCATTGATTAATCAAATTTGAAAGGTTTTACTCGTATTTAAGGTTGCATTAAAGTAAGGAAATATTACGCAATATGTGTTTCTTTCTCTCTTTTTTTCTGTTTCCTTTAGTATGTAAGAGAGAG
This sequence comes from Solen grandis, assembly GCA_021229015.1. Taxonomy (NCBI): domain Eukaryota; kingdom Metazoa; phylum Mollusca; class Bivalvia; order Adapedonta; family Solenidae; genus Solen; species Solen grandis. The sequence continues at coordinate 71,779,854 of CM037781.1, read as the reverse complement.
AGAGAGAGAGAGAGAGAGAGAGAGAGAGAGAGTGTGTGGGGGGGGGGAGAGAGAGAGAGAGAGAGAGAGAGATCACAGCACAGATCTAGAACTTGTCGTGCTGGGTGTCAGATTGTGATATCACGCCAGTAAATTGTTGTGAGACAAGTAAGTCTTAAAATGACTGGATGTAAAAATACACAACCTAACATATCAATAATACCCGGCTGTGTGAAGTTGGCTCGAAATACGACATAGACATACGACATTCAACTCTCACTATTCACGACATTGGACATTCAGATTTTGAATGTCGCACGCGACATTCACGACATTGGACATTCAGATTTTGAATGTCGCACGCGACATTCACGACATTGGACATTCAGATTTTGAATGTCGCGGCACGACATTCACGACATTGGACATTCAGATTTTGAATGTCGCAGCACGACATTGGACATTCAGATTTTGAATGTCGCGGCACGACATAGGACATTCAGATTTTGAATGTCCAATGGCGTGAATCTCGTGCCGCGACATTCAAAATCTGAATGTCCAATGTCGTGAATGTCGTGCCGCGACATTCAAAATCTGAATGTCCAATGTCGTGAATGTCGCGTGCGACATTCAAATTCTGAATGTCCAATGTCGTGAATAGTGAGAGTTGAATGTCGTATGTTGTATGTCGTATGTCGTGCCAACTTCACACAGCCATAATACCCGGGGTTCTCCTGATTAAAATTTCACATAAGCTCATAACCCGCTCGTCCATTTTATAAATATGTTTATAACCTAAACAATTAAAAACTTTACCATTGCCATGCAAGCTACATGGCTCGAATACTAAGCGCTTTGTTTAAACTTATTTATTTTACGTCGATTGGGAAACAAGTTCTTACAACTTATACTAATCCCTCTCGACGGTTCCTGGGTACAAAGCGCTAAGTATTACTATCGGCAAAATTTCATAATTCTTGTTCCACTGAATAAAATATTCAAATATTTCATTTCTGAACAAATAATGTCATTTATTAAGCAAGAATTAATATTAACTTAGACATGTTTTTGAAATACTTTGAAAAATGGAAATACTGAAATGCGACCGTACCTTTAAGTTCGTAATTTAATAATTGAAGTATTATATTACTTAGCTCCAAGTATTTGGATAGAATTCAAGCCTTGTGTCTCAGGTATATGATGCTGATGCCGTTTTGGTATAGAGTGGACCAAAGACAAGACTATGACTTGGCTATTTGAGTGTACCGTCGCTTCGACAGTATTTCAATCATATAGCGACGTCCAGCTAATTACAGGTGGAGGAAGACAAGGGCCAAAGAGACTGACTCATGATAATTGTCCATTGAGTTATCCCTTAAATAATTCATTATTTTACGTTTATATTTTTGAATGAATTTTTATTCGAACGTACTGAAATAAGTCGGAAAGTAACTATAACTTGTGTTACGTATCTAAAGAAAAGAAATGACGGCCGTTTTAAAAAAATTACATATTTACATTCAAACACAAAATCTAGGTAGGGCAAATCTCCGATTCAAACATGGAATTAAATCATGCAAATTTATGCAAATAGAGCTGACACAAGGTTAGATTAAATGTAAATGGAAGCCATGGCATGAAAATAACTTACTTTCTTTTCACGGATAAATCTTTTTTTTTAAAACGTATTCTATTTATATTATCTCCATAAATCGAAAATATAATTTCTGGACCTATAACCTATAAAGTTCTGAATAGTCATTCAAAAATTGAATCATTTAAACACGCCCCCGAAAAAGGAAAATATCACTTTTTTCGAATTTAATATATGTCTCTATTTCCCGATTTTAACTGTTTTCAGAAATTATGAAAATTTATGAACGTCCAGACCCTGAGATTAAATATATAGTATTTAGGCAGTCGATAGTCAATAAATCAAAGCTCTGAAGGCACCGAGGGATTGTCGGCAGGATTTGCAATCGCGGTTTACCTAGTTTGGGTCATAAGTCACTTGAGGCTCACTTAATACAATGTGGCCATACCACGTGGTATATGACGTCATTTTAAGCTATCACAAACAGCAAAACTTGCCTCGATTCGAAAAAGAAAACTGCTGTAAGTATTTTATTTCTTTACCAATTTTAATTGGAAAAAGCGCAAAAGTTGTGTACTACACTGAAGCCCTTATGATTCTTTTTTATCAGATGACCAACAAAATTTCCTAACATTATGGAAACATTATGAGCGATGTGCTTTACTTGTTAGCAAACAAAATTTCACGATCTCTTACAGCAGTTTTTCACTCTGAATAGATGCTTAAAATGACGTCATATACCACGTGGTATGGCCAAACTTGAATGACATTTTCATCGTTTAGTAAAATTTTGAAATGAAATGACATCTCATGTCAGATCCTATGTATATTTTATACAACAAGTAACTACATGTACACTGTTTACTTCACTGAAATATACAGTCTGTTTTCGTTACGTAGATATGACACCTTTTAATCTAATTGTTCTTAATGAAAAAAAAAAAAACAACCACTCCTTCTCACTTGGAAATTTATTCAGTGACGTCAGTTATAATACAGCGACTACTGGACAGTGCTATTAGTCTCCGTTCCTCTAACCTCTCTGTAATCAGCTAATTAGTCACATGTCATCTTTCCGTATAGGAATCAACATTCTAGTCAGGTTTCCGATCTCGCGAACAATTTCGTATAAAATCGTGACGTGGAAGCCATTAGTGAAAAACCAAACAGTCAAATTACAATCGATGTGGAATATCGACGACCATTTACCTGAAGACGTTGCTATGGTTACGGGTAATCAGCGAAGGTAGTAATTGATAATTGATTGTTGTCTTGAATATGACGCAGATTCTGGCTCGATTCGCGGAAAAGTGGATCTCTAATTATTATCCTTTGGATTTGAACTGCTTCCTTGCATTTAATGCTCACACTGCTGTTGACACATACGACTGCGTTTGCGACCAGTTCAAATAAAGATCAGCCTACACATCCGTGCAGTCTGAACATGGTCTGGACTGTTCAGTTTTGACTCATTACATTTTTAGCAAGCACCACTCCATAAACATTTTATGGTACAGTCCAAAATTAAGAAACATCAAAGGTAAATTCAGTAAGCCTCGGCATGATAAAGATTTAGAGAGAGAGAGAGAGAGAGAGAGAGAGAGAGGCGGGGGTGGGGGGAGATTGTGTATCAAATTTAACATATTTCTGTGAGGAAACTGACAAGGAATATCCATTTAAACTGTCGATAGAAATGAATATATATTTGGCATATATACAATGTATACATTTATTTTACGTTGATTAGGGAACAGGCTATTGCAACTTAAACGTATCTTTCTCGACGATTCCTTGCTTAGACCCGCGTTGAATTCCACCAACAATTTTCAACGCTAAGTACCGGTAATACTTAAATACTGAAAGACGAATTTCACCATTCTTGTTTCTCTAATAAAAAATACCAAATTATTTTATTTCTTAGCAGATATTGTTAAATATCACAGTTATAATCCATGTCAGCTTAGTCCTGTACTTGAACATTTCGTAAAATTAGATTAGCAGAATGCGTTTCTGATTTGACTTGACTTGACTATTTGAGTTTACCGTCGCTTCGACAGAATTTCAGTCATACAGCGACGTTCAGCTAATTACAGGTGGGGGAAGACCCCGAATGCACGGCGGCATCCGGGTAGAGAATGCGTTTCTACCTAGTTTACGAATTTAAGTATTACTTAGCGCTTAGTATTGTTGGTGGATTTCGAGTCAGTACTTTGCGCCGATGAAATCCTGGTATACACATGCGTTCATAGCAGAAATGTACACACACGCAAAGCGGTTACATTCATTTTTGAATATTATTTTAAGCTACTTCTGTAGAATGTGAATAGCTCGATGTTTTTGAAAACAATTCATAAAGTTGACTAGCCACTAAATTTTTAAGAAGAAATATCATTCAAGTTGCGGGAAGCGGGAACTTATATTTCATATATATGATTTGCGAACTAAGATATTATTGGAAATAAGCTATTATGTAATTAAATTATAACTAATAGATTCACATTGTAAGCTTTATATTATCATTTCATAATATGATTAAAATATAATGATGTTGTGATATGTCTTTTTTACTTTCAGTTAGTATGTAAAGCTTAGAACATACATTTCACCAAAGTTAATACATATCAACCATCAAAAGGGAAGATTTTCCGATCCACCTTGGCGGATTGATCCGGATAAGTAAATATTTGAATATGTAATTGATTTTGTTATACGTTCAATGAGATGTCGGTCGATCAAAAGCTCTGACTGTCTTGCCGTAGTCAGATTTTATTACTTGCATCGATATTGACTATACTAAAATTTCCCGAATCCTTAAAGCTTCACTATTCCAAAGAAAGCACACTGTTTGATTCCTATATTGTTTGGCACAAACCAAATGTTAA
>CM037781.1:71725299-71775299 GCA_021229015.1 Solen grandis | reverse complement strand
TTACAAATAAAAACTGCCCCCGGGTTTTGTAAGGGGTTTTCAATTTTTTGGTAAAACCCAGTACGGGTACTCCGATTTCCCCATGCAACCCCAAAATTTGCCGAGTCCCGGGAAAAGGATGCATCGGGTTTTTTAAAACTAAGGGGGTTAAAAATTTTTTTTTTCCTTTTTTTGTTTTGGGGCCCCCCAGTTTTTCGGGTTTTTTTTTTTTGCCCCTTTGGCCCTTTTTTTTGGGGTTTTTTTTTAACCGGGCCCCGGGGGGCCCCCCCGACCCCCCGAAACGAAAATGCGGACTTTTTACCATTTGCGAAATTGCCCCAAATATTTCCCATGTTCATGTTTGTCAAAATAATTTTATAGATGAAAAAAATATTGCACCCATAAAAACTTGTTATTAACTGATACAAATATAATATAAAATATAACCAAAAAATTGTTAAGGGGAAACCCCCCTTGTGTGCCTGCTGCAGCAAAGCTGCCCTGGTTGGGAAAAAATAAGAAAAACCTGGGAAAAGTGCAAAACAAGCCCCAAAACTTTTAACACAGGTGTGTGAAACGGCGAAAAAAACCCCCTTTAATTTCCCTAGTTTGGTTTAGATTTTAAAAACCCTTTCTATTGTTTTGATCTGATCACAAGTTAAAGAATTATTTGATTGGGGGAAAATTTTTCATAGAGGGGGCCCCCCCCCCCTTTTTTTATTTTAGGAGGAGGATTGAAAAAAATTTAATGATGGTTAAAATGCTGTGAAACCCAAACACGGCCCGGTCCGGAATCGAACCCCCGGGCCGCCGGCGTAAAGCTCTAACCACTGGTTTAAAGAAATCGACTTTCCCTTTCGCAGTTGGCAGATATTGTAATTTTTACCCGTGAAAGCGCATCGTCACAGCTGTTTAAATTTTTAAAATGTTTTTTTAAAAAAAAAAAAAAGACAATCCATTTTTCAGACACCAAAATTACTTTAAATTAGTTAAAGTCGTTTTTTTAAAATTAATCAAATAATATAAATTTTTGTTTTAAATTTTCGTTAAAGGTCAATGACTCCCGCTAATTGAAGGGAGTTTTTTAAAACAAAATATTTTTGATATTTCCTATGTACACTTCAACCCCTATTTTTCCGGGAAAAAAGTTTCATTTTCTTTTTTAATTTTAAAAATCGAACAATATGAAGGGCCCCCGAGATTTGACTTTTGGGGTTTTTTTCAGATTTAAAGAGTGCATTATATTTGAAATATGAAATATAACAAAAACAATGGGATGTTTTTTTATTAACCCCCCCCCGCTATTTCATTTTTTCACTCTTAATTGTTTATTATCGTATCTCCCCAAAATTTAAAAAATTATAATTTTTTTCAGTAATTTCAAAAAGCAAAAATATTTAAAATTTCTGTATTTTTATATTTGGGAATTTTCCCAAACATTTACATTTCTTTTACACATTTAAACCTTTTTTAAATGTTAAAAATTTATCATCACGTCATTCCCCTTTTTGGGGGTTTTTTCATGTTTGCAAATTCCCGTTTTCCCACTAGAGGTAAAATGTATACACATGAATTTTTCCCCAAAAAAAAAATTTATTTTTTGTATTTTCAGTGTTTAAAATTTGTTAATGGTCGTCCCATGCACTATATTTGCTTAATTTTTTTTTTTGGGGATAAAGGGGTTTCTATTTTTAGCTTTGGGGATCGAAAGTAGTATCCCAAAAAAAAAACGATCAACTTTTATCGTAAATTTTTGATCGAGCAGGGGGGGTCGATGGCTTTCGACCCATTGTTTCATCTCTTTTTGGGTATGAATTTTTTATCGATACGTGCACTTTAAAAAAAAGGCTGTGATTTCCCTCTGATGGGGATTTAAAAATTTTGGGATTTGGGGAAAACAGCCTTTTTATAAAAAAGTCCATTCTTAGCATCGATACACTTTAAATAAAATCGCTGCTGAGGGAACTTTTGAATTTTTATTGGCTGTGTTTTTTAAAACCCGTATTTGATATTTTTTAAAAACGTTTTTAGATATATACTTTAAGAAAATTTTAAAAAGTAAAAAAATTTTTTTAAATAAATTTTCATTATTATTTTAAAATTTTTCCCCAAAAGTTAAAAGTTAAAAAATATGTTTTTTTAAACTTTAAAATCAATTTTTAAACATGTTCATATTGATCCCGCGTAACCGGGTTTTCTTCACCGGTCATTTAAAATTTTTATTTTTTTCGGCGGCATTTCTGGGGAAAAATTTTGGGGGTTTTTTCGAATTACATCTTAAACGGTTTTTAATAAATCGTAAACTGTTCCCCTGGGCGTTTTTGTTTAATTTCAACCATAAATCTACGGGTAAGAAAATTTTTTCCCGTTTTCCCCGCAAAACCCCCCAAAAAAGACTAGCATTTATTTCGATTTTTTATGAGGGGCAATAAAAATCTATACACCTAAAAGGGTGCGCTGTTGATCGAAGTCATTGCGAAACGAAAATAGATATGGGTGGCGAGATTTTTTGGGAGGAACGCGAAATATTTAATTTTAAAGTGCGTTTTGATGGGGCAAAAAGTCATAAAGGGAAAGGGATAAAGACGGTAGTTATTTTTTTCATTTTTTTTGTGTTAATATCGTTTTTTTCCAAAAATAAAAGGAAACTTTGAGGCGGTATTTCGAGAAAAAAAAAAAATTCGCCGCACAAGGGAAACATATTGTGTTTGTCTTTATCCAATCCCCCACGAAAAAAAGGAAAACTATATTTTCGTTTTTTTTGCGCTTTCAATTTTTCGTTCGAAAACCCCAAGCATAAAAAGAAAATATCCACCTTACCCAAATAACACTCACGTTTCATGAGGATTCATAAGGATATATCTTTGTTTTTTATATTTCGTTTTACAAAGGTGATTATCTCATTTTCCCCCCGATATTCTCACTTAAAACATATACAATCTAAATAAATTTTACGCCCAAGTGGCATGAACATTTTCATGTTTTTTGAGAAAAAAAGTTTGTAAAAGTATTAGATTTTCACATACAAAAGCCCTCCAGTTATGTTAAATGGATTCGCTGAAAATCGAACTCACAGAAATGAAAAAATCAAAACCCAAAGTTATAAAAATTTTAATCGTAATTTGAACAAGTAACTGTGTTGTTTTCAACACAAAAGTCCCCTCCGGCTCCACCTTGACTCAATAGGAAAATAAACCCTTTTTTTTTTTGCCATATTTTCACTTTTCCGTTACCATCAACCAAATTTTTTCGAAGAACAAAAATAAAATGATGCAAATTCCCCGCCATTAGTCTTTATACCAAGTTTCATCAAGTTAGCTTGCTTTTAAACGCGGGACCCCTTTTTTTGCCATATTTTCACTATTTCGTTACTTCGCAACACAATTTTAGTCGAAGAAAAAAAACAGACGTGCTTTTGTACACATTCCCATTATTATACCAATTTTTCACAATTTAGTTGTTTAGTTATGGGGGGACCATTTTTTGCCATATTTTTATTTTTCCGTTACCTAGAACCACAATTTTAGTCAAAGAACAAAAATAAAATGACTGCAAAATCTACAAAATGCCACTAGTCATATACAATTTCTCAATTTAGTTGCTTATTTATCGCGGACCCCATTTTATCCTTTTTCACTTTTCCTTTTCCCATGCAACCACAATTTTTAGTCGAAGAACAAAAAAAAGACGTGCAATTTTCATTTTGTCATCTAGTCAAAAACCAAGTTTCATAAATTTTTGCTTGCTTAGTTTTAAGTTACGCGGGATCCAGTTTTTGAGGGACAGACAGACGGGACAAACGGACGGACGGACGAGGGAGGGAAAACCTATGCCCCCCCGGTGTGAACACCGGAGGGGATAATTAGCCTCGACAAAACAAGGGGGCCGTGATGCCAAAAACGGCCCCAAAAAATATAAAAACAAGAGGAGTTTTTTAATTATTTCTTTTAAATTTTGTAAGCATAAACTATATAAGTCTGTAAGACCAATTTTTAAATTTTGCTGAACAGAGATAGAACCCTAAAAATGCTCCAAAATGAAGTAAGTAAAAAAACATATCTATATGAATCCTTTTTTTTTTTCTCCGCTAACTCTTTCAAAAATCACTGTACAGAAAATCCGCTTTATGCACTGTTTAAAAACTTGAGTTGTGTTTCAAGGACCCTGTTTTTGAAAAGGGTAACTATTGCAAAATATTGATGAACACAAATCCCTGCTTTGTGCATTCTACCAAGTTAGTTAAGACTTCCCCAATTTTGAAAAAATTAGGCAAAACATACAAAAATTGCAGTAAAGAGACTTAGTTTTTAAGGGACAAAATCTTTCAAAAATTAAAACCGGAAAATGCCACTTCATGCACATTACCCATTTAAAATAAAGCATTGACCAATTTTGAAAAAATTCAATCGAAAAAAGTGGAGGTTTCGTTCACAATGCTGCAAAATTCAATCAGTACGAGACAAGTTTTTTTGGGACACAAATCTTTTAAAAAATTTAAAGACCGGAAAAAACTCCATTTATGCACTCCCCTCATTTTAGTATGACATTGCCAGGGTTTTTTTTAAAAATTCATTTAGAAAAGTCGGAGGGGTTGGTTCACAAAGGTGCAATATCAAACAGTACAGAACTTATTTCAAGGGGCACAAAACTTAAAAACAAAGGACCCGGAAAATCGCCCCCTTCATGCACATCTACTTTATGTAATGACATTGACTAATTTTAAAAAGATTCATTTAGAAATGTAGGAGGATTTGCGTTCACAAGGCTGCAATATCAATCAGCTAAAGAGACTAAGTTTCAAGGGACACAAATCTTGTAAAAATCAATGAACCGGAAAATCGCCACTTCATCCCATCTGCCCATTATATTAATGACATTGACCAAGTTTTGAAAATATTTATTTAGAATTGTAGAAGGAGTGCGTTCACAAGGCTGCAATATCAATCGCTACAGAGACTAAGTTTCAAGGGACACAAATCTTGTAAAAATCAAATGCCCGGGAAAATCGCCACTTCATGCACATCTACTCTTTATATTAAGACATTGACCAATTTTTTGAAAAGATTTATTTAGAATTGTAGGGGAAATTGCGTTCACAAGGCTGCAATATCAATCAGCTACAGAGACTTAGTTTAAAGGGGAAACACAAATCTTGTAAAAATCAAATGACCGGATAATCGCCCTTCATGCAAAATCTACCCATTATTTAATGACATTGACCAAGTTTTAAAAAGATTCATTCAGAAATGTAGGAGGAGTTGCGTTCAAAAAGATATGAACGTACGGACGAAGATGACGCCAGTATACGACCACTCCGGCGGCGTATAAAAAACGGTTGGCACGGCCGACGTCAGACAAAATGATGTCATGCAAGCATGTGTGATATTCATAAAAATCAAATCATTATGTAACACATTAGTCATTCAGATAAGACAGATACAAAAATATTTTTAAAACTCGCCCGGGTAGATAACTCGCCCTGTAAACGTTGGGACATTGGTTGGAGACGCTGTCTGGTTCCACTTTATTGTGCGTGTGTTTGCGTTTATCTAAATTTGATATCAAAAGAAAAAAAAACAGAAGAAAAAAAAGAAAGGAAAACGGTTTTAAATCATGAAAACTGTTATCCATATCCTATTCTAAAACTTTGACATATTACCTTCCGTGTCGATGTCTCTTTGTTAAATTGCATGTGTTAAACAGACTGCCTTTTAAGTTAGCAAAAACCTTGTGATTTGAAAGGCAGATAACCTCTTTGTATCAATGTTTATCTAGTCAGAGGTACACGTTTGAAACAAGAGCATTGAGTGCTCATACTTCCTCATTTGACTTAAAGATTCCCGTTCTCGATGTTTTTAGAGTGTCATTTATGTTATGTATGTATTTGTCTATTTAAATGGATAAGAATCTTGTTTTTGATCAAACTCGTTTGAATCGGATAGTTTATTTTTTAATTAAATATGAGAAAACAAACGAAATCTGAATAATTTTACGTTCTTTATATCCATGATAATTCACCATCTTACATGTAAAGAAATCATATTTTCATACTTATTCCATACTAACATAAGAATTAATTATGAACATGATTTGATATAAACGCTAGGCTTCAAGGTTTTCTAGGCCGCTTATTCACACCGCTATGCCGTCAGGATGTTAGGCCGCTTTGTTAACGTCGCCAGGCCGCTTAATTCATGCTGCTAGGCCGCCAAGGGGCTAAGTTCAAGCCACTAAGTTCAGGCCGCCAGACCGCTTACTTCACGAACATTGTTTTACATCGTATTATAATTCTCGTGTGGACAAATGATTAGAATCTGATACGCATGTTTCCATTACAAAAGGAACATTTTGTTTATCGTTATACATGAATATTCGCCATGCGTTGTATCAAACTCATATAAAAGACATTTTAATCGGAAAACGTATTATCTTTAGCCTATAATACGATTGCTATAGAATTAATAAAATATTTTGAAATAATACCGACGCATAGTATAAAACAATCTGATTAAAATAGGTCCCTAATGACACTTAGCTACTCTACGCTGTATTATAACATAGTGTAGCAAAGTGTCATTACGGTGCTGATTTTTATAAGATGAGTATGGTGTATTTGACATATTCCATTTGCTTTGATTGGTTAATAAAAAGACAATGACCATTTTTCATGAAATAAAACGTAAATGCAAATTGAGTTTTTACTATTTTCTCAAAATGTATGTACATAACTGACTTTAGTAAATCACTTTGATGTTTTCCATCTTCCCTTATAAATCATGACAATTAAAACCTCAATCCATTTAAACGTTGGATAAAATGAAAGTATGGCAAATAAATGTTATCCTAGGGGAAAAAATGAATTTTAACAAAAATGACAGATATGAACAATCCATGGCGGTATCCTAGTCCATCTAAAAGCTAATTGATAACGCCTGACGACTCGATACTCGCTTCATGTCCCTTTTTTTCTTTCTTCTTTTATTGTAATGGCTAGCAATCATTTCTGATTATAATGGCCATACTGTAGATCTTTCCCACGTATGGGTGTGCGGAAGAGACAGTTGTTAGATACAAGGGAGTCCGGATACGGTACTCATTTTGCGAAAAGAACCCTTGGTTCTTTTACGTGCCCGGTGTATATCACCGATGCACGGGAGACAAGTTCCTGGTAGAATCAGTACTGAGTAAATCCGAGTTCCCATAGCAGCCCCTTTTTGCCGAGTGCCAGGCAAGGGTGCATCTGGTATCAATTTTAAACGTCTTTGGTTTGTCGCGGGCACTGGAGGAGGAGCCCCGGCTGGGTACCCCGGAGTTCCCGAACGCAAACGTGAACGCGGACACTCTACCACTAAGGTATTGCGTCGCCCTTATTCTGTGTATCTGGTTAACTGATCTTGTTAATATTTTATAAGTAATGGAGGACCCTTAAAATAATCACAGCCAATGAGCGTGGATAGCTTTTTTCCTAACTGATAATGATTCTGACTTTAAAGTGTTGACATTGTTGGTAAAACTAATCGGAAGACTGGGTATTGAAATGTATTGTCCTTTCATTAAAAATGGGTGCATATATATTGCTCACGCCGATACTGTCAACCGGAAAATAAATCACTACGCGTACAAATAAATACAACAATTATTCAAAATCTTTGTAATTGCTGTGTATATCGACACGCGCTTCTCTCTAATACTTTGACAAGTTCGATATAATCTGACGAAAGTATGCGATATTTTGAATACTCCTCGTATATGGCTATAGTAGTATAGTAGTTCAAATTATCAGAATTTGTTCAGCTGGTATTCACAACTTATATCAGAAAATATTTCGCATCAGAAAGAAAGGAACCCGCACGAGTACCATTATAGGTGAGCAAAATAAAATGACGGATGGTGTAATTTGATGTCTTTCTGACATTTTTTTTAAAACGTACATAAAGTAACGTTAAAATGGCCATTATTTATTTAACTGAAGCAAAGTGGCTGTTTATATTTCTTTAATCATTAAAATTTGGAAATGCTAAGGTCCGATTTGCAATATATAGTTTAATATCGTTTTTATGTTATTTGTAGTTTTTGCTATTTATTTTGTACGGAATGTCTTAGTAAACATTTTGATTCCGATTTGATTTCTGTATTGCTTTATTGCTGTTTTGAAATATTGACGTTGTATTTGTTGAATAATGAAGTGTGTTTTAATTAATATTTCTGTTATCCTCAAAACTCTTTGATTCTGCAAGATTAAAAAGGTCCCATTGAATCAAATAAGGAGTATTATCATCGGTTCATGATGAGCAACTTTCGGCATCAGGAAAATATCGAGAGAACTCTCTAAAGACACCTACATTTTATGCACACTACATTTGTATAGCTCCCTTCCTTGGTGCTCAGCATATAAAGGTAGCTGAAGGACTGGTTAGCCCGGTGTCAGGATAATGTGACTGGGTGTGGTATCATTCCACATGTCTACGGCGTGGTACTGCAGTGTGGTGGCAGCACTATATCTGTCTCAAGTAGGCATCGTCTCCAAATGACTGAAATACTGTCGGTGGGACGTTAAACCCAACAAACAAACAAACATGTGTATATAATCAAGTGGAAAATAGTACTAAAACAACAAGACGTTTCTTTATTCGTGGTATAATTGAATTTGGTGCAGTCCACAAAGACGAAGGATACATGGAAGATATGTTTAATGGGTGGACACAAATAGCAAGACAATTAAGTTGACATGTTTACATATTTACAAAGCGTTTTGAACAATAACCTTTGTTCTACAAAGAAAATATATTTTTTCCTGTTACAAAAAGTGACCAATTGTAAAATTTAAAAACGATGAATCATCATTATTCGTGTACATTGAATTTAAGTTAGTTTGTTTAGTTCCGTCCATTATAAGTTAAGTTAAAAGAAATCCGTGACATCACTGTCACACCTGCATGGTTAAACAATGTTAGCCACATAGGATAAGTCATGTCTGGATACGGACTCTCCAGCAGAGACTGGGTAGGACGGGAAACGGATTTTTTCAGTATGCTTGAAAAAGCATTCAGTAATTTAAGTTATTATTATAGTTCCTGTCATTAATTCATTACATGCCTCAAATTTGTTAGGTAAGTTTGTCAACATGAGAAATGTTTCGATGCAATAAGAGTATATTCCCTTGTCAACGTGTTTAAAATGATGTCTAATGAAAAGCTCGATTTGAAGTGTATATTTATAACAAAACAGAAAGGCGATATTTAAGCCATATTGATGTTAGATAGAGAAGAAAGATAAATTTTAGTAAACTCCTATCATGCGGTGTCTAATTACGTATCGCAATACGAAAGTTGATATTTCGCAATGTGACTTTGAAGGACGATACTCCGCCTAAGTAGAATGTGGGAATTATTTCGAAGGACACGTTTAGGCCAAGCACCGTTAAAGCTCGACGTGAAGTCCCAAACTGCCCATGATTAGCCGATGTGCTTGCTTGAGCTTACACGATAATTTTTTTTAATTTATTTTTTTTATCAATGACATGTACAAAATGCAATGGAAACGATGTTGAATTGGATGGCGTACATTTATTTCTCTAACAATCTTGGATAAAAAAAAAATAAATAAATAAAATGGAAAAAAAAACATATCTGAAGTGATAGAAGCTGTAGATATGCTGACTCAGTATCAGAAATACGCTACATCAGATCAACAACACTGCTGAATATCACTAAGATTAACCACATTTGACAAACAAGGTTATAAAGTAACCTGGTTGTGTATTTAGTACAAACTTCTGATGTGAAATGTTACAAAAGAACGTACTGGGCCAAATATAAACTAGCAATATCACTTGAAGGCGAACAATACGCTCGGAAATAACATTCTTGGATAAAACCACCAACGAAATCCACGAGAATCAATCCTCCACGGAACTAAAAGGATTACAGGGTATTTGAATTTGTATTTGATTTGTCGAGATGTAAACTGTTTACCAATCGACGTTCACATACAAAAGGCAATCCAGATTTCAGGTTATCGCTAATAAATGATTGAGCTTATTTCATTTACGTCGATCGGGAAAACAAGTTCTTACGACGCATACTAATCCTTTTCGACGGTACCAACATTTTGAGCCGGGGAAGGTCTTGACAAATCCTTGCCTCCGACAGGCTTCGAACCTAAAACATAGGATCCGCAGTCGGGTATGTTACCAGTGTACCACAGCGCCCTTCTGATGTGTGTGTGTTTGTGGAGGGGGTGGGGTGTCATCGTATGTCGTATTGTTTTCTTACATCAACATACCGCCATTGTTTCTCTTTATACATCATATACAAAATTGAAAAAGTTAGATAATATATTATATTTACTATATATTCGTAATAATTTTATGCTAACTGGTAAAAGACTTTGTTATAATAGTGTAATTGTAAGATCAGTCGGAATTACCTTTTACTTAAATAGGGCATTGATATGTAGATGATATTAATCCACCCAAAACGAACACATAACTTTTACATATGTTTTAACTGGTTTTAACACATTTATAAAATCAAGTACATAGCAAATTTACAATATGACAATGTATAGTTGTGGGATGGGTTGGAAGCCGTAGCTTATTTAAACCTTCTATTGTTGATAACTACATGTATACACTTTGACGAATTTCTAATTGGCCACAATATATAAAATATGGTATCATGCAATATATTTAATCAATAAATCTAAAGTTTGATTACTTTTGTTTTGTACTCTAATTTTTCAATTTACAAAAGGTAAACGCGTATTTATTTACAAAATCATTCATGCGGAACGGTTGGTGCCAAATATCCTTTGTTCTCGCGTTCCTCGTGCGCGGCATGGTGAGGAATGTTTTCCTCTTGGATTGTCTTTTATGAAAAACATTAAATATGGCGAACATAGGACGCACTCACGCCGTTGAAATAATTCGTGAACGCGATATGATATTGAGATGACGTCATTTGGCAGGTTACGTGTCAATCGTGGCATGACGTTGGCACAGGCTAACGCAACATGTTACGCGTGTTATTCATTAGATGTGGGCGGCCGTTCCACAACAGTATTTTTTACAGATACATTACATTAATGAGAAAAGGGTGCATTGTTGTAAATTGCCGGGCAGGTTGACATACCAAGTTTTGAAACGAAATAAATATTAAGATTTGATTTGATCTTGCCGTTTTTGTTTAAGAGTGTTAATGGTAACCCTCTCTGTTATGTTTGTTCTCGTGATCAAATGTCAATCATATTTATTTTTGACTTGACTTGACTATTTGAGTTTACCGTCGCTTCGGCAGTATTTCAGTCATGTAGCGACGTCCAGCTAATTCAAGGTGAAGGAAGACCCCGAATGCACGGAGGCATCCGGGTAGAAACCACCGACCTACCGCAAGCCAGCTGGAAGGCTTCCTCACATGAAATCCGAATGACCCTGCCGGGATTCGGACCCACGCGTGAGGGGCTGAGTGAGTGTTAAAGTCAGCGACTTGATATTAGTAATAAATTGTATTTGTTTATTTGTATTTTTCCCCGAATGCTTTTACTAAAATATGATAAATACTAGGTGGCCAATTAGAAATTCGTTTAAGTGTACATATATGTCAACATTGCCCTTCTGTTTGTTGAGAAATAAAAAAAGATTTTTGAAATTCGAAAGTTTGAATTTCCAGCTCCGTCTGGAACAAACCTCTTTTATGAAATCCTCGTTCAAACCAAGTAACTGTCGCAAAGAGAGTTAGTGACATGTATTACTCCTTTTATCTATATATTCTGTATAAATACTTTTTTATCATACATTAATTTCACGCCTCATTTAGCATTTTTTGTCTATTAAAAAAGCACTAACACTTTTTAATGGATCAATCAAAAATATGTTTTAGATCAATAAAATGTATAAAACGAGACTATCACATTAACGTTGATGTTCAAAATATATGTTATAGGCTATATTTGAGCTTTTATTTTATTTTTCACACATATTCGAAATGTGATTTGTTTATAATTATATGAAAAATAGTAAGATGAAAGTAATGAATGTCCATAGTGTGCAAAACTCATATGGAATAGGAAGTTTTTGTCATAAATTTACCTAAGCGAAATTAAATTTTAATAATTTCCGTATCAGTTATCATCTTATACTACAATTCAGTCTTCTTTGCGTTTACCAACACATGGCATCTAGGTAAAGGTAAGGCAAATGTTTTTTTTATTATTGTACAACAATACATGGTTTTTTCATTAAAATACATTTGGACGCTTTGTAAACGTGTTTATAAATCCATCAACAATTATCTGTTTTTGTTTGTTTGCCAATTTTCATATTTCCTGCATAGAATTATGCATTTTATATAAACTGTATATCTAATCAATAGAATTACATATTGATGTTTATCCTTGTAATCTCATTAGTCATGCAGAAATCGGTCCCAATGCAGGATATATAGAACGTGCAACCTGTACTTCAAAAGGTTGTATCTTGACACATTTAAATCTTTAAAAATGACACTGACATATTCCTCTTGCTGTATACTAGATCACAGACTGGTTGGCCCGTTGACAGGATAATGTGACTTTGTGTGACATCACAATGAGACTGCATTATATCTATCTTAAGTAGACAAAATCCGCATATCCATCTGAAATAATATCGGATGAAAATGAAATCCATGTGGACAACTATTTTTTGACAAATGATTTCTTTCAAAATAAATTATCCATTTGGCAGCTTGACGCCATTCAGTATGATGTCCAGCTGGCTGTATGTACCTGTCTGGTTTGGCGCCATCGTTGTGTGCGTAACGAGGAGAACAGGTGAATTGACCAGTTAAAATAAATATTTGCCTGTCTGTCGAGATGCGCTTACATGAAGAAAAGTTTATTGTTTCATGGTTCAAGCGTATTTGTTTCTCTCAGATTCAAGCTTTCAGTTTTCCTCAGAATTAATAGCATTCAATTTTATATATGATGCATGCGGATTATCTAAAGTTTTTCGAATTTTCCTGAAGGTACAAATGTGGCACTGAACAAGTCGGTAGCAATTAGCTTAAAGTTGCAGAAGACAACTTCAAAGCGAGTAACGCTGTTGACGGTAAGCTGCTGGGATCACTTAACTCAGGCACGTGTTCCTGTTGTGCAGCTACAGGCACAGAGTGGAACCCCTGGATACGTGTGGACCTGGGAGGTGTGTTTCGCATATTTACACTGGTCGTCTATGGTCGAACTGGTTTTGGAGGTAGATTAGATTTTGTTTACATTAGATTGAAATACGTTTAATAATGATAGCAAATAACTTTCTTCCTTTTCAGATGTCCATTGTATTAATTTACTTTTTATTGAAATATACTGTTAACAATATTGTTTTTAAACATTCAAATTATGTTTCTAGACAAAGCAAACTTACTTCTCTATATTGTTAACCCAACAGCATAGAATTAGGTTCCGTTGCATTTTACTTTTTTCCTTTTCAGATGTCCGTTGCAGTTATTCATATAATAACTCACAAAACGTTGTAGAGCAACATGATTAATTTTAATCACTCCGAGTTTTGGAGTTCAGTTATATCATGTAACATTTTTATATATTACTACAAGCACGGTGGAAATCTTGAGCACAGTTGTCATTGGCAGATTCCGCCTGAGTGTTCGAGTGATTCAGGCTTGACACGATCTTATTTATCAACTTCCTGTCCAGGTCAGAAATGGCAGTCTAGTTTTGTCGCTATATATTTCAGAAATGAAAGCAAATTCGAAAGCAAAACACATAAGGGATATTTTTAATTCGGTCATTAGCTACGATATGTACGATATGTTTGTTTATTTGTTGGGTTTAACGTCCACCTCGATAGTATTTCAGACATTTGTAGTTTGTCTAAGTGCTGCCACGCTGCAGTATCACGCCGTAGACATGTGGCATGATACCACAGTCACATTATCCTAATAACAGGTCAACTAGTCCTGGTGCTACGCTTATATGCTGAGTGCCAAACAAGGGAGCTATACCAGTACCAGACCAGACTTTAGTACGTCGCGGTCGGGGACCGAACCAATGAACTTCCGCTTCCGTGGCGGACGCTCTAAACACTTCTGGTCGCCTTTTATCAGTGTCGTTAAGTATAATAGTAATGTAATAGTTCTTTTTTCTTTGCTCACAACAATTAAGGATAGTTCCAAGACTGATTGGCATGTTCCCGGCATAATGTGACTGGTAATAGCATCATGTTTCTTTTCTGTTGTTTGATTTCTCTGAGTGATATTATACCTCTCATGTTAAAAAACGTTCAACTCCAAATCACTAAAATACTGTCGGTGGGACATTAAACCAAATCGAACAAGCAAACTGGTCCACTTTTGAAAACGATGACTTAAACGGAATTTCTTCTTTTTATTTTGCATTTTTATGCTAATATGATTAGCGTCGAATGTATATTATCAAATCGCTTTAATCAGTTGAAGAAAATAAATGGATAACTTACAAAACCGTTTTGAAGCAAACACCGTAGGTTAACAATATAATATCTTAACAATAGTTAAAGGCGGGGCTTAAACTAACACTAAATCTTGAATGGTAAATAAAATCAGCTGGCAACAAATGCACCTTAAATTGATAAACAACTGTATCATTTTTACTTTGATTCTTTGATTTGAGCCATATTGTTTTTCTTTTACTAACATTTTAAAGAAAATGCATTCCATATAAACGGTCTAAGTTTGTTCAATTAAAGCCTTTGGTCAAAATTGGCCCGCCCATAGAATCACTTGATTCTATATAGACTTAAATAGGATTTCAAAAAAAATTTTTTGAAGTAACAAGGCCTAAAGTTTAGATATTTGGCGTATGTCCTTTACCATGTTTGTTCATATCATAATGCCCTGTAGTCCCAATATTCACTTGTTTTACTTAGGCTTATATAGGGAGCTATGACCTACAATTTGGAGCACATGTACAATTTTGTTTATGAAATTTAACTTTGAAATTGGATGACATTGACCATGACCCTATGACCTACTTTTGATACTTTAATGTTCGACATTCACATTGGACCACTGGTACTGTTTACTATGTGGCATTTAGCTTGAACCTTTGATGAACATGACCATGATCCCGTAACTTACTTTTGTATTTTTAAGCTTCGTCCTTCAAATATGGCCCAAAGGTACTGTTTGATGACTGGATTTGAAATGATCTTGCTGTATTAGTGTATGGATAATGTATTCAGCATGACTATACTACACAATATAGTAACTTAAGGAAGACATGGTGTTTTTTTTTTTTATTAACTCGTGGTCATGAGATATAACTAAGGAAAAACAAAAAAAAATATCGCTAACTCGTTACCACGAGTTAATAACTAGTAAAACAACAACAACAACAACAAATTTTCCTAACTTTTGGCCACGATATATAAGTAAGAAAGAAACCCACGTGGCTTCGAGTTAGCGAGATTTTTTTTTGTTCCATGAGTCAGTAATTATTGTTTGTTTTGTTTTTTCTATTATTTTGTTTTTTCTTAGTTATATCTCGTGGCCACGAATTAGATTGAGTTCCGTATGAAACTTTAATTGAAGAAAATGGGAGATTTAGATATTGATATCATAACTTAAAATACCAGAAAGTCTGGGTCAAGAAAACATGGGACGAATTCGGCCGACCAAAGAAGACATGACACCAAACTGTGAAATATGAGCTGGCCTGTCTTAATCTCAAAACAGTAGATGCCATGGAAAAAACCTATAGGAAAAACTCCTACCCAGTAACTGGAAAACGGACTCTAAAATAAATGATGATCATGATGTCCTGAGTGCGTGCGTGCTGTTTTACTAGCCAGGTAAAACCATAAGATGTTGCTAATGCAAGAAAGCGGAAAATGTAGCACTTCTATATTTTATATCTGCTATGCTGTTATAAATGGAAACAAATAAATGAAGATATCGGTCAAAAATGGACATGATTCTAAAGAAAGGATTTCCAATGCAGATTGATACCGGTGTTGGAGATATAGGAAGAATATCAGCCAACCTACAGCTTTTGAAATTAAGTATATTGGAGTTTGTTATAGTTAGACAGTATAAGATTTAAGCAGTGGTTTGTGACTAATTCGTTGTGTGTGTTTTAATGTGATATAATCAAAATTTTGCTTGATTAAGTTTAAAGAAGAAAATCTTTGTAAAAGTAGAGGAAAACATACACGCTGCCAGTTGTTGATTCTAATTTCACCACAAACGACTCTGGTTTCACAAATAGATCACAGCGAAATGTTTACTGGATGGTCCAAAGACCATAGAGACTCATGCCTTAAAACTCCGCTTTAAGATTAACTCTGAATTAAAACCACCTCGCTATTAATTAGACCACTAATATTTGGAGCTAACTAGTTTTAATTTCTGTTCTGACTATATTGGTAAAACTCACCATTAAGACTACCCATCTATTAAGACCATCTTTCTCTGGTACCGATGATGGCCTTTATAGAGTGATTTTAATGTAAACAAGACAGTCCAAAGGACAGCTAATTCCCCCGCCGCTGACAGAGGAGACATGTTTTTCCTCTAATGGAAATTGCCCTGCTTCTGCCAACATTTTGATGTAGTTGACTTATGAAAAACTTTCCGTTGTTCAGAAAATATAGCATGGAAACAAAAATATCCAGGAATGAACACTGAACCATCAAATGTGACCTTGAACTTGAGCCAACATGACTGTCACCTGTGTATTGCACATCGTCCCAATTTGGTTTATAATTGAGGCAAGTTTCTTTAAAATCCTTCGAGGAGTATAGGAGTTATGGAGCGGACACAAAATTGTAAATTGAAATTGAAGGTTCAAACACATAACCTTCTAGTGTGACCTTGACCTTGAGCCTACATGGCTGCCACCTGTGTTCTGCACATTGTCTCAACTAGGTTTACATTTGAGTCAAGTTTCGCCAAAAACCTTGAAGCGGTATAGGAGATATGGAGCGAACACGAAATTGAAATGGAAATTGAAGATTCAAACACATGACCCTCAAGTGTGACCTTGACCTTGAGCCTACATGGCTGCCACCTGTGTTCTGCACATCATCATCTCAACTAGGTTAACATTTGAGTCAAGTTTCACGAAAATCCTTCAAGCGGTATAGGAGATATGGAGCGGACACGAAATTGAAATGGAAATTGAAGGTTCAAACACATGACCCTCAAGTGTGACCTTGACCTTGAGCTACATGGCTGCCACCTGTGTTCTGCACACGTCTCAACTAGGTTTACATTTGAGTCAAGTTTCACGAAAATCCTTCAAGCGGTATAGGAGATATGGAGCGGATACGAAAACGTTACGGACGGACAGACAGACGGACAGACAGACGAAGGCCATTCCTATAACCCCCCTCCCGCTTCGCGGCGGGGGATTAACAACACGTTCTTCAAATAAAATATGAGCACATTATGTACAAAGTATACGTCACATGTCTTTCGGTAATAAATGCAATCCGAAATCGTTCCCTCCCCAATCTATGCATGATGACAGTAATACAGTCATATCATTCATTAAGTGACTACTTATAAATCTTCCATTATATTTTACCAACTTGCTTATTATTACCCTTATTCTAACACAAATTTTATAAATATACATATCACACCCTACCCTTTCTGTAGAAACCTTCAACAATATGAACATCTACCTTCACCTCCTGGAAGGGGACAAGGGAAATGCTACAAAAACGTTCCCAACTTCCGGTGTGTTTATAAACGAAACATTTGATCCTGACATACTTGCACGATATGTGACTCTACAACAGATGGGAAAATTACCGACAATATACTGTGAGGTGGAGGTATATGGAGGTGAGTCAAGAAGTAAATAATCTTTTTTTGTGACATACGTAATATCTTTTTTTACTTTGCATATCATTTTCTTCTCATGTAATTTTAAGTTTTTCCTCTATTTAATATTTCTCTCAAAGAGAGACAAAGAAACATACATATTTATCAAAAATAAATTATAATTAATATGAGAGCGAACATATAATGGTCTCAACTTTTTATTTTCATTTCTAACAAAATTGTTGTAATACAGAGATATGAAACGGTCCAAAATAGCGTATCTGCTCGTGCGGAAGAAAAACAGCAAAAAAAAAACAACACAAAAACACACAAAAAAAAACATACAAAAAAAACAGGTGAACAGGATATGAACGAGATTTCGCTGACACCTTGTAGTCGCATAAAATGACGGCTACTTTCAGTTTTGCGAATCTCATATTATCTCGCGTTGACATGATCGTACACGTACTTTAACGAGGGCATCTCGTTATTTGCTTTTCACTTATACCGGAGATGCGGATCTCTGTCAGGTTATTATGTCTATGATTTACTCTATAACCAGCAAGTTTTATCACCTGGACATATTAGAAATATTAGTATATATCTTACCCTTGAAATCACTCTCTGTCCAGTAAATTCATAAAAGAACAGGGGAGTATGTTGTGGTTTATTAGTAACCGTAAGTGAGAAATACGTGTTACAAGTGGTCCGTCAACTTAATTTGTAGAGCATTCCCGTGTTTTTATCTCGCGGCTTCATTTTCTTTTTCAAACCGGAACTAGTGACCACCTACTCTTCGCATCAAAACAAATTTGCGGCAAAGCATCTCTGCAAAAATGTCTGTCACAGGCATTCTCACATTTTTATTTGCTTAGGTTTAACATCCAACAACAATATTTCAGTAATCTAACAGATATACTACCGTTACTGGGTCATCCTGCCCTAGAACAACCATATGTTCTGAGTAAAAAGCACAGCGAATTTATACAAGTACCATTTTAACCAATTTTGGTATGCCGTAACAGGTAATTGGGCCTACGGGAAAATAATAAGTTGCAACAAAAAGGGAAAACAATTTACACTGCAACATTAGGAAAATTACATCTACTTTATGCATTAATCATTTATGCATCAGTCACATCCCCTCGGCATAATTGTATTGTTTTAACAATAATTACAAAACACTTTTACTGGATACATGTAACGGAATAACGTGACTTATGTGCATACAAATATCTATAATAAGTACATTTGCTGATGAATGTTATCATGTACCATAAATGTCCATAATTTTTTTCCAATAGCAGCGTGTATTCTTCGGACAGAAAAGCATTTATTTTAGGAGAAGTAATCTGTACATACATGTACTCATTTCTGATATCATTAATACAGTGCATGAATAAGAATTTGAAGATCATTCAATTGTTCACAAAAAAAAAACCCGATTTGCATATTTCGAATATCTTCCTCAATCTGTATGTCTCTGTTAACCAATCGAGAGTACATAATTAATGACGTAGAAGATAAACAAATTGGGATTCGGCGACGGTTTTTTTTTAAAATTCAGATTATTTCCGATTACGTACCGTCTTCCTGAATACTCGCCAATGAAAAATGTAAACATCCATGCAAATACTAAATGGCGTTATTTTATCAACATTTTCAATGCTTTGAACTATAATTTTACAATAGATTTTTGCACATTATGTACCATTTGTGTTAGCCTACTATATGTAAATATTATTTTATTTTTTCTGTTTTATGCATCATTATGAAATATAATAGACATTTAATCAATTGTGTATTTAAAAAAATAAAGAAGAATGTGTTGAGAACATATTATAATCATATTAGCTTTTAATGTTTACTTAATATTAAGTAGATGGTACCATTTCGATATACAGGTATGATATAAGAACTATACACACTCTCAAATATATACTTTCTTGTTCACCTAAACACACACATAAACTTTGATCGTATTTCAACATCCATAACTGTATATATGCAAATGCCAAACGTTCTTTGATTCATTCATTTTTGTCTATCAGTGCTGTGATTGAATAACTGTACTTAAATAATAAAGTTCTTTTTTGTCCTTCAGTTCTTATCAGTTAAACAAAAAGACGTCTCTTTTCTAGAACTTATTTGTATTACATGCTTTATTTCTCTTTTAAAACCTATAAGAGTGTCCATCCGGAACGTTTGGTCCCGACTGTAGCACCTGTCATTGTGACGGTTCTCCCTGTGATATCTGGGACGGGGGGTGTCCCTCGGGCACGTGTCTGCCCGGGTATACAGATGTCAGCTGCGATCAAGGTTTGCACATACGTATACACTACCCGCTTAACTGCCAGAACATTGGCTCATTGATATTAGACGAATTCTACATCTACATCTAAGTCTACATATACTTAATTTAGTTGTTGTTGTGTTTGTATCGCCTCGATTGTATTTCGGTCAATAGTGATGTCCAGCTACTTAAAAGTATGGGAAGAGGTACCACTGATCTACCGTAAAACAGTAGCAAGGCTCCTTACATGAAAAATTCGAGTGTCCCTAACAGGACTCGAACCCACGGCCGCGAGGGATAAACGATAAGTCAGAGACTTTAACAAATATGACATAGAGGAATCCTTTTGATAAAAAATAGATTGTTATCTTTACGTAGTATCGGTCAAAATTTCAATGTACAACCTAATTCGATTTAAAATGCAACTTCTGTTATTTCTTTCAAAGCAGATGTACGTGATGTACGAGTATTTTTTTATTATTTGAAACTCTCTCTCTCTCTCTCTCTCTGTCTCTGTCTCTTTAATAACAATCAATTTTTATTTCCATAAAGATAAAAAAAAAACACATTTTTTACAGGGCTGAAGAATATTGATATTACCCAAAGAGGTCATTTAAGGTTTATGCCCTGTAATTCACATCCGGTGAAGGTATATGCCCATAATAACCATCAAAGCCATGCATATAACTTCACAATATAAGCTTTTAAAATGTCAAACCATGAAAATCTTAAACTCAAATTGGCATGTTATGTCAGAAATACTCTGATTACCCCTCCTCTTTATAATTTTGTTGTCATGAGTTAATTCCCCTGAAAACTACATTTTCCTACGGTAAAGTTTAGATGAGTTCATCAAATTTGAATCAGAATATAAAATGCATTTTCTATTGAGTTTTCTTCGAAATTCAAATTCAATTTTTCATATTCACAAAATTTTTCCTTAAATTTTTTTAAAAGTTTCATAGAAATATTTCCATCCTATGGCAAGATATGGAATATGGGTATTAGGGGGGTTATACCTTAATTAATATCGACAGCATGCACGAGTAAAACATACGGTCAGAACTGTAGTGAAGGATGTGGCCATTGCCTGAACAAGGATATCTGTGACGTAGTAAACGGCACGTGTGATGCGTGTGAAGCTGGGTATCAGGGACGACTCTGTAAAACTGGTGAGCAAAAATATGGGATTTCTGAATTTTAGATGCATATCGATTTGGCATTGAAAATACAAACAGCGTAATTCATTTCGCATTGAATCCATTGTGGGCATTGAACTGTTTCTTATTCTCTCTATTGGGTTTTATAACATGAACAACGATATCTGGTCGAAAAAAGACATTTTCACTTACAAAAGAAATCAAATCTGACTAACTTGTCTCTTCGGTACCATAAAAATAATTTATCTCAAGTTTGGTTATACATTATAATTTAACAAGGTAACAAAGCAAGATTGTCATGCCTTTGCTAATTTTATTCTATTTAAAAGCATGCGACAACGGTACATACGGTTTCAACTGTAATATGACATGCGGTCACTGTTACGGAGAGCAGGTGTGTGATAAAGTGATCGGTTCATGTGGAGGAATGTGTGCAGCTGGCTACAAGGGAGACAACTGTCATAAGAGTATGTAAACACGTGGTATCTGATTATAAGTCATCATATTATAAAGACATAATGCAGATTTTTTCCATCTTTTTTTTTTTGCGGCAGCTGTACTATAGACCCAGGTTTTTTTAACCGGATTTCGATCAATCAGAAATATATTTCTAAGCGCATCTGCTTAAAGTCAGTATTCTCAGTGACTAATGATCAAGGCTTTTTATTTGCTTTTCAGAAATGTTACTGGAAATGAAAGCTTTGTGCAAAATCAGAGATACAGGTAGTACGCTATAAATGAATACGATCTTACGGTACAGCTAGTGACTAAGCATACTGGGCAGAATTTTGTTTAGACAGAAACATCAGTGGTGTACTTGATAATGCTGAGTAAAGCAGTTATAAGTCGTTTATTTTTGGATGTATACATATCTAACACTGACTATTCTGTTTTATTAGATAATGTTTTTTTAAGATTGAGCTTAAATAGAAATTAAGTTGTGTTCCAGTATACTAACAAAAGTTGTTGTCTTCAAATTAAAAACTATAAAATAATTAGACACGTCTGTCGGTGATCGTCTATATATTAATAAAAGCGTATGACTTTAGCAAAGTTTTCTGTAAGAAACAGGGATAGTGTCAACTCAACAACTATCAGGAATGATATCGGAAAATATAAAGCAAAGTACGAATGTATTGAATAAACATCAAAATGTTGTGTCTTTTAAGATACCCCAATATTTTATCATTTTCGAAGAGCTAGTTCGCTGTATATGCACATTCGATCACAATTCTAGTGTAAAGAACCACTTCTGGTATGGTAAATTAAGTTATGTTATAACCTCACTAGTGAAAACACCAAAAATAAGGATGGTATGAAACTTCACTCCATTTTTATTTTCATCATTTAGTATAATTAACTCGACTGTCTTTCTGTTTAATCCATTTCGCTTAAATCTTTTGTTTTATTTCATTTCGATTTTGAAACAAGATCTTACAAATTACACTAACCGCTGTCGATGGTTCCTGTGTTGAACTAGTACTTAGGGCATGGAAAGGTACTGTTCCAAACTCGACAGAGATTAATTAAGTTGGGAGAACTATTTTCCTAATCGACGTAAAACGAATAAGTTTATTAAAACATTTTTTAATATAAGTGTAGCATAATTCTTTATCAAAATACTGCATACAAAATACAAATATGTGTTCCTATTTTCTCACGTTCTTCAGAATGCTCGGACGGGATATACGGAGATAGATGCCAAAGCGTTTGTCACTGTATGAATAACGTGTTATGTAATCACGTAACAGGACAGTGTCCAAACAAATCGTGCGACATTGAATGGCGCGGAGATTCGTGCAATATAAGTAGGTATCATTTTCCACTCCAATGATAAACTACATTTGACAGGTAACTTGAAACCCATGCCTTACAGACGATTTTTTAGTACAGCTTTCAGATGGTAAATATTTAACACTGAATAGAATCTGTATTAGTGCGAGTATGTAATGTATATTTAATGAGTGTGTTATTTGCATTCTACCCAACAAGACAAAATTCAATTCAGGTGCAAACGTAGCGCTGAGGAAGACGGTAACAATGAGCTCAACTTTTCTAAAAGCCAGCTTCAACGCGAGGCATGCTGTTGACGGTAAGCTACTGGGATCACTGGACTCAAACACGTGTTACTGTTGTGCAGCTACCAAGAATCAGTTGCACCCCTGGATACGTGTGGACCTGGGAGGTGCATTCCGAATATTTAAACTGGTGGTCTATGGACGGACCGGTTTTGGAGGTAAATATATTTCAGATATTTACTATAGGATTTTATCATTCATAAGTTCATGTGTAAATGTCATGATTTCTTTTCCTGTGTAATTCTTAAGACGAATTACGAAGCATGTTCAATGGTATCAGATATATTTATTTATTTATTTATTTATTTATTTAGGCAATGGTGAATGTCTTTTTTATTGAATAATATTATTATCAAGACTCACATAATACGGCGTGTGTATTAAACTACATGTACATGTATATGATTTAAATGCAGAGATTTAAACTATCAAATGTTTTTATCGTATAATGGTTATTTATTTTGAATCAATATGTGATCGTATATGATATTTTCTTTTCTAATTGTTCAACAATACATGGATCTATCCTGACGATATCTAGCAGAAAATCTTATTTGTCTACAACACAAACATTATTTTCTGTAGAAACCTTCAACAACAAGAACATCTACCTGCATCGCGTGGAGGAAAAGGGAAATCCTGTAAAAACGTTCCAAACTTCCGGTGTACATTATGTACAAAGTATACGTCACATATCTTTCGGAAATAAATGTAATCCGAAATCGTTCCCTCACAAATCTATGCATGATGACAGTAATACAGTCATATCATTCATTAAGTGACTACTTACACATCTTCCATTATATTTTACCAACTTGCTTATTATTATCCTTATTCTAACACAAATTTTATAAATATACATATCACACCATACCCTTTCTGTAGAAACCTTCAACAATATGAACATCTACCTTCACCTCCTGAAAGGGAACAAGGGAGATGCTACAAAAACGTTCCCAACTTCTGGTGTGTTTATAAATGTGGCATTTGATCCTGACATACTGGCTCGATATGTGACTCTACAACAGATGGGAAAATTACTGACAGTGTATTGTGAGGTGGAGGTATATGGCGGTGAGTTTACTCTAGTATTTTATTTATGGCATTTATTATTTATTATTTACTGTAGATCTATACTTTGTTGAAGAAACTATTCTCATAAGGTGTTAAATGTTGTTATTGAAAAAAAAAATCTCACACTGACCCGGATCCAAAGTTTTTCCGCTGGTGTGTGTGGGGGAAGGTATATAATGCTATAGTTCCACTGGGAAAAATTATCGGTGATATAGAAATACATAACTCTACTCCCGACGGCTCCCGATGTTGAGTCAACAAATACGGAGCTGTCCCATTAGAAATGGCATTAATTAGGGTTCGGGATTCACTAATGTTTCGGGTATGGTTAAAATGCTTCTAGAAATGCAGAGGTGTCCCGGAACTTCACCGAATTTGAAGCATCAGCAGGGGGAATATCCTCGTAGATTAGGGGATGTATCGTTGAGTAATTGTGAAATATCCTAGGTGTCTAGGAGATTGTGAGAATTTGATGGTGGAATTAAGAGACAAAATCAAGAGAAGACTTTGGCGGTTTATGGGGATGCCCCCGCAATGTACAGCAATGTTGACCGTCCAAGTCTAAGATTTACCAAAACAGCGACGAATTTCAGAGTGTGCTTTTTAAGCCTCGCCGAATTTTTGCGAATATTCTGGGATTCAACCAGAAGATCGGGAATTGGTCAGAGAAAGGTCGCCGAACATTCGGGTCCCTCCCCCCCCTTTGCGGACGTCACCGAAGCTCCGGGATTTCCTGGGAGGAAATATATTTCGTGGAAGCCTAGTGAATGCTTTCCCTCCAGGAAGCTCCGCGGATATTTCCTTCGCCTGTTTTCTAAATAAAACGTCGGTAACACATCGGGAAAAAATTCAATGCACGCATTGAAATTTTTGCAGCTCTCCAAATGCCTCTCGATGACTCCACACAAGCTTCCACGGGAATCCGGGGAACCTGTTCCCGACCCTTCCCGAGGCCATCAATGTTTCCCCAAGGGAAACAAAAGTGCCTAGTGGGACCGAGCTTTAAACTGTTAGCGATATTCTTCTATCTTTTACCTGCGCAAAGCCATATCATTAAGTAGTTCTGTTCACATGTATTTGACTCCAGTTACATTTATAAGTTGAATAAGTGCTGTGCACTTGTATTTGACTCGAGTTATGTTTACAGACCCGGATAAAAATAAAAATAAAACAAACAAACACGGAGACTCCATAGTGTAAAGATAGTTCTGTTTAAGACTGAGAATTTTTTTTTTACTTTAAACACATTTCGTCAAAAATGTGGAAGGGAATATATGCTGGTACAAGGTTCGAACTTAACATTGAATGTATAATTGTCGATCTGGAAAAAGTCTTCATACAAGAACTTCTGGAGCCCGTTTTAATGTGTAAGTTCATCAACCTAGCAGTTGATTAGCCCGATTTTTATTTCAAGATTTAAAATTTCATGTAGAGGAAAGTGAATTAAACATTTCGTTGAAGAGATTTAGTCAAAGTTAATTTTTCTTTCATTCCTTTGGGCTCTAGTGAAAATGTGTCGATGCCAATTAAATTTTAATGCCCAACTTAGTTGTTGTTTTAGCGGCTAAATGCATTCTTATTTACTCTTTATGCATTTTCTGAAACTGCATCTTTCTAGAATAGTTTTAACTGATACAAAGTTTAGGTAATTGCCTATTTTTGTTCAATTATTAGATGGCTAGGCAGACAACATGTAAGTCTGGTGGTACCTGAGGTATCACTCGACAAATGACTGTTAATCAGTGAACGTGTCATTCAATTTGCATTAAGGTATGCTTATCACACAGTCATGGACGACTGCCGTTTCGGTTTACCTGCAAATTAACAGCAGTTGGCTTTAAGACAATAGGAGTCTGGCTGGTCAGGTGGTTATGCGGGTGGTTCAGTATAATGGGGGCCTCCTCTAGACAGCACAATCATTACGTAATCAAGGGATATGAACCTAATATCATGTGATAAAACATTTAAAATAATTATTTTAGAAAAAAATGCTTATTTAGGAAACTGCAAACCATAATTTTGCATTTCTGTTCATATCAAAAGAGTGTCCATCCGGAACGTTCGGCCCCGACTGTAGGACCTGCCACTGTGACGGTTCTCCTTGTGATATCTGGGTCGGGGTGTGTCCCTCGGGCAAGTGTCTGCCTGGGTATATTGGAGTCAGCTGCGATCAAGGTATGCTCATACATGTACAAACAAGACTGTTGTCCATTGAATTTAGAGGTTTGAAGTGAGTGTAATGTTCAGGTCTGAAACCCGAAGAGAGAGAGAGAGAAAGAATATTGAATTCATTCCTTGCGGTATTGATAACCATTAACACACAAACAAGGAAGGCGTTCATATAAATAAAAGTGTAAATTAAGATCATTTTTAATAGAAAATCCAATTATTTGAATTTGATATTATGTGGGAATGTTGGAAAACTTAGTTTTATTTAAGATACAGCATACCTTAATATTGCGCCTCTGCTCCTATCAATAGTGTGTCCATCCGGAACGTTCGGTCCCGACTGCAGGACCTGCCACTGTGATGGTCCTCCCTGTGATATCTCGGACGAGTTGTGTCCCTCGGGCAAGTGTCTGCCCGGGTATACAGGTGTCAGCTGTGGTGAAGGTTTGTATTTCTGTTCATATTTTGTTTGTAACAAAAACGCCTTAATATTACATAGATGGCGGAAGCTAATAAGATATGTAAACAGTGTATTCCAATCCCCAAAATTTTGTGTTACTAATTTCTGTGGAAAATTCTGTGCCATTGATATTAAATATATTAAACTTAAGACAAATATACAACTGGGTATATGAAACAAATACATATAGGATTTTTTCCCATTCGTTTATTTAAGAAATACTCTCTATCTGATTTAACCACAGTTTCGAGTTCAGGAGCATATTATATCACGAGGGCGAAGCCCGATTGATATAGAACGAGGAGTCTGTGGTTACACAAATACACAACAAAACACAGGTAGACATCGATTTTTTCGATTTTAATCCGATATTCGTCATTTTTCATCCGCACTTTTTTCTTGAAACGCGGAACCTACTGGTTAAATTGCTTCTATATTTGGTTTTCCCTAAAAACAACTGACGATAATAAATAAAGAAATATGCATTGATTGTATGTGTGTTGATTATATTCTTTTCTTACACTTTTTTTAAATTACTTTAAAGGCCCATTGACATATTGTAGACTAACACAAATGGTACATAAAAGTACATGTGCAAATATCTGCTGTAAAATAACGGTATTGAAAATGTTAATTACGCAATTTAGTGTTTTGGACGGATGTCAAAATACACCCATTGTTTACATTTTGCATTGGCGAGTATTCCCGAAGACGGTCTGAAATCGGACATTATTTGAAATAGAAAAACCGTCGCCGAATCAAAATGTGTTTATCTGCTTCGTTATTAATTTATGCACTCGTTATTTGTTAATGGAAACATACGGAATGTCTGGGTGAAACGTTACAAACTTGACGAAGATATGCGGAATATGCAAATTAGGTATTTTTGTAAACAACTGAATGATCTTAAGTAAAAATATTATTTCTTATTTATGCTTTGTAGTAATGTTGTGGTCAATGAGTATGAACAGATTGCATCTTTCAACAAATCTGTCGCACAAATTTTGCTTTTCTGTTTGAAGAACATACATTGCTTTTGGAAGAATAATGGGCCTTAACCTCTTTTTTATATTGTAATATCTAACTGTCCTCTATAATTCGCAAAATAAACATTTTCGATTGCGCCGAGCTTGAATGGTTAGATTTGTTAAACCCTCGATAACAAACATAAACTAACTTAATGTATGGAATTATGTTTTGACGATACTGCCAAAGTTCCCGCCCATAAACGTTTCCCGTCCAATCAAATCTGCTTCTAGACTGCTCATGCAAATATAATTTCAAATGTGGCCCATGTCTAGAAATAGGCATGTTGCAATCGCTTTTTCCAAATGGAAGCGACACGTAAGATTGGTACTCTTAGGGAATATTGAATTACATGTATTAAATACATTCAATGCGGATGACTTTAGGTAAAAATGACATTTGTAACGATAAAGTAAAAGTCACACATTTTTTGTTTAAAGTTGTGATAAGGAAAAAAATAATTATGGGCGTATAAGTATTGAGGGAATCAGTGAACACTTGAAGCTATATTCACTTATATTTGCGATTTGTTGTTGTTGTTGTTGTTGTTGTTTTTGCTGTTGTTTATTAGATGTCACTATTATTATTACTATAAGAATATAATTCTTGTCTACATTCGCATCGGTCTCATTGCTAATTAACAGTTCATTCTAAATAAAACAAGTAACTGGTGTTGCACGCAATACATGAGTCCCCTACCGGAGAGGTACATAATTTTTCCGTTACCATAGCAACCAGAATTTTGGTCTGAGAAAAAAACGCACACACAAAATGACATACAGAATCTATTCATATACCAAGTTTCATATTATCTTAAACGGTTTTAAGTTACCACAGGATCCAGATTTCTGGACGGACAGACAGACGGAGGGCAAACCTAGAGTTTTTTTCCGGTGTAAACACCGTTAGGGGAATAAAAAGACGAACTTCTTTACTGTTTCATCATTTCATCATTGTCGGAACATTGATTTTATGGCCACGCCTCTAATCCCACCTCAACACGTTTGCGCACAAATGCAGTTAATTCAGAACCCGTTAAACTTAGCAGTTTAACAAGTAATACCGATCGAATTTTTGGGAGAAAAAAATACTGCTATGCCATTGGTCAAAATATAATTCATTACACTTATTTTACTTATATCTTGTAAAAACAAATGTAACGTCATTTTGTTACGTCATCGATGCGAGCGCGTGCCCGCGCACTGCGACCCGTGTTTTGTTGCGAATTTCCTCTTCTTTCTATATAGAGAGAAAGATGCGAGTCTTGTTAGAATTGCAGTCAATATACAATAATGAAAAGCTGACAGGATTTCTTTGCAATGTAATCAGCAGTTGAATCTGTATACTTATACAATCATATATTATCACAAATGTTCGTGATAAAACTGTATAGCATCACTGGACACCATACGTCACCCGCTTTGTCAATGTTCTATGTGTGTTCGAAATTTAAACGTACTAATTAATTATTTTCAACCAAAAAATGCGTACATTTAAATACAGTTATGCATAATGAAGCATGATTCAATGTTTTGTATTCATGACAATCTCTATAAACTTACGATTACATTTATAAAGATGTTTACGGGCACTTCTATTTCGAAAGCACTCCTGAAAACAGAACAAATAAATGACTTCTTACGTCAGTCAGTAGCACACAATCACATAAAAAGTGTGTATCGAGGTATGTAACGATAGTCAATTATATTTATAATGTTATAGAGTAACAACAGTCGAGTATATTTATAATGTTAAAGATTTAGAATGTAATTAACTCTTACGCTCTGACAGCTACAGGAGATATTAAAACTAGATGTTTGTTCCCTCTGATGAACTGCTTTTACCAACGAAGTTTATTACTTGAACAAGAGACCTATGAGTCAAGCACCTTCTCCCTTTCAGGAGGAGGATGTTATCCTCAACTTTAATTATTACAACATATTTCTATTCAATTTCGACTTCCATAATGCAATTGATCTTGAATAAGCAAAATATTTAACATCATTGAGTGATAATATCGAAATAAAGGAATTATTTAAACGGAATGAAAAAAATGAGGGAGAATACACCGATGTAAAATGTGTTTTATACAAGCAATTCTGATATGCAAGCAATCCTGTTCAGAAACGAAACAAGAAATTAATTTGTTTATAAACATTATCTAATTTATGATTAATCCGTTTCTCTTCCATCTGAAAAATATAATCTTGTAGATCCATAGAGTATTTTTTTCATCAATACTTGTTTGGTCATTAAAGTTGATATACAGGTATGGTGTCTAATATTAATGTTCAATGCTTTAGTATGTAAAAAATGTAATGAAAACATATGGTAGTCAAGCATCTATATTTTCCAGGTTTTGCATTTTTTCTCAAGTTAATAAAGTGTTGTTTTTTTTTCTTTAAAATACTCATGGGGTATGCTTATCTTATTCACTTTATAAGATGCTAAACGATAGTTGTACCCGTCCAGTATTATTATTTTTTCTTAGCTTGTACGAATAGAACGTACGGCCAGAATTGCAATGAACAGTGTGGACAGTGTTTCAACATGGAACCCTGTGACAACGTTGACGGAAGTTGTACATTATGTTCACCGGGATACACTGGCAAGCTTTGCACAACAGGTATATGCACTTATGGAATTGTCACGTATGCCTTGATTATAAATGTTCGTTCTTGCTTAATAAGTACTTACGAAATCTATAAAGCATTCGTCTTGAGATCTTAATTTTTGCTGCATAATTTGGATAATGCTATGTTTTAAAGATAAGCCATGTAACGATACTTCTATGTCTTCCACATATAAGTGGATCAATGGGTATTGCAAACACTAGAAGCTACCATCTGCAGCTTGGTACTAAAATCATAACAATACAAAGAGTCACAAGAACTGAGTTCATACTTAGAATCGATCACTGTTAAAAAAAATAATATGAAGGTATTCACATAACAACCAGATGTGCCCATTCTTAACACATTGGTAATCATTATAAAATCGACCTTTATATATCAATCAGAGTAACAAAACGTACTCTTCCACCTTTAGTTTCCCTTAGTCATGAATCAAAATAAATGAACATGATGATATTAATATCATGGTCATGATAACAATATATATCCACATGGTAATGGCACACGGTCCTTACACTGATGTGTCCCACGGCAGTCGAGACTAAACGTTGCATAACTACAGTCTTAATAATCAAGATATTTATAGTTTCTGTCAAGTATAATCACATACCATTACATTGTGGCATTTTAATTCCATCGTAATAAACTTATAAGAATATATCTTAAAATGAATGATTTGTACTTTTACAATCTTGATATTCCACTCAATGACTAAGATAAACTTTGTAAACTACATTTTAAACCAAACAATGAGTGATACCCACATCAATGTCTTTTAAATAATAATTATATATTTAAATAATAAATAATATTTCCATCTTATTTCCTGTCAGGTGTTTACAAATATGACAAATCTATAAATAATGCATACTATCATGCTATGAAATGTCAGTGTTAAACCTTCAAATTAATATACAAATGTACCTGTATTAAGCTATCAACCTGCATTTAGCGGTCAATTTTAATAATATCAAATTTAAGTATATTGTTATATATTCAACTTTCATTTAGCAGCTACCTCTGTAAAGTGTTCACTTTCTCTTGTTCCCTTGACTGGTCGCTTAAGCCAAGCTTGACACGATATACAAAACTAGATGCATTAAAATCACATGTATTCTGCCAGCATGTCGAAACAAAACGTATGGCCAAAACTGCAGTGCGCATTGTGGTAAATGTCTAAACAACGA
The DNA here is from genome assembly GCA_021229015.1 of Solen grandis. Classification (NCBI taxonomy): domain Eukaryota; kingdom Metazoa; phylum Mollusca; class Bivalvia; order Adapedonta; family Solenidae; genus Solen; species Solen grandis. Next base: position 71,743,439 of record CM037781.1, on the reverse strand, counting down.
GCCCTGTGACACCGTTAGTGGCTCATGTTCTCTTTGTACTGCTGGATATACCGGAATACTGTGTAAATCAGGTAATTGAAGTTATTCCATTCGTCAAATTTGTTTTTATTTAAATTTATCTTTCACTTACATACTATTGAATGTAAATGGTGATCGATCTTATCAACATGTATCACTTATTTAAAGATGTTTCTCCGTCATATACCAGAGAGTAGTAATCGCATATTTGGGAAAAGTATAACAACTTTTGCATAGAACCTATATCATTTCAATGTTATCCTTCGTACATGTACAGACACTTGCAGTGTTCTTATGTAGAGTATTTCCTGGCGAGAAATGTACATAAGACATAATAGCATCGTAGTATTCTTATGTATACATGCAGATCCCCGCAGACAATGGTCAACAACAAACAAACAGCTACATAATTTTGTATCGAGTAACCCAAATTAAACAGACGTACCAATGTCCAACGGAAAGTATTCTGTTTTTAAGTTCAAGATGTTTCATACTCTTGGTACATCTTGATATTTATTAAATATATTATCATTTTATCTGTAGTTTTCTAAATAATGGTAAACTTGTTGCGTTTCAGAATGTAGTAATATAACATTTGGCATAAATTGTGAAGGAGAATGTGGGCATTGCAAGAATAACGCACAATGCAACCCTGTGACGGGTGAGTGTGCCAATGGTTGTTCGGATGGGTATAGAGGCGCGTTATGTTCTAAAGGTAAGTATCATCATCATGTGTTTATTAAAGGAAGTTGTTATAAGGGAGGGGATGTACTGAAATATACTCTTCTTCTTTCCACTTTTATCTCTTCTTTAATTGTAATGGCTAGCAATCATTTCATAATTATAATGGCCATATTCTAGACCTTACGGTCAATGTTTTCCCACGTGTGGGTCCTGCTTTTTGTTGAAGAGATAGTATCGGAAGAGACAGTAGTTGGATACAAGGGAGTCCGGGTGCGATACCCTAGCTCATTTTGCGAATAGACCCCTTGGTATTTTTACGTGCCCGATGTAGAGCACTGAAACACGGAACACAAGTTCCTGGGTAGAACCAGTACTTAGTACTCCGAGTTGCCATAACAACCCAATTTTGTCTTTGGTTTGATGAGGTCACCAGAGGAAGTGCCCCGGATTTGAACCCCAAACCTCCCGAACGGAAAGAAACACTCCCACTGAGCATTTGCGCCTATAACTAATAAAAAGATCAGATAGCAAGATGTTTTGATTTCAGAATATTTTGAAAAAATTATGAAAAAAAATCATAAAAAATCTCTTTAGACAAAGATAAAGTTACATTCAAAGTTCTTAAGACCAGTGACACACACAAAAAGTAGTAAATATTATTGAAACTTTTATTCGGGATGATACCATATTCCTCAGAATGTTCTACCTACAGAATGTACAGACGGAACATACGGACCTGGATGTTGGAAACATTGTGGACATTGCTTTGCGAACAAACCATGTACTCCTTCAACTGGATTGTGTGAAAATGGCTGCACACAAGGTTTTATTGGAGCATACTGTAATAAAAGTAATTCATTGTTTGAATTAAAGTTAGATGTTTCAGATAGGTAAATCCAATTGCAATAAGTATTGCTTCTAGATATCAAACTTAAGAATTCTTGCAGGAAGAAAAAAATGGGTAACATTTCAAAGCCAGTAACACAGGCGGAGTTTAACCCTTTCCTGTTTCTTTCCTCTTTCTGTTTGTATTTAAGTTTAATTATACTAGGATAATTAGAAGTCAAATATTCCGGCATGTATATATATCTATATCTATTGTAATATTATTAAATTGAAAATATTTTCATCTTAATGAACTTAAATTTCTTTCAAATGCTTAGGCACCAACGTAGCATTTAAAGCCAATGTCAGCATGAGTTCAGTCCTATCCTGGACTGACTGGGGACCCAGCAATGCGGTGGATGGAATTTTTCCGGAGGATCTCGATGACCAGGCGTGTCAGTGTTGTGCTGCGACTCAAAGGGAACTGAGTCCATGGCTTCGGATAGACTTTGGAAGCATTTACATGATTTTCGATATCATAATATACTGGAAATCGGGACAAGGTAGACTATACAGTGTTGTTTATATGAACTATGTAACTAGTTCAGGACATTTGTCTAACAGTCTTCATTTACATGCATTGACATCTATCGATTTATAGGCCACTGTAAGCAACCCAACAATGAACTCACCACCAGCTGAATTGAACTTAAACAAACATCTTTTACAATGATACCTGACAAGAAATGTCTTCATCCATTAGTGTTATTGTTAAAACCTTTGAACGTCAACCAAGAACTTTGTCGAGTGGAAAATAAAATTATTCAATGCAACAGAAAACATATATTTTTTCTTGTAAAAAACAACAACAACATATTACTTACACGGCTAGATCAATGTATTCCATATATTTTAGTAGAATAACCACTATTACTTTTTTTCAGGGCAAGGTATATACGATGTGAAATTGTATCTTCACAACTCTTCAGACAATTATGATCGTGTTTTCTTAACTGTCAAATCGGATACGAATGTTTTTAATGAGACGCTCGTCCGACCTGTTAAAGCTAGATACCTCACTATCTTATATGTGGGATTCACGACACTAGCAGTATGTGAACTACAGGCCTACACCGGTGGTAAGTCTATTTCCAACCCCATGTCAAAAACATGACAGTGGTGTTTCTGTTTATAAATGTTATTATTTTCTTTACGAATTACCTCTTTGTCTTTCATTTTTATTTTTATTCATTTTTCTGATCATCAGAATGCCGACAAGGAACATATGGGTCTATGTGTGAACACAACTGTCACTGTGCGGGACCGACTTGTAACACAGAGACCGGGCATTGTCCCTCGGGTGTATGTCTGTCTGGCTACACTGGTCAAAGGTGTAATCAAGGTGGGTACCTCAGTTTCAATCAAATTATGGATTTGAAGATGTAACTCTTAAACGATCCGATTCATTTTATGACTATCATTGAAAATTACTTTCAGTTCATTGTTTTGCTCATAGAATATAGTTTCTACTTATATCAATGAATCCCTTCCTTCATATAGACTCACTGTGATGTATTTAGCAAACAGGAGAGACCAATGAGCTATCTGATCAGGGTTTTCTCTGTTTGGTCATTCAATATTGAAGTTCAGGTTCAGCGGAAAAAATCTATTATTTTTATCAAGTCTTGAATGCGTACATGGATATTTATGAAGTAAAAGATTAAACCCCAATGCAGATCGATTGCATGAAGTGAAAATAAAATTAAACTAATACGGAGTTACAAAGGATTTCGAAGAATATCAGATATTACACGATACATGCATATGAAAGGCTTATATACGTATTTGACTAATTAGATAGAATAACGGTGTTATCGTCTTTAGTATTTTTTCTTGCTGCTCATTTAATAAACAAGCTTAAATTATGACGAAAATATTGGACTATGCATCCTTTGTTTACTCTTGATGGATAAAAGAAATTATATTTGGCATCTGTCATACCGTTTTTTTTTTCGTACAATGTGTTTTGTATGAACATTCTTATATCAAGGTAAAGTTTACCAATTAAATAGATATTGTTCAATATTATATCAACCATACATAGTTATAATACGGATACACTGATTAACAAAAATTATACTGGCAAAACTATTACTGGTCCATCGGTTAGCTGTAGTAAACATTCGTCGTTTAAATACACCTACACGTACTAAGATTTCATTTGTCTTATACAGCTGTTTATTCCAAGAAGACATACGGTGTCATCATCGGTGGCATCATTGGACCACTGTTCCTTATCGTCATCGTCATCATAGTGGTCATCCTCTATCGAAAACATTGCCGGTACGTATTGATTAAAATACTATACTTTTACTGTTAATTTTAGCTCACCTAATCACAATATGCTCATGGTGCGGCTGTCGTCGTTCGTCGTTCGTCGTCCGCTGTTTTTCGTTAAAAATTTGCTTTAAACGACATCTCCCCTGAAACCGCTTGACAAAATTAGCTGATTAAGATTAAACTTGGCAGGAATGATCGTTAAGTGAACCTTCACAAAAGTTGCTAAAATAAACTTGATCTATGTGGATTTCTGGTTGCCATGGCAACGGAAATTTTAAAAATCATCTTCTTCAAAACTACCGGCCACATTTCAAAATGTTTTGGTAGAGATGTTCCTTGGGTAACCATCTACAAAGATTGCTAATATTATTCCGATCCGTAAAAAAACATGGCTGCCAGGGACAGGGCTAATTTGCCTAATATGTATAAAGTGAAATCTTTAAGCGACATCTCCTCTGAAACCACTGGACATAATTTGATTAAACTTGGTAGGGATGACCACTGGGTGAACCTTCATAAAAAATAAAATAACCCTGATTCATGTAGAAGTCTGGTTGCATTGGCAGTAGAAAGAAATGAATTGTGAAAACTTTAAAAATCATCTTCTTCAAAACTACTGGCCAGGTTTTAAAAATATTTTAGTACAGATGTTCTTGGGTAATCCTATATTCAAGTGAGCGATTTAGTGCCTTTATGGCTCTCTTGTTTTAAATATATAGCTCTAACAAATTAAACAAACATGACACCCCTTTGATACTACATGTACATTAATGTTTCCTTCAGTGTTCAAATCATCGAACAACGGACATACGAAGGTTTTAGTATGGAAAGCAGACTCGAAGACACCAGATCTGATTACGACACTATTCGGGATCCATCTGCTTCATGAATAATGCAAGACTGTCTCATTTTTTCAATTAGTAATAAATAATTGTTTGTCAGTGTTTTTAAACGCAATCACACTAATTTTTTGTACGTGGCAAATATTTCTCTCTTTTAAGATTATGAAATATATCAAACTTTATTTTCAAACTACAAAAATATCGATTTTAGTCCATAGTAACTTTTTTTATGATACATTTTCCATATAAATGTGGTGTATAAATAATCAATCTAAGAGTAATATTTTTAATGTTTAATACTTAACAGACATGATTCGTCTTGTTTTAGAATGCATTTTGTATAATGAACAACACTTGAATGTACACGTTGAGACTTGTATGGATAAAGCACTATTATGTACAAATGGAATGATTACCTGAAATAATCAGTTGCCTCTAAGGAATCTCGATTTCTTTTTTTGATAAAGAACTCTGACTCAGAAGGACCATATAATACATTTACTACTAGTTCTTAACATATATTATATATACAAATACTTTCACACTGAAATAAGATGTTTTATTTAGTGCTGTGTATCATATATCAGTTATTGCTGACTTACATACACAATGTCTGTAAAATGAAAATTATATTATTGATTTAGTAAATGATACACGTGTTTTATTGTTTTTTTATTAAGATCTTAAGATCTAATATAAATAAAGGTAATTGTTATTCAGGTATACCAGGTATATTGGAAGGTTTCCCCCTGACTTTGACCGACATGTAATGGTTAGATGACAGTGAGCAGCTGTAAACGATAGATTACAGTGAAAGAACAAAGACCTTAAACAAAGAGATGCGCTAAGCCTTTGATAGAAATCTCATGTAAACTCGGAGCGCCCACGAAAAGCGACGACATTTTTAAAGGCCGTAAGAGTCTATAATAATGTATATTTTTGAACATTTGTATCATTTTTAAAAGCAGCTTTTAACGAACATTTTGCTATATATTCATTCGGTAAGTAAATAATCTTAAAATAAAATGTGTGAAGCGTGTGTGTATAATATTACGGTAGCCACTATAGAAACAAGTCCTTGCATTTTTTTTTTTTTTTTTTTTTTACAAAACGTTTTTAATTGTAGTCCAATTTTGGTGCAATCGGCTTTCCTAAACTCAGGAATGGTGTCAGTTTAATGAATGTAAAATAACACACACAACTAATTTTAAAGACCCAGTATGTTTTGGGGTTGAATAATAACTCTCGTTCTAACTAGCATCTCCAAGACTTCTCACCACGAAATTATATCTCGTCGAGAAGCGTAACTCTTGGTTTTAGGTCTTTGTAAATATGACTACGCCATTCTTTTTATTTCATTTAAAGTTTTGTATACTTTCACGACTGCAAATCATCATATTTAGCTTTACATATATAACACTTAGCATTTGAGTTCAGGAGAGTTATTCCTGTGTTTAAAACATATGCATTCTAGCATATACATGTAAACTGTATGGCAAGCCTTGTGATTTTCACAAATTCCATTATTAGATTTTATTTTAATATATAAATGTGTTAAAACATCATAATTTGTTATTCTTTCCTGATCCAATAGATGAAATATAAATGTTTTGTTCCGAATAACAGTGTGATTAGTGACCAAAAGTTATGAAAAACACCCAGTATGCTAGTGGTTCCTCATATTTTCAAAAAATCTCAATTTTGCATTTTGTTATAGTTAAACTGTGTCTTAATGCTTATTATAAAAATATGCCGAAGAGTTCTCGTCAATGTCCATGCACATTTGCACTTAAATAGTCCTTATATTAGACATTTTTGAGCATTCTGCAACACAATTTCAGAAAAAAATACTAACACAGTCATCAGCGTTAGATTATTGTTTAAGAAACAATGATTCGTAAAGCCGGTGACCGCGCAATGTTTTACAAATTACATACATGTATATAAACATACTAAAACTTCAAATTTGATAAGCATGTACGTTACTTGTAAACTGTGAGGTTTTCGTGATAAAAAGAACATGTCAGAAGGATACATATATTGACATTTAGTTGATAATGATTAATTTCGATTGATATATAAAAGAAGCTACAGAAGGACAAGAAGCAGTATCACACTCCTATCGGTTGGGTAATCACTGGTCAGAAGAACGTGACTGGAGTGCAATTTATCTACACATTACTGTTAACTGTTTCAGTCTGTTCAATGTAGAAATGTACACTTGCAAATGAGATGCCGTTTTGATTGCTATTTATATATCCCTATGCGAGCATAGCAAGTTTAGAAAAAATGCTATTGAATTGATTGATTTTTAAATGATCACTGCTTTGTGAGTACTTGCGTTATACTCTTGTTTTTGATACTTCGACGAGTGATTATGCGTAGTTTGTACATATAAATTTGTCGAATCGCATATCACTAAATCTCTCTCTCTCTCTCTCTCTCTATATATATAGAGAGAGAGTATAAGAATATATAAAGAAAGTAGATTTTTTAAGGTTTTATCTGGTTTTTATCTATGACAAGTTATAAATTATATATTGTGTCTTTCTAAAGCTGTTTTGCTCGTCGGTAGTTTTATCATTGGCTTCAATCCATTTGCTGAATATGTCATTAATTATGTAACTATATACTTTATGCGTAACAGTGATAAGGACTAGCCTCTGTACGATCAAGGATATCTTAAGTTTGCCATTCTAAAATCGATATTTTTGAGGTTAGAACCATCCCGGTATTAAAACATACTGTAGCGTCTCTGACCATGCAGTGGTCTCAGGTTTAACCAATGTGTGCATGAATGTTGTTTACATGATATAGAAGGGTCATGGATAGGTTGTAATTATCTATTCGTTTACCTTTTGAATAAATACAAAATGACAAATTATTAACATGCATGACTATATCAAAACATAATCTATTAATCAAATGTCATTCCATGTATTGTATTATTGTATGAATGCTACAGATATCGTAATTGTTTGCAATGTTATTTCTTCAGATCCACGTGATGCACATTTACTGTTAATTTTACAGTAATAGAATGTCAGACCTCGCGATTTGTGATACGTACAGTTATTTGTTTGCAATTTAGTAATCACATTCCCTATTTTCTTTCTTCTTGTTTAGCGATCTGTCCATCTCGGTAGTCTGCATGTTGATTGTGCGCAAGTGCTGTTGTCTAAATTATTGACGACTTCCAAATTATTGTCGTCGTCTTCTCCGGGTCATTTCAGTGCGCGTGCATACTACCGGGTCTAAGTGATCATTGCGCTTGTCCAGTTTTGGGTCAAACGCTTGAATTAATTCAATTACGATCCAGGTTTCCGTAGAGGCAGTCGTCTTTTAAGATCATCCCCAAATCCTGAGATACCAAACTCAGTAAGGTAACACCATTTGCAATATAAATAGATCTGATACCAAGTATATAACTGAAGTATAAACTGAAGGGATTCATTTCACAATTGTCAAGAATATCCTACGCCTATGATATTTCTACGCCTAAAAGTTGTTTTACAATTAGATACAGTGGCCGAGGTCTGACAGCCTTTTGAATATATAAATCTTCATGTATGTTTCATGATACTGTACGTTGCTATGTGAAACATAGACTACAAATAAATCGTGTTAACCGTTTACTGCTTCATTCATTCTTTCGCTCGGAGATAAGTTACGTGTGGCCTCGCTACCAGAGGGCCTAAGGCTACCCGCTACCAGGGAGCTTGTTCAACCCCAGACTTGGAGATCGAACATTCAGATCAACGCCAGATATTATAACATCATTTGCATTACACGGCCCCCACCCACCATACGTAACAACTGGTGGCAGCGTGCATGATCGATACCACGTTTTATTGTGTTTGAAGCAGTCCAAAAATATTACTTTAATCAGCTTCGCCGCAGTATATGAAAAGTCTATACATGTAAGCCTTAGATCTTTTATCAGCCCCAAGGTCATCGCCGAAAAATTTTAGCGACAAGGGAGATAATTACGTCGTAACCGTTGCCAGGTTTGGACGAGTAGCCTCCCGCGTTTGTCTTTCCTTTTCTTTCTTTCTGAAACTTGCATCATTGCTGCATCATATTTTTTTTTTTTTTTTTGAGAGAGAGATTTTTTTTTAATCAAATTATATGTAAAAAGCACAGTAAGAATTTTTTAAGATCGAAAACTAGGTATTCATCTGACCGCTTTATGAGTAATATACAATTAAATGGACATATTTTTTTTTAAATTATTTATTAAAGAAAAAAGCCTGTAGTAATTAATGATAAATTAATCAGTAAGTTATTACTCTTCTTTAGGCAACCTGAAGATACATCTCATTTTTTTTTTTTACTCTAGTTAGATTCTACCCTTGTTAATCAACCACTTTATACTAAGCCTAAGGAATTAACTGTCCTGTCAAGAGAGGTGTTTTTATTTTACTATACAGACATCAATAACTAGTAACAACATCGTTATGAGAGGCTCGAATGTACATTGACTACAGCCATGAGTAATGATCAACATCAGAAATTATCCCATGACCAGAATGATACAGGCAACACAATGCAAGAAGACCAAGGACCACTATACACAAAGGAGAGGGACAATGGTGTTAAGGGGAACCTGGATCGTCTCTCTGTTAATGACTGTGATGAGGAAATCTTAGGAACACCAAGTGGGGAAGTTACACTTAGGCTGCCAAGACTAGAACAAAGTAACTCTGATAGTACGAAAAGTAATCAACTGCCTGTTTCCAGGGCAGGGGAGGATCAAATAAATGGTAAAGGCGAGAGATATTCAGTACAAGGCCAGTACTATGGGAATACGTCTGTAGGGATAATTAGGTGCGGGGCGGGTGTCTGGAGAGACACGGGCCATGGCAGTGCCCAGGCTGCAGAGAGATCCTACCCAGGAAATCCTTTGAACTTTGAAAGGTCCCGGCCGTATTTTATTGACAAAGGGCGAGCAGGTCTCGATGGCACGGGGTGGTCGCATGCTGTATACGACAGACCAAATGGTCTATTTGCGAACCACGGGGGGATAGCAGCGGATGCATCTAGGAAAACTGTTCAGGATACAAGCATAGTCCCTGGGGACTGTATGCATGTTTTTACCAATGATCCAGCACAGAGGTATAATGAAAGAGGTCAAGAGTTAAATCAGGTAACACAACCAGAGACATGCAGCTATGTCAATGAAAACTATAATAACTCCCCCCCAATTACAAACATGCATGTTGGCTATGTTGACAATATTCAACCTCAGAGGAGACATCTAGTACCAGCTACCTATGATGGAACAACCTCTTTTGACATTTACCTAAGACAATATGAACTGGTTGCCAATATGAATGGATGGTCAAATATAGATAAAGCCATGAATCTTGTAATTAGCCTTAGAGGTAAAGCTCAAAAAAAAAATTTGAACCAAGTAACCAGACTAGTTAATACAAAGCAAAACTTAGAGCTAGGCATCAGAAGAAAAATGAAACTATAGAAGATTTAGCTTCAAGTATTAAGCAGTTGACAAGGAAATCATTTCCAGGAGCTACACCCATGACAATAGAGCAAGAGTCCATTGCCCATTTTTTGCAGGCCTTAGATAATAGCGAACTGAGATTTTATGTTCAACAGTCTAGACCAGAAAGTATGGATAAAGCTGTATTGATGACTCTTGAAAGTCAGTTGTTTTTGCAAGAAAGGAAAAGAAATATGAATTTTAGCCGAGGTATAGTCAGTGACACTGATAGCCAACAATCTGCACAAAACCTTAATTTAAACAATATGGAGAACAGGCTAGCTAAAATAGAATATGTGACTCAATCTGGTAAAAGACAAACAAATTTGAAAAGAGTAATTGTTTTTTATCAATGTGGCAAGAAAGGACATGTACGTAGAGAATGCCCAGGCTTAGACAGGAGAGCTGATTTACCATTTAATAAATACCACAATACAAATAAACCCTTCACCAGTGAGAGACTGCCATCTCAAAGCCAGATGCCTCAACACCAGAATGACCATACTAGAGTACCTAAGCATTACAACCACAACCAGAACCAGGAAAACTTCAAAACGCTGTAACTGGGGGTCAAGGTCACAGCACCAGATTTCAAAGGACCCACAAATTGTGATGGAATGTATATCCCAGTGAAAATAATAGATACAACTTTACAAGCTCTAGTTGACACTGGTGCCACATGTAGTATACTGCATCCCAAAATCTATGAAGAACTAGCTCAAACCTATGATTTATCAGAGAAATGCCAAGGCCACTCCAATCTGAAAGGAGCTGATGGGAAACCTATACAAACAGATGGTACTATAGAACTGACATTCATAATTGGCCAAACCACATACATACACAAATTTATTATTGCTGATGTAGAAGTGCCCATGGTGATTGGTTTTGATTTTTTTATACCAGAGTAAAGGTCAAATAAATATTGCAGACTTCAAGGAGAGCAGATATATTGTACTTTAAAAGACAAGTCACCAGCTGTGTACAAAATAAGATTAGCACAGGATGCAACAGTGCCTCCTGCCAGTGAGATATTGGTTAAAGGTGCAATTGATTGTCAAAATGTTAGCTTTACTACAGGAATAGTAGAATCAGTCAGTGATGTTTTGCAAAAACAAGGAATATTGATGGGTAAATCTTTAGTTACCCTTTGGAATGAGTACATCCCCTTGCGTATGATGAATATGACTGATAAGCCTGTGAAATGATATAGAAACACCAATGCAGGTCAAGTTGAATCTGTGGAGATAGTAGAACCAGTTCCAGCCCCAGTAGAAGCATCCCCCAAAATTCATAGAATCTGTGAGGAATCACTCACTGTAGATGATATACCACTACACCTGAAAGAGATATATGAAAACTGTAAACCTGATCTGTCTGAGGATGAGTTAATTACGGTCAAAAAGTTGCTTATAAAATACCAGGATGTATTTTCAAGGTCAAAAATATATTTAGGTCAAAATGATCAAATACAGCATACAGTAAAAACTGGTTTAGCACCATCCCTAAAGCAACAACCAAGACGTTTGCTATTAAGTATGCGTGACGGAGTAGAGAAAGAAATCTAGCGTATGATAGATGCAGATTTGATCGAACCAAGTTCAGGCCCATGGAGCAGCCCCATTGTTCCAGTTAGGAAAAGATCAGGCCAAATTAGACTTTGCATTGACTACCGGAAAGTAAATGCACTAACCTTGAAGGATAGTTATCCCTTACCCCGAACAAGAGATTGTTTAGATGCACTACAAGGAGCCAAATGGTTTTCAACATTAGATTGCACCTATGGGTATGTGTAATAGTGCCAGCACCTATCAGCGCTTAATGGAATTAGTTATGGCTGGTTCGCAGTATGAAATATGCCTGATATACTTGGAGGACTTGTGTATGCTCAAAATTTCCATGACCACTTAGATAGATTAGGACAGGTATTACAAAAATTAAATGATGCCAAATTGAAAGTTTCTCCCCAAAAATGTTTTCTATTCAGAAAAAGAGTCCATTTTTTAGGTCATACTGTGTCTGAAAAGGGAATCCAGACGGAAAAAAGCAAGACTGAAGCCATAACCAAGTGGCCAGTACCAAAATCCGTAAAGGAAGTCCGTAGTTTCTTAGGAACAGCCAGTTATTATCGTTCCTTTATACAGTCCTTTGCTAATATAGCAAAACCATTGCATAAATTGACAGAAAAGGATGCAGTATTCCTTTGGACTGATGAATGCATGAGATCATTTTTTAGATTAAAAGAAGCATTAACCTCAGCCCCAGTATTAGGTTACCCAAATGCAACAGACCTCTATATCATTGACTGTGATGCAAATTCATTTGCAATAGGAGCAGTTTGTTCCCAGGTTCAAGATAATGTAGAGAGAGTAATAGGTTATTACAGTAGGACACTTAACAAAACGGAAAGAAATTACTGTACAACCCGTAGAGAACTATTAGCTGTGGTCGAATCAGTAAAGCATTTTCACCATTATATATATGGTGTGCATTTTAAAATACGAACTGATCATGCAGCAGTTTCATGGTTAATGAATATGAAACTGTCATGCGGCCAACTAGCAAGATGGTTAGACACTCTAGGTTCTTATGACTTTGAAATTTGTCATCGTAGAGGGAGAAAACATGGAAATTGTGATGGTCTGTCCAGAAGGCCATGTGATCCATGTAGCTATTGTGAAAGGCGAGAAAAGGCATCAGAAGAAGAAGCTGATGAGGAAGTCTGTAGAAGTGTGACACAAGAAGATCCAGAAAATGGGGAAGCCTTAGATTTGATGATTTCAACAACCAGAGAAAGGTGTGATCCTAGGGCCCAGGAGAACACAGTATAGTCAGCCCCAATGGCTAGGTCATCTGCAGAAAGTAGAGAATGCTAGATAAACCAATAGATATTAAGCGATTACAGACAGAAGTGACAAATGACCCAGATTTGAAACTAGTACTCCTATGGGAAAAATCAGAAAAGACGGCCCACTTGGAGCGAAATCTCTCACATGGGCCCAGTAATAAAAAGATACTAGGCACAGTGGAACCGTATATTCTTGAATAACCAGTTACTTTACAGAAGATGGGATAATGCTGATGGCACGCACTATTTGCAGTTTATCGTACCCTCAAGTCTGAGAGACAGTGTACTAAGACTAGTTGATAATGACAAAACAGCTGCGCATTTAGGTATCACAAGAACAAAACTCAGATTAAAGAAATTGTTTTACTGGGTAAATAGCCAAAATGATGTTGAAATTTGGTGTAGTACATGCGAAATATGCCAAGCAAGAAAGATTCCACAAACCCGAGCAAAAGCCCTAATGAAACAATACCGAGTAGGTTGTCCAATGGAGAGAGTAGGACTTGATATATTTGGACCACTACCTGTATCAAACTCTTGTTACAGATATATTCTGGGAGTGATTGATTATTTTACAAAATAGGTTGAATTATATCCTTTGCCAAACCAAGAAGCAATTACATGCGCAAATGCATTAGTGTCCAAGTTTGTAAGTCGTTTTGGAGTACCAAGACAAATTATTACAGATCAAGGGAGACAATTCGAGTCCAATCTGTTACAGGAATTATGTACAAAACTAGAAATTGATAAAACTAGGTGTTCGCCATTTCATCCCCAGACTAATGGCCTTTGTGAAAGAGTTTTCAAGACATTAGCAGACATGTTATCTAAAGTAATTGACACAAATCAACGCGATTGGGATTCACATTTACCGTTTTTGTTATTAGCCTATAGGTCTTCAGTACAAGAATCCACTGGGTTTACACCCAGCCGAATGATGTTAAGCCATGAACCAATTCTACCCCCTGACCTTTTGTTTGGTGAATGTATACCTAGAGAAGATCATTTGTCGCCAGTCTTGTATATTAAACAAGAGGGCCAAGATGGCCCTGATTTGCTCATCTGAGAAACATTGCCTTCATTGCCAATTATTGTATTATGAGTTAAACTGAATACATAATCCATGCAGAAGTACAGCATGATGATCTAAATTCCACACAAAAACTGTACGACCCATCCAAATTTTGAAGATCATAGCTCTAATAAATCCCTAAAAAAATAAGTGACCCCTGAGGTGGGGTCAATTTTGAACCTCAGGGCCATGATTTAAACAGATTTGGTTGAGGTCCACTAGTAAACATATTAACTCCAGGCTTTGTGGTTTCTGACAAGAAGATTTTTTAGGTTTTTCCTGTACAAGTGAAATTAATGGCCAATTTTGACCCAAGGGCCATGACTTGAACAAACTTGGTAGAGGTCCACTAAACCATGTTACACACCAAATATCTAAACTCTAGGCCTTGTGGTTTCTGACTAGAAGATTTTTTTTCCAATATAAATCTATATAAGATCAAATGACCCCTGGGGCAGGGCCAATTTTGACCAAAGGGCCATGACTTGAACAAACTTGGTAGAGGTCCACTAAACCATGTTACACACCAAATATCTAAACTCTAGGCCTTGTGGTTTCTGACTAGAAGATTTTTCTAGTTTTTTCCAATATAAATCTATATAAGATCAAATGACCCCTGGGGCAGGGCCAATTTTGACCAAAGGGCCATGACTTGAACAAACTTGGTTGAGGTCTACTACACCATGTTACACACCAAATATCTATTATCCAGGCCTTGTGGTTTTTAACAATAAGATTTTCTAGTTTTTCCTATTAAAGTCTATGTGAAATCAAGTGAGCCCTGGGGCGGGGCTAATTTTGACCCCAGGTTCATGATTTGAACAACCTTGGTAGAGGTCAATGAGACAATGCCACACACCAAATATCTAAGCTCTAGGCCCTGCGGTTTTGGAGAAGAAGATTTTTTAAGATTTCACTTTTAAGATTTATATTTAGCTGTGACCCAGATATGAAACGGGTTGGAACCATTTGAACAACTTAGGTAGCGCTTCTTGCAAGGAACATCACAGGCAATTTTCATCCAATTTGGTCCAGTGGTTTTGGAGGAGATGTTTAAAGAAAGTTGTTGATGCCGGACGCACGGACGCAGGACAAAAGGGGATCACAATAGCTCAGGGGAGCTAAAAACTTACTGCTAATGTTACTTAATATTTTATTTATTAAAACGTTAGATTTAAGATATGCAATAAGTAATTTTAATATATATATATATATATATATATATATATATATATACACACATATACACACACACACACACAAAGACAATAAACAAGATGTCAAATTGTAAAGCAATAGATCAGCAACTACTATTTATAAAATACAGTACAACACTGTTCAAGCTAAAGTCCCTGTAATGGATCTGATTCATTTCAGACCTCATGGCCTTTTACGGAGATAACCAAGGTTTCTAATGTTTCATTAGTGTACCGTGGTTATCTTGGTAGAGATTAAGTGGTCCTAGACATAATGGTGTTTATCAACTTTACTGGAAGTGAACCTTAAAGGACAATTTCATTAAGATAAAAAGATAGGTTAATTGGGCAGATGAGTGATATGGCTGTTAAATGTAGGATAATTCAAGCCCCTCTGTACTAAAAATAAAAAATGTATTTTTTGATAAATTATAAATTTAGGAACTACAAAATGCTAGTTATTGGAAAAAAAAGAGAGGAAAGCAAAAAAGAAACAAGAGGGCCAAGATGGCCCTGTGTCGCTCACCTGAGTAAGATGGCTGTGTTAGGCATAATGACAAAAAATGTGGCATCTAAAGTGTTTTTCTAACATTTGACTAAGTGACCTACATATTTATCCTACCTGAATTTGCACACAACTGGGAATTCATGCAGTCAGCATTCATATCAAGTTTAATGAAGACTGGGACAAAAATGTAGGCCTGTACATTGTTCACAAGGTTTTTCTAAATTTTGACCTGGTGACCTAGTTTTTGACCCCATATGACCCAATTTCGAACTCATCTAAGATATCATGTAGACAAACATCCTGACCAAGTGTCATGAAGATTGGATCAAAACTGTGGCCTCTAGAGTGTTCACAAAGTTTTTATATGATTTAACCTGGTGACCTAGTTTTTGACCCCATATGACCCAATTTCAAACTCATCCGAGATATCATGTAGACAAACATCCTGACCAAATCTATTGAAGATTGAGCCAAAACTGTGGCCTGTAAAGTGTTCACAAGGTTTTTCTAAGATTTGACCTGGTGACCTAGTTTTTAACCCCACATGACCCAATTTCGAACTTATCCGAGATCTTATGTAGACAAACATCCTGACCAAGTTTCATGAAGATTGGGCTAAAACTGTGGCCTGTAGAGTGTTCACAAAGTTTTTTTTAGGATTTGACCTGGTGACCTAGTTTTTGACCGCATATGACCCAATTTCGAACTCATTTGAGATATCATGTAGACAAACATCCTTACCAAATCTATTGAAGATTGGGCCGAAACTTTGGCCTCTAGAGTGTTCACAAGGTTTTTCTAAGATTTGGCCTGGTGACCTAGTTTTTGACCCACATGACCCAATTTCGAACTTATCCGAGATATCATGTAGACAAACATCCTGACCAAGTTTCATGAATATTGGGCCAAAAGTGTGGCCTCTAAGTGTTCACAAGCAATTGTTTACGACGGACGACGGATGATGCACGACGGACAAAAGGTGATCACAAAAGCTCACCCGAGCACAAGTGCTCAGGTGAGCTAAAAAGAAAAGAATTGCGTGGTAATCAAACTCATGACCTTGGACTTTAAGGCCTCCCCCTTACCAACTGTACCCTGGTGGAATAACACATAGTGCAACATAGTTTAATTCCTTTGCACAAATTCACACTTTTTCTAAACAAGAGGCCCATGATGGCCCTAAATCGCTCACCTGAGATAAATAGGTTGACCCAAGGAACATCTGTACCAATTTATTTTAAAATCTGGCCAGTAGTTTTGAAGAAGATGATTTTTAAAGTTTTCATATTTTTTTTTATTTGTTGCCACGGCAACCAGAGTTCTACATGGATCAAGTTTATTTTAGCAACTTTTGTGAAGGTTGACCCAAGGATCACCCCTGCCAAGTTTAATCTAAATCTGTCCAGTGGTTTCAGAGGAGATGTTGTTTAAAGGTTTCTCTATATACATATAAGGCAAATAAGCCCCGCCCCTGGCGGCCATGTTTTTTTACGGATCGGAATAATTTTAGCAACTTTGGTAGAGGTTGGCCCAAGGAACATCTGTACCAATTTATTTTAGAATCTGGCCAAAAATTTTGAAGAAGATGATTTTTAAAGTTTTCTTTCTTTTTCTTTTTTGTTGCCATGGCAACCAGAGTTCTACATGGATCAAGTTTATTTTAGCAACTTTTGTGAAGGTTGACCAAAGGATCATCCCTGCCAAGTTTAATCAAATTCTGTCCAGTGGTTTCAGAGGAGATGTTGTTTAAAGGTTTCTCTATATACATATAAGGCAAATAAGCCCCGCCCCTGGCGGCCATGTTTTTTTACGGATCGGAATAATTTTAGCAACTTTGGTAGAGGTTGACCCAAGGAACATCTGTACCAAATTATTTTGAAATCTGGCCAGTAGTTTTGAAGGAGATGATTTTTAAAAACTATTTTTCTTTTTGTTGCCACGGCAACCAGAGTTCTTCATGGATCAAGTTTATTTTAGCAACTTTTGTGAAGGTTGACCCAAGGATCATCCCTGCCAAGTTTAATCAAATTCTGTCAAGTGGTTTCAGAGGAGATGTTGTTTAAAGTTTTCTCTATATACATATAAGGCAAATAAGCCCCGCCCCCGGCGGCCATGTTTTTTCACGGATCGGAATAATTTTAGCAACTTTGGTAGAGGTTGACCCAAGGAACATCTGTACCAAATTATTTTGAAATCTGGCCAGTGGTTTTGAAGGAGATGGTTTTTAAAGTTTTCAAATTATTTTTCTTTTTGTTGCCATGGCAACCAGAGTTCTTCATGGATCAACTTTATTTTAGCAACTTTTGT
>CM037781.1:71675199-71725199 GCA_021229015.1 Solen grandis | reverse complement strand
TGCCTGTTCTATGGGTGGATGGGGAAGTATAGTTGTTGTAACTTTTTTTTTTTTTTTTTTTTCACTTTGGGAAGTTCATGAGGATTACTGCATTTTATTATACTTTCCTATTTTCATGCATTATTTTCCGATAGTATCTCATATATTTCACCTTTTGATACAAGCTTATATCCTCTAAATTGATCATAAATCACGTTGAGTTGCATTGTTTTTGCAGGATGATAAAGAAAATGAGGAACTTGAATTAGTCTGGCACTTTAGTATTTCCCAAACAAAATTCAAAACATATTATTGATATGTGTTCATTAAGGTGGCGTTTTGGGACTAATTGTACAACTTATGCATATCCGCTATATCTGAAAGTAAATCATGAAATGATGTTAATGAAACCAATAGTCAGAATTCCCATTTCATTTGGTACAAATTAGAGAAAGTCCCACAAAATCCCAGTGATGTTATTTACTGTAAGGGTTCGTCTGAACAGAAATGAGTTACATCATGTCCAAGTGCCCAACCACAGGATAGTGACCATGGGTTACACATAAATAAACCAGACATACTGGCACTTGGCTGTGAAGCTGATGGTTGTGGGATCGATTCCCACTGGGGGCGGCAACAGTCTCCGCAATGAACGTCCTAAAATTTCTTTGTGATGGTCATTCATCTTCCACTGTTTGTTTGTTGGTTTTAACGTCCCACCGACAGTATTTCAGTCATATGGAGACGATATATACTTGCTGCTACACTGCAGAATCACGCCGTAGACATGTGGCATGATACCACACCCAATCAAATTATCCTGAAACATGGCCAACCAATTCTGGAACTGCCCTTATATGCTGAGCGCCAAGCAAGGGAACGTACCAATTTTTACGACTTTGGTATTTCGCGGCCGGAGATCGAACCCACGACCTCCCACTCCCGACGCGGATGATCTAACCATTCGGCCACCGGGGTCGGTTTCATATTCCACTTCTTAGTGTCTAATGTAGCTGACACATAGTGCCGGGTAAGCCTACAGTGTGCCACCATGTGGTTTTCCTGCAGACGGTCGAACACGGTGAGGGCACACGGCGGATCGTTGAGCGATCGGTGAAAATGGTTGGCCGGTTATCTTCAAAACTTTCGCCATGTGGGTACAAGCGATGGCATGAGGACGGAATAGGGTCGATGGGCCGTTATGGAACCGATCATGGGACAGTGACAATGTGTTAACCGTGTTCATACTGGCCTCATACCGGGTAGTCACCGTTTTCTCAACGTTGACTCACCTTTAACGTCTCTTAACGTCCTGTTACCGTTCCACAATCTTCGAAACGTCACCATACCGGCCGTGTGTTTTCATTTCGCCCGTTTTGAAAAATGTGCAAGACACCGTGACTCCATAGTTACTGTATAAAAACGATATATTTGAAATACGAAATTTAAAAATAATCTCTTGCAAACAAAAACAACATACAGCCAACAATAACATACAGACATTAATATACTGAAACTTTTCCGCATTATCAGAAGACTCATAATTCGGATTGGGCTTACCCTTGAAGTTGTGGATCTGTTTGGAGGATCCTGCAGTTCCGAAAGCTTTCTTACTTTACCCACCCATCCACGTTTAGGCATTAGTTTCGAATTGTGAGGATCACATGTACGTAAAATTCGTGAACTGATTTGTGACCGGACGGGTGAATTCCCAGCTTTTATATACCGTGTGTGTGTGACGTTAGCAAGGCGGGTCGAACGTTTAGCGAACGGTATGGGGGCGTTCCGGGTGGTAAAGGGCCGGTAGCCACATGGTGAGGACCGGCGAAACCCGGCAGAAAGTTGGCTAACACGTTGGCACGGGCTGTTACGAAGACATGAAGCGGTATGGAGACGGCATGGAAACGTTTAGAAAACGGCTGAGGAAAAAATGCGGATAGAGAGATAATCACTGCTTGTAATTTAAATCAAACGGTATGGGCCCGTTGAGCTTAGCCGGTGCTATGTGATAACACCATGAGTGAGAGATGTCAGTTAACTACAGAGATGCATGCTATAGTGCTGGTTAACCTTCAGTTCTTTCAGAATCCCAGGAAAGATTTGTAAGGTTAACTGTCCATCTGCTACCTTTTTATGGCATAAAATAAAGTTAAATATTTCAAATAAATCATAAACCAAGCCGAACACACATGAAAAAGAGATAAAAAAAATACTCATTGCTATAAGGTAAACCCTTTGCTTCATTTTGTTGCATTGACATACAGAGAAGGCCCAGATCAGACAGTTCCTGAAAGAGTCTACAGTCTTCAGAGCCAAGAACAAATACTGTTTCATATATCATTTAATATTTAGTTAATATTCATGATGTCATAAATTTGTACATAATTATTCATCACTAAGCTACATTCTCTGATATTCATGAAGTAAAGGATTAATGATAAAAGTTGCATCATTGGAAAATAATACAAAATGAATTAATTTCTGAAAACTTTGAGATGGTGTGCGCAATGATAGTTTAATTGCAACCTGCAAGGCTAAATAAAACAAATTCTACAGAAATGACAAAGTTTAGTTGACTACTTGATCTGTGATCCCGAAGGTTATAATATTGTAAATAGTTTTTCTGTATCAGAACTATCTGAATTTTCCGATCATTGTTCTATTTCCTATTAGATTGGTGTCAGTATAAATGATTTGTGTGAACATACAGAATATATAGATAAAATTTTATGGGATACATCCAAATCTGACGATTTTTTAAATAACTTATATAGCAACAAAAATTTGTTTGATAAGCTTATAAATGAACTATTGAATAGTGAAATAGATATTGATCAATTCATGGTAAAGTACCCTACCCTTATTTACGATATGTCTTTTAAATGCTATAGAAAAACTGCTTGTATTAAAAAACAAGTTCTAATCGATGTAAATTAAAATGGTTTAATAGGTTATTAATATTGTCGAGTAGATCTTCTTTTAATAAATTTAAGCGCTCTGCTAAGATAAAATATCACAATAAAGAAAACTAGAACTATCACTAAATGTGATTAATACCTCCGCAATACTGCTTTAGAAATGATGAAGTTATTAGGATTAAGAAGAAGAGTATGAAAAAGACATTTTTACATTAGTTTTTTTCCAGATTTTTGGCCGGGTTACACAGGTGCAAACCCAGGTTATAGAATGGTGAATGTCACAGCCTCTTTATATTTGGTATACAGCATTAACACGTGGTCCCATATCGTGGGATTCGATTTCAGGTCTGTCACTCATCCACTTCCTGTGTACCGACTTAGTTATATTTTCAACATAATGGTCAATGGTAGGATATTTTCGTAACAGTTTTCTCAGCAACTACTTATCACAGTCTCTTGATATTTGGTACACAGCCTAAACATGTGGTCCCATATCAGTGGAATTGATTTCATGTTTGTCGCTCATCTACTTCCTGTTTACCGACTTAGTTAAATTTTCGACATAATGGTCAATGGTAGGATATTTTCGTAACAGTTTTCTCAGCAACTACTTATCATAGTCTCTTGATATTTGGTATACAGCATTAACACGTGGTCCATGATGATACCGTGGGATTTGATTTCTGGTCTGTCGCTCATCCACTTCCTTTTTACTGACAGTTTAATTTTCAACATAATGGTCAATATGTAGGACATTTTCGTAACAGTTTTCTCAGCAACTACTTATCACAGTCTCTTGATATTTGGTATACAGCATTAACATGATCTCATACTGTGGAATTCGATTTCGGTCTCTTGCTCATCCAGTTCCTGTTAACTGACTTAGTTTAATTTTTGACATAATGGTCAATGATAGAAAATTTTCGTAACAGTTTTCTCAGCAACTACTTATCACAGTCTCTTGATATTTGGTATACAGCATTAACACATGGTCCTATACCATGGGATTTGATTTTGGTTTGTGCTCATCCACTTCCTGTAATTTGGCTCATGACATTTCATCTTGTAAACTTCACTTCCTCTTATTGCGCTTGACTATTGTATGTAAGTGAAACATTGCACTTCCTCTTATTGTGCTTGACCATTGTATGAAATTGTTTTGAATTTCAACCAGTAGTTTTAAAGTTAAGCTCCGGACAAGGAAAAGGAACAAAGGGCAATAACTCTGTAAGTACAATAGATAGAGTTATGGTTCTTGTGCACTGCACTTCCTTTATTGTGGTTGACATTGTATGAAATTGTTTTGAATTCCAACCAGTTCTTTTCAAGTTATGCTATGGACAAGGAAAAGTAACAAAGGGAAATAACTCTGTAATTACTCTAGATAGAGTTATGGTTCTTGTGCACTGCACTTCCTTATATTGTGGTTGACCATTGTATGAAATTGTTTTGAAATCCAACCAGTAGTTTACAAGTTATACTCTGGACAAGGAAAAGTAACTAAGGGCAATAACTCTGTAAGTCCTATAGATAGAGTTATGGTTCTTTTGCACTGCACTTCCTCTATTGTGGTTGACCATTGTATGAAATTGTTTTGAAATCCAACGTATTTACAAGTTATACTCTGGACAAGGAAAAGTAACAAAGGGCAAATAGATAGAGTTATGGTTCTTGTGCACTGCACTTCCTCTCATTGTGCTTGACCATTGTATGAAATTGTTTTGAAATCCAACTTGTGGTTTTCAAGTTATACTCCGGACAAGGAAAATGCAACGGACCGCTGGACCGACCAACCGACCGACCGACCACCGGGTGACTCCTATATACCCCCCCCCCCCCAAACTTCGTTTCGAGGGTATAAATATACATTATCAAACTTACGAAAGACTTATAGAAAATTCTGAAATTACATAAAAAAATGTAAACGATCAAAATCTTTTTAAAACTGTATAGTCATTGAGGACTTCGTGCACCAATTTTCCAATTTATCAAATGCTGCTCTGATATGCATGCTACTTTTAATGTTGATGATAATGATTTTACCCCTGATTTGATTATTAATGAACTTGACATAGAATTTACTGTAGAGGAGATTGAAAATGTAATATCTTCACTGAAAAGACAAAAGAGTTGCGATCTTGATAATAATGAAGCCGAAAAAAGGTGCGAAAACAGATCCTGCAAATTATAGAGGTATTACGTTGGTAAATGTCACTTTCATTATTGTTGAGAAATAGACTTAATGTATGGTGCGAAAATAATGTATTCACGGATAGCCAGTTCGGTTTTCGTGATGGTCGTTCTACGGCTGATGCAATATTTATTCTCCATTCTATTATACAGTATGTATTATCAAAGCAGTCAAAACTTTGGTGTATATTTATTGATTATCAGCGTGCGTTCTATACCGTTAACCGTGACGCTTTGTGGTATAAACTTATACATTCAGGCATATGCTGTAAAATGGTCAGTATGATTAAAAACATATATAAAAGTGTCAAGTCATGTGTTAAGTTGTCTAATAATAATATATCTGAGTTCTTTGATGTCACAATTGGCTTGAAACAAGGTGAGCCGTTATCGCCCATTTTATTTCTATTTTTTGTGAATGATATTGTTGAAAGTCTCAAGATTTAAACTCATTTACAGACAAAGATCTTGAGTTATTGTCCAAATATCTTATTTTAATTTTCGGACGACATTGTTTTATTTACTACAGATAAAGTCAGTTTGCAATCCTTGATAGATAGCATATATCATTACTCTGTCAAATGGGGCATACAATTAATGTGAATAAAACGAAAGTCTGTGTTTTTGAAAAGAAAAAAGTAACAGAAATGTACATTTTTTTTTGAATTGCGAGTCCGTTGAGATCATTGACAATTTTGTTTACTAAGGTATAAAATTTAATCACCTCGGTACTTTCACAGATGCAGTTAAATGAAATTTGAAAAGATTTTTTTTTAAAATTTACACGATCAAGCACGGAGAGCTTACGGTACCTAATTATTTTTGTTTGACAGAACTAAATTGTATTTTAAGACAATGCTACAATTGTTTGATAGTATGGAAGTCCCTATTTTGTTATATGGGTCAGAAGTTTGGGGGTCTATAATCTAAAAAAGGTTGATAAATTGCATTTAAGGTTTCGTAAATATGTTCTTAGTCTTAAGAAACAACGCCGAACGCCGCTATTTATGACGAGCTCGGGAGGTATCCGTTATCAATTTTGTGTAAAGAACGATCATTTAAGTTTCGGTTTAAAATTATGAGTAATACTAATTAACCTATGTACGAAAGAATACGAACTAATACCCTTGATTTTATTGCTGCTTAGTCATAAAATTATATTTGAACATATATGATTATAAAGATAAAATTATATCTATAATGTCTTTGCCATATTCCGTTTGATTCACAATTTGTAAATGGTCAAAAGCAATATGTATTGCTGATTTACCAATAAACTTTGAATTTGAAAAGTATAAATTTAAGTAACATTTATTGTGCGTATTATAGTAAAATTAATAAACGAGGATCAAATCAAACTCCATGTTATATTCACTTTTGAACTGCGATATTTTATGGACGGCTTTAGTGCTCTCTCTCTCTTTCTCAGATTATATTTAAAACAACAAATGGACAATAACAGACATGTCAATGTTAATAAGTTTAATAGAATGTAACGAATTTATGCTTATTTAATACAGGCCAAAAATGTAATGTAATACTGTACTGTGCAGAAAAAATAATAACCTTCTCAGGTTTTTTCAATTTATTTCATTTTTTATTTTTACTTGATACGATTTAATATGGCCAAAGAGTCCCCCAGCTGTGCTAGAACTCAACTTAGCTTTGAAGTTCATAGTAAAGGCAAACTAAATCATATAGAAAAAATATTGTCACGGATCTAAATATATTGGTATAGAGGGCTGTGAGTTCGAGCCCCGGGTACCATCTTTGTTGTTTTCATGCGATAAATATTTACGGAGGATGTGAGTCTAGTACGGGTCCTTCCCAAGAACGATGGTTAGCCTAACTGCCCGCCTTGGTCAAGAATCTTGTCAAAACAGAAGCATTGAAGTTGATTATAAGGACAAAAAGCATAAAAATGAAAAAAGAAAATACGCGGACGTTAATTAATGTGCTGAATGCATGATTTAATTTATTTGGCCTCTTATAGTGAATTTAATAGAAGAGTATCAGATCAAACCCAATGTTACGTAAACGATTTGAACAGCGTAATCACGGTCGTAACAAGAATAATATTGACATCTTTTTATGGACTTTATGGTCTTATAATTATCTCTCTCCCCCATCCCTCTCTCTCTCTAACAGTTTATAAGATTGACATAATTTAATCAAATGAAAGCAAATTTAAAACGATCTTATAAAATATAAACCAAAAATGTCTTTAATATAGTCAAAAAGTTAAATTTCTCAGATACTCTTTAGAATGTATTTCCACCATCTTAGAAAAATCAGGTGAGCATGCCTCCGGACCACCGTAAAAATCTCTAACCAATTATCAGGTCTGCAGAACTTTACATTAGTAGACATCGAGAATTTGCACGATTGAAAGCAAAGCTGACAGATAGAATTCTTTCTTTTCTAAGATGACTTCACGGAACTAGGTGCACCTGTACATCAGGATATGATCAATTTTAATATTTATGCAAATGTATGGCTGCGACCTGTATTTCACGATTATGGTAAAATTGATTGTTCTACCTCAAGTTTACCTTGCGTTTAGCTTTTTTTTCTATGAATGTGACTTCACATTTTTATGAAACTACATACACATCATGATAAAATCATTTTAATATTTTTTTAATAGTTATGCAAATTCATAGCTGTGACCTATTTTTTCACGGTTGGATGAACATGGTAAAATTGGTTGTTCTGCATTTACTTATTTTTTTCCCATGAAGATGATTTCGTCTTCCTGAAACTTGCAATACATATACATCATGATGATATGGACTATTTACTGGTAATATTTATTTAGTTTTATAGCTTTGACCTGGCAAAATTTGTCATTTTGCCCTAAGTTTATCTCGGTGTTTAAACTTCTTTTTCTTTAAAGGTAACTTCACATCGTCATGAAACTTTATACAAATGTACATCATTATATAAACTTTTAAAAATACAAGTAAATATTTGGTTCTGACTATATCCCGGCGGGGCATTAGTGTCTCAGAAACATTTTTTTTATACTTTTTATAAAATGTCCAAATATTTTTTTTATTTTGGACTTAACTATTTTAATAGACATTTTTGGCAGAAATGATTAATCTCTCATCACACATATAATGATATACTTTTTAATGTTTAATTATATTATTTGGTGTATGCATGAAAAATAAATCAAATGTTTACCATCCTTACTCATTTATTTTGCTTACAAATGCCTGGAACTGAAAAACGTTTCTAAGAGTGTATTGATTGTGGAATTCGCACCAAACCCAGTAACCGTAGAAAAGTCAGCGATTACATACGTACATACCTCGGAAATAAGTTTCTGCGAGGAAAATTGACGAAACATGTTGCAAATATAGACATAAATAGTAAAAAGCATATACATGCAAACTATAAATTCAGTACAACAATTCATCTGACCCTTATTATATACCGCTTTCTAGGCAACAAAGGGAGTCTGCCTTCCGTCGATTCTGCCTTCCGCCCAGCGTCTGTGAGCTTGAAGATACCTTTGGTATCAAAATAACACCCCAGATGTATCATCTGCAAAAGGCCTGGGCCCCGTTTTATTAAACATCGCACTTTAAATTTTATCTTAAGTTTTCACGTACGACACTCGTAAGATTTTAAATGTGTTTTATTAAAAAAATCTTAGCTACGATATCGCAGAATTTTCTCGTTAACTTACGACTGGCTGAACGCTCACGTAACTCGATAAAATAACGTAAGCATCATGTCGGCCGTGTTTGTTTAAAACGTCGCGCATCAGCGAAATGGAAGGAACAGGCGAAAATAAGCGACAGACTGGATTCTCTGGTTGGACTGACCGACAGAGAGATTCTCTCTCGATATTGTTTGGATCGCGGAAGTATTTATTATCTTGAGGGATTATTCTTACGAGATCTTTCTCCTATTTGTAATAGGGGTCACCCCATCTCTCCACTCACATAGCTGTGTACTTTGTAAATCTTAAAAGAAAACAAAAAACATGGCACTACAAACTTATTGCATTTCCGTTTTATACTGTCCCTTTTTTCATTTTTAGCCCGATATTGGTTACTGTATAATTTTTACATGTTCTGAAGAATATGTTGACACAATACACCTTTAAGACATGGATCAATACTTTCACAGATACTTGAATTAAACAATGAAATTAGAAGCTGCTAATATTTTAAACTATTTTCACTATGGTATTTAACAATACTGTATGCTTATTTATCTTGCCCCACGCAACTTTGTTAAAAAAGATAATCATTAATTCTCTTATTTTCAGATATTGGTTTGTCCACGTTCCTGCATACTTTGCATCCATGGATTGATTTTTAGCTCACCGGAGCACAATGTGCTCAAGGTGAGTTTTTGTGATCACCCTGCGTCAGGGATGACCCTTAGGTAAATTTTCACAAAAGTTGCAAAATTGCCTGCCATGGTAACGGAAAGAAAAAAATATTAAAACCTTTAAAATTCCTCTCCTTCAAAACTACTGGCCAGATTTCAAAATGTTTCTTGGGTAACCCTTTTCCTTGATTGCTAAAATTATTCCGATCCGTAAATAATAAAAAACATGGCCGCCAGAGGCGGGGCTAATTTGCTTTAAAGGTATATATAAAAAAAACTCGACAGAATTTGATTAAATTTAACTTGGCATGAATGACCCTTGGATAAACCTTCGCAGAAGTCGCTAAAATACAATAAACTTAATTCATGTAGAACTCTTGTTGCCATGAAACGGAAAGGACAGAATATGAAAACTAAAAAATCATCTCCTTCAAAACTACTGGCCAGATTTTAGATGTATTATTCCGATCCGTAAAAAAAAATATGGCCGCCAGATGCGGGGCTAATTTGCTTTAAAAGTATACAAAAAAACTTTGAACGACATCCTAACCGTAACCCTAAAGTCGCTGGACAGAATTTGATTTAACTTGACATGAATGATCCTTGGATAAACCTTCACAAAAGCAGCTAAAATAAACTTGATCCATGTAGAACTCTTGTTGCAATGAAACGGAAAGAAAAGAATATGAAAACTAAAAAATCTTCTCCTATACAGTATTTGTAACTCTTTCCTTTTTATACAAACATTTGTACATTTGATTGGGATGATTTACACATGCATCACAAAGTTTTTTTTTTCTATTTCTGTTCACACTCTAATTAAAATACAAGTTGCTTTAATATGTTTATTGTGTATTACCCATAGTTATTTTATATACATATTGTTCATACATTTTTGCATGCACATACACATGTAGTCCCTAACAGTCTCAGTGGCAGATTGGTTAGTGTATCTGTCACATATACATGTATATAGAAGTCGTTGGTTTGATTTCAGGCAGCAGTATATCTTAAACGTAAATAAATGGTACTGATATATTTGCATCATACGAGAGTTTTTCTATTACTGATTTGTCCAGTGTCATGATAATGTCATAGGGTGTTGTTTATGGCATGATACTGCATTATCTTCAATGAAGCCAGTGGCCAGAATATAATTTCACTAAGCACAAATGGATGGTAACCTCAGAACTGTCTACCATAAATGCTAAAATAAGGTTGATTTCTGGAAAAATAAGGCCCAGAAGGCCCAGGGGGTCATTTAGTTTCTTTACATACTCGATGTACACAAGAGGGCCATGATGGCCCTAGTAGCTCACTTTCAGAGGAGAGGTCATTTTTATTTTCAATATATACATAGAAGGCGAATAAGTCCTGCCCCATGCAGCCATATTTTTTTATGGATCGGAATAATTTTAGCAATTTTTGTAAAGCTTTACCCAAGGATCATCCCTGCCAAATTAAATCAAAATCTGTCCAGGGGTTTCAGAGATGTCATTTAGAGATTTCACTATACACATATAATGCAAATTAGCCCCGCCCATGGCGGCTATGTTTTCTTACGGATCGGAATAATTTAGCAACTTTTGTGAAGCTCAAGGATCATCCCTGCCAATTTTAATCAAAATCTGTTCAGCGGTTTCAGAGGAGAGGTTGTTTAAAGATTTAACTATATACATATAAGGCAAATTAGCCCCGCCCCTCATGGCCATGTTCTTTTCCCGATCGAAATAAATCTTGGTAAAGAGTTACCAAAAGAACATCTGTAAAATCTGGCCAATAGTTTTGAACGAGACGATTTTTAAATTTTTCATATTTTTTTTTCTTTGTTACAATGGCAACTAGAGTTCCATATGGATCAAGTTTATTTTAGCAACTTTGTGACGGTTCACCCAAGAAACATCCCTGCCAAATTTAATCAAATTCTGCCTAGCGGTTTCAGAGGAGATGTTGCTTAAAGTAAATTGTTGACGACGGATGCAGGGTGATCACAAAAGCTCACCTTGAGTACTTCGTGCTCAGGTGAGCTAAAAATTCAAACATTCTCTATGACAAAAATGCTTAGAATGTCAACCATAATTGCTATATTTGATTTTTGGGAAATTTATGCCCTTTGGTGCCGGGGTAGTTTCCTTAGAAGCTCTCTTTAGGAATTTTTTTAAATTCTTTTGCTATGAAAGTGAGGGTAGAATTAATTATTCAATTTCCTATTGTACAAATGAGGTCACCTCATGGCTGTCAACCATTATTCATAAAAATAAAGTTGATCCCATGAAAGATGACTGACCGACTTAAGCATTTTTTTGTATCTGAAACTTGATTTTGGTTACTTATAAAGTGATTTGAATTGCTTTAAATTCGCTTATGTACTCTGGTGAGCGATCTAGGGCCATCATGACCCACTTATTTTAAGTGAAAGTTGTTTAATTTGATTGGATCTTTATAGCTACCAAAAGGGGTTTTACTGAAACTGTATATATGTAGATAGATCGGAAAGTCAGGAGTTGTTGTTGAAAGATTATTTGGGGTGTAATGTCAAGATTTAGGTTTGTTTGAAATTTGATAGCTGAATTTAATGATATACAGACATTGTATTGTCAGACAATTTACTTTGTGTTAAAACCCTATGATCATGTGATTTATTTTCTATGTGTTTTGTTGGTGATACCTTAAAAATGAGGCACCGATTTTACTGTTATTTTATATCTTCAGATGCCTACATAAGTCAGGAGGGTGCTTGCCATTCTCTTCATTAGAATATTGCAAGGTAGTGTATGAAGTTGCATAATCTGTGCATAAGAAGAAATGTGCCTTTGCTACATCACGACATTATACATGCTGTTAACAACGTTGATATGTTACAAGGTTTTGGTTCAGGTCATCAAGCTGGACAGGCGATAATTAATTAGTTTCGATTATTATTGTTTGGTTGTTATTATTGTGATTAGTACTGTTTCACTCCAGGAAAATACAAGGTTTATACTGATGATTTATTAATAACACTTGATGGTAAAAAGCTGATTTCCTGAACCAATGTGTTGTTTTATATATTATCCTTTCATTATGTTTTCACATAATGTCAATTTCGTGTACACTGTCTCAGATCATTCAAACTTTGTATCAATGTAAGGCTGTGCAATCACTTTCTTGAATCGACCCTACGTTTTTATATATGGTAATGGTTTAAAATTATCAAGTAGCATTTGGTATTTAAGTGTGGTTTCATAATTGTGTGCCTTTGTTGTTATTTAACATGCTTAAAGTATGACGGCGTCATTTACACTAGTTAATATATCATTTTTAATTATATCTGTCAATATACCAAGTCATAAGGTGATAAGCATTACTACCAATCACTGACAGGTGGAAATCTCAAGTGTACCCTTAATTTCCCATTCAGCAATGTGAGGAAACTTGTAGATTAGATGATTGGTTTACGTCTCATTTCGGACAGATAGGGTCGATTACTCTTAATTATTTACAGTGGGATATAATCTAATAAACAAAAAAGTTACCAGTTAAAGATAACCGCATGTTACGTTTATTATTATTAAAAAAAAACAAAAAAAAACAAACAAAAAAAACAACAACAATACATTCTCCATCTGCTATTGTTTTTTTTAAAGCATCTTCTCCTTAATATCGAGGGGTCCGTTTCACTAAACTTCGTACGACTTTTTTTCTTTCATTTCTTCGTACGAAGATAATTGACGCTCAACAGCGTTTCACTTATGTCAATTTCGTACGAAGTTTTGTACGATTTTCGTAGATTTCTGCTTAACTTTAATTAAAGTAAGAAGCTTGCGTAAGTCAAGATATAAAAGGCTGCATTCAGACGTATCCGACGCATGGAACGTGTTTTTCAAAATAGAAAAAAAACATTGATGTACCTAAGCGATAGTGAAATCATGGAGCGTTATCGCGCCATGACACGGCATAAGCAACCTAATTGAACAAATCGAAGACGAAATATGCCCGAAATCAAACAGAAGTCACCCATTTGATGCCACATCGAAGGTATTTTTTATTTATATTAATTTTCTCGATGAATAATTTTCGTAAATCTAGATCCTCCTCAAAAATTTGCTTATTTTGTAGACGTGCGTTTCTACTGATATCACCTGTGTTAACAGGCCGTGTAAACAATACATACTTCCGCTACACAATCACAGTGGATTGGACGGATTTGTCGCAATAGTTTAAGATTCAGGGAAAATCGGTCCTTTTTTTAAATATTGATTGATTTGTTAAATAAGAATTAAATTTTTGCCTGTTCTGGTTTTCAATAAACGTTTCTTGCAGTCCGAGTTTTGGATTTTGCAGCTTGATTTTCTAATGTAAACCAAGTGTAGCTTTGATGCAAATTGATGTCAGAAATTTTGCTTTTGCTTATGATTGTTTGAAATCAAATAAGAAATAAGTATGAGCACCCCCATAAATCTACAGTGATTTATTTACTGGTCAACTGAAATTTCAAGTAACCAAATATTGGTATTTGCTTGTTTCTTGATTGGATTTCTATCTAGAGTACTAGATGAAATTCCATGTCTGATGATGGCAGCATTGTAAATAGGCAAATAACTCTTGTCATTTGCTAACAAAGACCAATTTAACTGTCCTTTTTAATATGGGTATACTGTAGATAAAATAAAATGTATCTACTGCCCTGCATATTTATGCACATTTGACCATTTCACATATGTAGATTATAAAACAATGATATCTTTGGTGAAACAAAAAAAATGATGCTGAACAAAGGATCCGGCATGACTGGTTTATGAAAATTTTATTCTTCTATTCATCATGTGATATTCAATATTGTAAATGCAAGTCTTTATTTACTTTGAACAAAATAGGTTAAAACTCTCAAATAAATGCATTCTTGCATCTGCGCTGAAATATTTTAAGCATTTGAAAAAACATGGTTGTAATTTAATGATTGATGGATCATCTTAAGTGAGCAACTGGTATGTTAAGTCAGATTTGGCAAATATTTTTATTATGTGACATAAACTCATACATTTGCCATTACTAATGATTTCATGTGCTTGTTTCTCAGAGCTAATCATCATTAACAGAAAATGATGCATATATATGCATAAAGTTATTTGCATAAAATATATTTCGACAACCTGTTTTAGTTATGTCTATTAATAACATGTTCACATAAATCAGCAGCAATTTGATTCTTTATTAGATGCCTTCATAAAACCGGCGGTTGCTTGCCATTCTCCCCACTCAAGTCATGAGAGGCGGTACCTGCATGCATGCGTTTGCACAACATGTACATAGATCTTGGATGTGTAGCACCATAAGGTGGAATTGATTTGGAGGAGGAGAAAGAGGACTTTGTTTACAGAGGGGACACGACTCAGGCGAATGTCATAAGGCAGCAACTTATCAATCATTTTAGCTCCACTATTCAAAGAATTTTGAGAGCTATTCTACTTGCCAAAGAGTCGCCATAATGTGTAATTTTATCTCGAATTTACGAAGATTGGAGACCCCGGCGTCCACGCACTAAGAAATGTTAAGGTTT
Organism: Solen grandis; assembly: GCA_021229015.1. Lineage (NCBI taxonomy): Eukaryota > Metazoa > Mollusca > Bivalvia > Adapedonta > Solenidae > Solen > Solen grandis. The sequence goes on along the minus strand of CM037781.1, from coordinate 71,710,223 downwards.
TGGTTAACATTGCCATTTTTGCCGCTCTTCCTCAATGGATAACCCTCAAACTTTACACATGTTTATCATCTTAAGACCAACCAGTAGAAACAGGGACAGGAACTCTTCCGAAAATATTTTTTGCATATTTATGGCCCTTTTAATTCCTCTATTATTCGAAGAAAAAATACGAGCTATTGTCGTAACTCCGGCGTCCGTGTTCTCGTCGTCATCAGGCGTTATACTCCGGAATCTTAACGTTGGCCATAACTTCTCTACTATTTCATATACAACTTTCATTTTTGGTATATTCATCAATCAGATATGCAAATTTTTCACCTATTGACCTTGGTATTTGACATATTTTTGCTGTAACTTTTGAAAACTTTAAAATGATTGTCATTTCAGAACCGTTACTAACAGGGCACTGATCTTTCACATGTGAATTCCTTGTGGTAAGAGCTTTCCAGCAATGTTACACTATTGGACTTTTGACTTTGGCCATTGACCTATTTTTGAAATATTTAACAGAAAATTATCGTTGGTCGTAATTTCTTTACTATTTTACATACAACTTTTATTATTTGTTGCATATTTATCTTTGCAAGGGCTATTTAGATATACCTCAACATTTCACCTATCGACCTTGACCTTTTTTTGCTGTAACGTTTTAATACTTTAAAATGCCTGTCATTTTTTTAAATGTTTAACTAAAAAACTTTTAACATTGGCCATAACTTCTTTACTATTTTACATACAACCTTTATTTTTGATACGCATATTTATCTTTGCAAGGGCTGTTTAGATATACCTCAATATTTCATATTTTGACCTTGGCCTTTGACCCATTTTTGCTGTAACTTCTCTAAACTTTAAAATGCCTGTCATTTCAGAACCATTACCAACAGGGCACTGATATTTCACATTTCCTTGTGGTAAGACCTTTCCATCAATGTAACTCTTTTGGACTTTGACCGTCGACCTATTTTTTTGAAATGTTAACAAAAAAAAAATTAACGTTGGCCGTAACTTTTTGACACATCTTTTATATTTGGTAAACATATTCATCATGACAATGGTTTTTCAGATATACCTCATTATTTTATCTATCGACCCTGACCTTTGACCTTTTTTTGCCAAACTTTTGGACAAGTTTTTTAAGATATTTCTTTGTCATTTTCAATATATTTTTTTAACAAACTTTGCATACTGGTTTGTCATTATATGAACCTGTGCTGGTGTGATTTTTGTCATGATCTTTAGGCAGATAAAAAAGAACATTTTTTTTTTAAAAATGTTTTCTGACTTTACAGTTTTGTGTTGATTATCTAAAACTCAATGGATTAGGAATTGTGATTTTTTGTGTTTACATATATTTTACATCTTTGTGTTGTATACATTCTATACCATGCATAAATCAAGGTCATCCTTCAAGGTCAAAGGTCAAATTTAAAGGGTATGGTACTTCAACTTTGCTTTTAAAGGCTTACAGTTTTAGTTGTATTTTGATTTTCAAGGTCAACTTTTTTAAGTGTTTAACAAAACTGTGTAACATTGGCAAAACAGACGAGAGTTGGCACTCTTGTTCTATCATCTGATAATTTAAGTTGATTTTTAGCTCAGGTGAGCTATAAGGATCACCCTGTCTCAGCCGTCAACAATTTGCTTTACACAACATCTCTGAAACCGCTGGTCAGAATTTAATCAAACTTGGCAGGGATCCTTGGGTGAGCCTTCACAAAAAGTTGCTAAAATAAACTTGATCTATGTGGATCTCCTTCAAACCTACTGGCCAGATTTCACTGCACATGCTTTCATCTGATATCCTTGAGTCTTCTGATCTACCATCATCTGCATCATTAGGCGTCCTCCCCTGTAACAGCTGGTTCTCGAGTCTAAACAAACAAGATATTTGCCTGAACAAAGTGTGTTGTAGAATGAATGTCACAGGTACAAGATCTATATGACTCACTTTTTTCTATTTTATTGGACAGGGACCTTGCCACTATAGATACTTGTATTCTTCATGGTTCTGTAAACATATAAATACTTACATATGTTTAGTTTAATTAAGAAAATGACCGTACACCCCTATTACACACAAATAGGCAGGAAAAGCACTTAAGATCATTCAGTCATTATTAAAACAGCTGCAATTTATGAATACCAACAACTAACAAAATTAAAGTGAGGTTTAAAAAAGATTAACTACTTAAACCGTATATGATGTTGCATTTTTAAAAACGTGGTCTCCTTATTATCCATAATAATATGCATCTGCTCGGTCTTCATAAAACTGCCGATAAAATAATGAACATGTGGGCTTTGAAGGGAACCACATTCGTTATAACCCATATTCATTCAATGGAGATATATAAATAAAACAAATAGTTACCTTCACTTATGCTTTCCAAATCCAGGACAGCTGAGTCTCCTTCATTATCAAGTTATCCACAGTCTAACATAAACAAGAAGAGAATGGTTACATGTATACTACACAAATAACAAAATACACTCACTTTTAAATCAGAAATATTCTCATCCAGTGTTTTGTTGGTATGATTTATATAGAGGTTTCTATGATTTATATAGAGGTTTGGAGTTCAAATGAGGATAATTATACCATTAGGAGGAAGCCCAAGTGATATAATTATCAGCACCTGACTAACAAACATGTGAGTAAATACCAACTGAATACTGGTATGGATTGATTATTTTGATTTTAACATGATATTTGTGGTTTTACACTTGTTTTCTTGAAATTAAAACAAAAGACACATACGAAAGGTTTGATTTAATAATCTTTTTTTCATAATTCTTTTACTCTACTGAAATACATTTTATTTATTTATTTTTATCATCTTTGAAAGATTGGTATCAAATTAGCGTGAAGTGTAATGTCAGCATTTTACTTTGATTAAAAAAAGTGTGTCATTTTGCAACAAAGTTAACATCATCAACATATTTTCATTCATAGAAATATAAGATAATAATATGTACTACACGATGGCTTCAGCGTGCACAAAAAACTGTGTTTTGTTGCAAATTTTCAAACTTGTTTCTCTTTTTTAAATAAAGAAAGAGAAGTGGATTGTGTTAGAATTGTTATTGAAACCTAAGTGATAATATGCTCATTAGGCTCGGTACCAATATATCATAGCAAATTTCACTCAAATCCAACAGGTATTGATGGGTAAGATGCACAGACAAGTTCCTTGACACACAGAGATAAAACAAAACAGTTTGGTACTGCTTTACAGTTGTTTCAAGACCCATGGTACATAATACGGTACATAAAAGCCAAATTACAGTATGTACTAAGGCTGAGCAGACAGACATAAAATTTCAATATTCTTCTAAAACAAAGACCAATAACTCTGTCAACCTCAACAATAATTCAATGAAAATACCCAGGTGTACAATTTCATGTCCTAAATTTTATACTTTATTCATGAATTTTCAAGTCTGTAATATAAAATACTGTCAGATTTACATATGAAACAATTTATAGTAGGTCATAAAAAGGGGTCCCATTTTGACATTTTGCCTCAAAGTGTGTGACCCTTACCTTTGAACTAGTATAGACCTGGGACTTGAGTACGACTTCAGCTTATAAATAATTGTAAATATTTCTGCAAATGTTTTCAAAATTCATCTTATTGCATTTAAAAGAATAAACATCACTTTTTGCAAAAAAAAAAAAAAACAAAAAAAACAAAAAAAAAACATAAACCTGATTAATCAGCAAATACATCTAAACATGCACAAATCATTCAAAGTTCAGCTTGAAGTTACCCAGAACAATTTCGTTTGTTGGCATTTTAACATAAAATCTTTTTTTCCACACAACAACTGAAGAAATGGTTTTTAAAATTGTAGAAGGGCTATGCTATAGGGACTGAGTCTACGAAACAAATGGATATTTTCAAAGAATTATTGCTACTGATCCTAAGAATAGGCTTATTACATAGTAGTAATGTAAATTTTACCTGAATTAGAACTCCCACTTACATAACTATTCATATCAAATGGATCAGAGTCGCTGTCTGAAAAATACATAATGAAAAAAAAAACCATGCTGAGTCTTGTGTTTAAAATGGCATTATTCTTTATTCATCAAAATAGCAATTTTTGATGAAAATCATTTTATATTTCATATTGCACTATGCACTTTAATCAAGTTACTGCCAGAAAGACCGATGTTAAAAGAGCAAGATCAATGACATACAAAACCGTTTAAGTAAACAAAGCGGACTGTTCAACATTAAAATATAATGTTTGAGTTCACCAAATATTGGTTAAAATCTGCAGATTCAAATCTACCTTTGCTTGACAGATTTCATTTCTTGGAAAGTCATTGTTTAAACTGTATCCCCTAGCAACCAAAAATGAATTTTATAAAATTGGCCGCCTACATCTAAGTGTAAACACATGTTTACATAAAAAATGGTTCATACTCCCTTACAACCAAAAAAATCCCTGTCAGATTATGCATTCAAGAGCAGTTACAGCCTTTTGCTGCATTTAATATGACTGACTCAAACTTTTAAGAAAATTAAACAAGAGGGCCATGATGGCCCTGGATTGCTCACCTGAGTATAGGGTTACCCAAGGAACATCAGTCTGTATTTAACATTTTGAAATCTGGCCAGTAGTTTTGAAGGAAATAATCCCTGCAAAGTGTTATCAAATTCTGTCCAGCAGTTTCAGAGGAGATGTCATTTTTAAGTTTTCAATTAAGACAAATTAGTCCTGCCCCTTGCAGCCATGTTTTTACATGGATCGGAATAATTTTAGCAACTTTAGTGAAGCTTCACCAAATGTTCATCCCTGCAAAATCAGATTCTGTCCAGTTATTTCAGAGATGTCGTTTTAAGATTTTACTATATACATATAAGGCAAATTAGCCACGCGGCCATGTTTTTTTACTTTTGTGAAGCTTCACCCAAGGATCATCCCTGTCAAATTAAATTAAAGTCTGCCCAGCGGTTTCAGAGATGTCGTTTAAAGATTTCACTATACAGTCGAGACTGTCTGAGCGACCCTCTGAATGAAACGACTCTCTGTCTTATCCAACTTAGTTTCAGACCACCCAACGTATTTCCTTATATGATTGGTCTGAATGAAACGACCCCATTCTTATGTGACAAGCGACCCTAATTTCCTGTTCCCATTGCGATCTTTTGTCTGTTTCTAAAGACTTTCAAACCTAATAATAATAAAAATGCTCATCTCTGTATCGTGGAGGCAGCCATCTTGGTTACTTGTGGTTATTTTGCGGATGTTCAATTGGACAACAGGTGGAAATGTTCGTCTGCTTATGCAAATCAAGTGTAAAGCAGCAATTATTTTCACACCTTCTGTTTCCACATACACTTGCATTGATACCTTATAAAAACTTATAGTTTGAGTAATAATCTGAAACTGCCGACACCTTCTAGCTTAATTTTCGCAAGTGTCTTTAACAAAGGACATTTGAAGTAGCCTACACAATTATCATCAACCAAACAGCACACTAAACTTGCTTGTCAAAATTTCGTCTGCATTTTAATTGTATAAATTAATGATAGAAATCACAAGACAACACTTTACTAGCAAGTATGATTTATCAAGCTTTAATATCATTTGTAGGTATATATATATTGTGTACCCTACCCTTAGACTTGGCCAATTTAAGGGTGGATTAATGTTCCGGAAAAATAATCTCATATATTGTGCACACCTCTCCTTCTTAAACAACATTTGAATAAAAAATGCAATAAACAAAAAAATAAACTCAGTCTTCAATGAAAAATTGTTTGAAATGTTCAGACTGTTTTTAAAAACTACCTGTCATATGTGACCTTTTCCTGAAAGTCCCATTGAAGGTCACATGGCAGTCTCGACTGTATACATATAGAGCAAATTAGCCCGACCCCTGGCGGCCATAGTTTTTTTTTTTAAACAGAATCATTTTAGCAACTTTTGTGAAGCTTCACCCAAGGATCATCCCTGCCAATTTAAGTTAAATTCTATCCAGCGGTTTCAGAGGAGATGCCATTTAGAGATTTCACTATACACATTTAAGGCCATGTTTTTTTACGGATCGGAATAATTTTAGCAACTTTTGTGTAACTTCACCCAGGGATCATCCTTGCTAAATATAATCAAATATTTCCAGCGGTTTCAGAGGAGATGACGTTTAAAGATTTCACTACATACATTTAAGGCAAATAAGCCCCGTCCCTGGCGGCCATGTTTTTTGAAGGAGATGATTTATAAAGTTTTCATATTATATTTTTTCTTTCCGTTGCTATGGTTACTAGAGTTCTGCTTGGATCATGTTTATTTTAGCAACTTTTGTGAAGGTTCACCCAAAGATCATCCCTGCCAAGTTTAATCAAATTCTGTCAAGCGGTTTCAGAGGAGATGATGTTTAAAGCAAATTTTTGGCGACGTATGTCGCACAACGGACGCAGGGTGAGCCTAATAGCTCACCATGAGCACTTCGTGCTCAGGTAAGCTAAAAATATGAAACACAAAACTGAAACAGGTTTGAACTGTTTACCATAAGCGTTCATGTCTTCTCCATGTCAGCCTATATAGACAGGAATGAACCAATAAATCACTATATCTATATCAAGATTAGCCTCAATTCATTTGTTTACTTAGAGGCATGAATGTCTAAAGCCATCCTGAAAATCATGGAATACATTGTCCAATATGGCCTGATATTTGCAATAAATAGTGTTTCAATGGCCATCAAAGAGTCCTTGCATGCAATCTTTTGATACTTATGAAAATGGGAGGTATTAAACTATAAATGTGTCCACAGGACATGGATGCCCCCGCCAAATTATTTATAAGATGATATTTTTGTCATTAAATATGTTGAAAACTAGATGTTCAAAAGATGACGAATTGTTTTGTCTTTAGTATCATTTAAAAAAACAATAAATACCAGTAGGTTATCTGAAAATACCTTAATCTCAAAGTTAGAAACCTGCTCCTTGTTTGTAAATCGTTGTTTTTCATAAGGATCTCCAATTGTGTAAAGCTTTTTCAATACACAACCATTCTCAAAATGGATGGTTATAATATACATCATATGAAGTGACTGATAATAATAATAATAATAATAGTAGGCCTGGAAGTACACTGAAAAAACAAACAAACAACTTTAACTGTTTTCTGTATACCTACCTTCTGTTTACAACTATCTATAAGCCACCTATCTACATTTCAAGTTCTAATTAAATATACATTTTTCTCCAGATTTCCTTGTCACTTAATAAACAAGAGGCCCAAGGGCCATAAACGCTCGCCAGAGTACATCAGCATATTCAAGATGATTTTTTCTATAAGGAAATCAAATGACAAACCAGAGATCAACTTCATTTTAGCAATCATGGCAGACATTCATGAAATCAATCCTGACCATTAATTTCATGGAAGTAAAATTCTGAAATTTATTAATTGAAGATAATATAATATCTTGTATTATCAGTTGCAGTTACACGATGTGAATCGTGTTCGAAAAATAAACTAGCAGAATTTATCATGGTAGTTTGAAAGACACAGGGTTTTTTGTACATACCATGATTAAACTTTTAAATAACAATCTGTAACAAAATATTTCGAAAATTCTTTAATATCGTTTCAGATTCCTTTTATTTACAAGTTGTCAAAAGAAAAGGTAAATCCGCGAAAACTGATAACATTTAGAAATGCAAAGCTTTTTTGGTTACAAATTTATTTACATGGTCAGAGAAAGTTGTGAATCTATTTTGCAAAATACTAAAAGTACTCTCCAAATTACCTACAGTGAGTCTTTTTAGCTTTTATCCACAAAACAATGCATCTCTACATTAAAATATTTTTGTAACAAAATCGGCAATTTGCGTACGTGACATCGCCATGAATCTGGCAGAATTTTATGCAAAATAGAAAAAGTGGGAAAAAAACATTTAAACAGATAAGCTCATTTCAAGTTTTTTTCCTCTCTCTTTTTCGTTCTCTTTAGATTACCAGGCGGATTACCAGTTACATGAGAAAAAAAAATTGAGAAGGAGAAGTGTGTAAACTGCGGAGAAAAGTAAAAAATGTGGAGCATTTAACGGTCTTTTATTTTATCTTTTTATTATTTTCTTTTTTTTTGGGGGGGGGGGGGGGGATTACACCTACAGTTGAGGAAAAATATATACTTTTACGGATGGGAATGGGGCCAAATTTCGGCCCCAAATTGGCCTATGCACAGAAAAAGAATTTTTATGTTTTCTATATAGAGTATATAAGGGAATTAGCCAACCCCCTAGGGACCTCATTTTTAGGAATTAACTTTATTTTAGCCATATTGGTATACATTCATGAGGTGACCATTTGGGCCAAAGGAAATTAAATTCTCACAGCTGGCTTCATAAAAAAAGTATTTTGATGTTTTCTATAAAGAGTATATAAGGAAATTAGCCAACCCCCTAGGGGCCTCATTTTTCAAGGGATCAACTTTATTTTAGCAATTATTGTAGACATTTATGAGGTGACTATTTGTGCCAAAGGAAAATAAATTCTGACCATTTGTTTCAGAGGAGATGATTTTCAAAGTTTTCAATTATTTTTTCTATTTGTTGCCATGGCAACCAGAGTTCTTCATGGATCAACTTTAATTGAGCAACTTTTGTAGAGGCTCACCCAAGGATCATACATGCCAAGTTTTATCAAATTATGTCCAGCAGTTTCAGAGGAGATGTCTTTTAAAGCAAATTGTTGACGACGACGGACGAAGGGTGATCCCAATAACTCACCCTGAGCACTTCGTGCTCTGGTGAGCTAAATGGTCATAATTTGCAATCAAACATGCTGATGATATGCATAATATGATCCATTTTAAATCAAAACTATGAATTTTCATCCAATTAAAACAAGAGGTTTTGGAACTGGCAAGATTGTATATAAATTCACACAAATAACAAAGGTATCAAATACTGAAATAGTTGTATTTTTCAGATTTGGAGAAGGTACCCAAACACTTAGGGGGATTTTCACCTACAGTTGAGGAAAAATATATACTTTTACGGATGGGAATGGGGCCAAATTTCGGCCCCAAATTGGCCTTTGCACAGAAAAAGAATTTTTATGTTTTCTATATAGAGTATATAAGGGAATTAGCCAACCCCCTAGGAACTTCATTTTTAGGAATTAACTTTATTTTAGCCATATTGGTATACATTCATGAGGTAACCATTTGGGCCAAAGGAAATTAAATTCTCACAGCTGGCTTCATAAAAAAAGTATTTTGATGTTTTCTATATAGAGTATATAAGGAAATTAGCCAACCCCCTAGGGGCCTCATTTTTCAAGGGATCAACTTTATTTTAGCAATTATTGTAGACATTTATGAGGTGACTATTTGTGCCAAAGGAAAATAAATTCTGACCATTTGTTTCAGAGGAGATGATTTTTAAAGTTTTCTTTTTTCTATTTGTTGCCATGGCAACCAGAGTTCTTCATGGATCAACTTTATTTGAGCAATTTTTGTAGAGGCCCACCCAAGGATCATACATGCCAAGTTTTATCAAATTCTGTCCAGCAGTTTCAGAGGAGATGTCTTTTAAAGCAAATTGTTGACGACGGACGAAGGGTGATCCCAATAGCTCACCCTGAGCACTTCGTGCTCTGGTGAGCTAAAAATGGTCATAATTTGCAATCAAACATGCTGATGATATGCATAATATGATCCATTTTAAATCAAAACTATGAATTTTCATCCAATTGAAACGAGGTTTAGGAACTAACAATATTGTATATATCAAACACTGATATAGTTGTATTTTCTCAGATTTGGAGAAGGTACCCAAACACTTGTGTGTGTGTGGGGGGGGGGGGGGGGGGGGAGGGCATAAATATGGCATTTGATTCACAGGAAGTTATCTGTCCAAGAACAATAACTCTACCTAGTCGCATTTTTCAATTATTTTCCTTTATTTAAATTTGTTATACCATACTGACAAGGGGCTGAGAGTGATGTCTTTCAACAGTTCTTGTTTATTAATCCAGCTAGACTCAAAATAATAAATTAACTGAAGGAAATTAGTTGCCTGCTTCCTCCACCATAAGTTTTTCTCATCCCCATAGTTGTAACAAACCTAATCCTCTGGAAATGTGTCAGGTCTTTGCAAAAAACACAGGTATTCTGTTTGGTCAAATACTTTTAATTTCATTACTGCATAAGCTTTTGGTTCAGCAGCATCATTTGCATATTGGCAAATCTAAGGATCGATATTCAAGTGTGTGATTAACTTTTTTGTGCACAATAATATTGTGAATATAAAATTTTATTTGTGTCTTCTTGTTGTGTAATTGTTAAATATAAAAATAGAAACTAGTATTGCCATTTGTTGGCAATTAAGCATCTATTGTTATTGAAAAAGAAGCTTACATGATTTTTTATATGATTTTTATGAGTGAATGCAACCGCATTGATGTGACGCAATTATAGCTGTCATTGCATGAATAGACACAACTAATGACATACTATTTATTTATTTTTGCCTTTTTCATATTTACATGCTTTAGATTGTTCTTGGTCCCAATAGAACTCCGTTAAACTCAATGTTAAACTTACATGGTTCACATGTTTTTTTCACCAATGTGTAAGAAATCAGTGTGCCCATGTTTTTTACACACTGTGAGGGCTAAATTCCAATCAATTTTCTATTTACTATGACTTTCATAATAAATAAAAGCATTGTTTAGTTGTTTTTTATATTTTATTTGAATATCAAAGTTCAGATTATATGTGCATAGCTTCTATATATTCCTACAATATTGTTTATGAAATGGATAATACATTTTTCACTTTCCTATTTAAGCTCATTCTCGACGCAACTTTAAAATGTTCCATCTTAATTATGTATTAACGGGTAGATATTCATAAATTATGTAGATTACCGAGTCTGATAACTGTGATTTGTTCATTTTATTTATTATGCTGGTATTTATAGAAGATATACTTGAATGTATAAATCTCAATAAAAGATATGAACTGTTCAGTTAGAAATCAGTAACCAAAAACTGAACTTATGGTAGCCCTGGGCTGTCAGACTACAGCTAATTTTGAACACTGCTTAAAATGGCCTTAAAGGGGTAATGCAGTTAACTGACATGAAATTAAATGTACAGTGTTAAGTTGCATATTTACCGTCTAAAAGCAGAGCAAAGACATTATTTAGGCCCTAAATAATTACATCTGGAAATCATACAGTCAACAATATCATTTTCTAAAGAATTTCAGATCTCAGTTTTTTTATATGTTTTTTAAGACATTTTTAATATTTACAAGGGGAAAACATATATTTCTAGAGTTATAGAAGGATCAAGATTTTTGCGGAATATTTAGTATATTTGTTGCCATAGCAACCAGACTTGATAACATAGAAAAATTTAAATGACACACATTATCTCCATTAAAGCATCTACCAGTATTTATATTTTAAATTCCATTATTCATTTAGAGTTATTGCAGAAACCATTTGCTATGATTTTTGTATATTGGTTGCCATAGCAACCAGATATGATGCCATAGAAAAAAAAGATTAGCATAATCTCCAGTATGCTATCTGTCTATATTTTAAGTTTCATGAAAAAATTCTGAGTACTTTCAGAGCTATCCAGGATCCAGATTTTGCAGACGGACGGACTGAGACATAGACGGAGGGCAAACCTATAGTCTCCTCAAGTGAACCGGTAGAGCACTAATAACTGAGGGAAAATATTATATGGTATCACATTATTCTATATTTTAACTGCAATATGTAATCCAAAATTTGTTATATTTATGGTTAAAGTATTGTGGTCTTCAATAAAGATCAACCATTTGGTCGCTGGTCAGCATTTTCACATGGTTCTGAATTTTTATTCGGAAATTCGGAAATGACATCAAGCAATAAGGTTGCAACTTTTAAAAAATAAGGCTAACAGTTATCTTTAAGGATCCGGACGTCTGCAAACCAGCCTTTAGCTACAAAAGTAAAAAAAAATAAAATAAATACCAATTATCATTCTGGAAAATTCTCAAATGCTTGATTTTCTGTCCAGAAGCAGTGCCTCTTACAAACAATATGTTCAACTGGAAAATGGACTAATTTATCAGATTATAAAACATATTCAACAATCTATAGAATAATGAGCCCCCGTTGATATATAGCCAGCGTCAGAAGGGTTTGGCTACTGAAAACAAGTTTAGGTCTTTTGAAGTGTTGTTGTGTGTGCATGTTTCATACCATTATGACTTTCACTACAACAGTAATGATGGAAATTTGTTTAGCACAGCTATTGATCAAACTCAGATTCTGAAATACTGGTTTAATTAAAATTAATTTCATTTTCACTCATAAATAAAGTCAGGAAATGTTAAATAAATATATAAATCTCTTGAGTTAAGTGCAATATGAGATGTAAGTACAAAACGATGTTAGGTGTCGCCAAATATCAAATTATATTCTTACAGCAGGGTTTTCCCTTGCTTTTTTATTTAAACAGGGGTAAAATGTCCTCTCGATATAAAGATTTTTTTTTTCAATATATCTGGGGAATTCAGATTTATGGGTTGAAATGGGCAATTTCGAATGCCAATGAAAAATACTGATCAATGTTTGTTTGATTGGTGTAACATCCCATCAAAACACTTAGAGCGTATTTTTTGTAGATGAACCAGTTTAGGTTTCGGTTTCGGCAATTTCACGGGTTCGACAAAAACTGATACTAGTTTCGATTGTTGCAGAAAATGAGCAGTTTCTTGTTCAAATATGGCAGCTTTCATTGTTCTCACAGAACTGATTGGGGAAATTCCTCTGATGATAATTTTGATGTCATAGGTATGGCAATTAAATAGCCCTCCTTCTCTCTATTCGATACCCCCCTCTCTCTCCCTTCTCTTTTGCCCCTATCCGTTCATCACCTAGTGCCAGTATATATGTTAATTACTGTACTGGTTTGGGGTTCTGTGTACACGTATGTTTAAACCAGAATTTCATCCTGTTCCCATAAGCTATGCGTTGATTTATCTTTGTGTTTATGGAATTTTCATTAATTATTTACCTTTTTATGATTTTTGCATTTGTTATAGGCCACTCTCTTTCTCCTTCACTGATCCGTTCATCGCCTAGCGCGAGTAGGCATAAATTGTCTACATGTATGTGAATTACTGTTGGATGGTATTTTTACTTTTCAAGGAAAGCAATACTTTAAATTGATAATCCTTTTATTTAAGGGTGGTATATTTTCCACTTGAGTCAGCATTAGGAAGCATATTGTAATGGAACCACCATTACAAGTGAATCTTATTTTCGCGGAAACCTGTGACAATTGTGTTTGAGCACATATGAACTATTTACTAGTGAACTAATTGTCGCGAGGTAGTCCTGGGGAATTGGAGGACTCCTCGGACCTCTATTGATTTTAGGGATTCATCTGAAAACTATAAGACGAAATACCTTTTCAGATCTTTTTTTTTTTTTGAAAGATTATTTAAATAGAAATTAAATGACAATTATCAATAAAATACTCAACATACAAAATACAATTAATAACAATATTTCCTTGAATAACCTTAAATATCCCTATAAATAATATAACCAGTCAGTTAAATATAAGCTAACATAAATACGCTAAAACCCAAAAGTTAATTTAGAAAGTGCGGCAATAAATAATTAAAGTTAGCTTACCTATAAGACGAAATACCTTTTCAGCATCTTTGAACTGAAAATATTTTCGCCTTTGTGTTATATACTGACCGCCCGCACCGCGGCAATGAATTAGGTTCATGGGTTCAGCGAACTGGTCTGTGGTTCTAAGAATTGCCTCCCAAAAATGGTTTGCCGCCTGCAGAATCACTTTCCACAAATGGCCAGCTCGTATTGTTTGCTATTTTTGTATCATGCAAACCCAGCGTAGTCTAGACAGTGGGGTATTCTATTTTTTCATATGCGTGCTGCCCCGGCCAACCAGGAATGTGACCTTATCTCTCTACCCTGTGTATATGGGGTCAGTTTTTTCCTGATCTAGTTTCATTCTCATTCACCTATTTCCAGGGTTGAGACTACGCGCATACATACTTTTTGATGTTGCTATTGGTTTGTGTGTTAGGGCAGAGTATATATATATCCTATTGTGTATAATTTTCCGTGCTACGCTTTATATATTGGCTCTTTATTGTATTTGTATATAAATGAAGTATTATAAGACCTATCATCTCCCCCTATGCCTATTTGAAAAAAGTCCCTTTTTTTTTTATTTTGTATATAATGTCCTTAATATAAATTATACAAATAAATAAAATTAAATATAAAAATTGCGGCAGTTTTCTAATACACAAAAAATCAACTTATAATAACTGCCAGAAATACAATTCTAAGGAAAACAAATGGCATAAAAGTATGGAATATTGAGTTGTCAAAAATAAGAGATATTATTGTTTTAATTATTTAATGGACCATATTCAAGCGAAAAATATCAATTATTTCGTTTATGTTGTATTTTTTTTTTTTTAAGTAGCTTGAAATATTCAGAGTGTTCCGTTAATTTCTCAAGATTCCATTGCTTTTTTACAAAGGCCATTTCTACAATTTATATATATTAACAATAGATAATAAAATGAATAACCAAAAACACACCATAGCACTGCACACTTCCCCACACGAGAGAGAATATTTATAATCACTTTTAACGCAATTTGCAGAATTATACGACAAAATTATTGTCATACTATAAGCTAATAACATCGGTCTGCAATCTTTGTTACACATATATATAGTCGTATTCTCTCTGGTGCTTAGAAATAAAATTCTCCGGGGATTATTATTCAATATTTGAATAATATTTGACATAATAAAAAGCATAATACAGCAGTTTTAACAATTGAAACATTCATGTCAATGAAAAAAGCAAACCAAGCATTTCGATTGTTATCTTAACATAAATGTAGCTCAGTCTGTCCGTAAGGTGTAACATAACACCGTGGTTATCTCTGTTTCTTACTTTTGGCGCAGTGTGTGAGATAGGATGGTCATCGTAATAAAGATAATGCTCAATTCCATGCTCACATTGTATGGATTCTTTAAAAAAATTAAGAAAGATACCAGAAGGCGATACGGTTTTTGGATAAGATATTCTAATCTTGTGGCAACAATAGTATTCCATATGATAAAGTGTTTATGACAAGAGCGTATCTACGGTAGTAGTAATAGTACTCATGGTTGTTACAACATGGATGTTATCCTCGTTCGTATCGGTGTATTTCCGCTATAGATGAACTGGTTAAAGTAGCAGATTTTTTTTTCTCTTCTCATTCTTTTCGACTTTCAAGCAAAGTGAATTAATGAGAGTTTATCCGTTCCTCATTTATCTAGTATTTCCCTAGATGTATGTTCAAACATTTCGTATTTTGGAAGTGAGATAGCTATTTGCTCCATTATATTATTACTTGATAATACATTATCTATTATCATGCCATTAAAATATGATCCTAAGAGAGGTACATTAATTAGGTAAAGGACGTTAACTGTCCTTTCCGTTTACACAATTCTTGAAATTGTGATTTGTGATTTGATTAAAACCCCTTAAATCTCTAGACAAGGGATTCACACTAGTATATACCAAACTCCGATTATGTTTTTTTTTCAATACAATCACTCACGTTTGATTGTATTTATGCTATACCGTCTTGAAGCACGGTTTCAGCATATTCTTTACTATTTACCATAGTTACATATGGTGTTGATATTCGATTTATCGTCGTAGCGATATAATTTCGAATAACAGTTTGACTCATTAGCCGAATACATTAGATTTCCTTTTCTTATATAAAATAAATTGTCCAAATTCTTCGCAATCCTTTGAGGAAATCTTCACCTGATACCATAAACGAATGATCAATTTCGTTAATAATGAAATACCTAGGATTTGATGTTAAAATTTGGTCATTGTTCTTGATATCCTCATTATCGGGAATAGGAAATTGTTCTATCTCATATATTCGAAATTTTCCTTTGCGAACTATTGGAAAAATATTGATATATAAACGGAATCTTTATATTGGCCGTAGACACATTTTCGTAATTTCGTAATAATACGAAGCTTCATGTGAAATCAAATGGTAATCATTTGAAATTGAGTCAATCTTCTCACAGATACATCATGAATCATTTCATTTTTATCTGCCGTAATTGTATATAAAGACAATTGTCATTATTTAGGTTATTTATACCTATTACTTTATTTATTTGTATACGCCATCATCTCGGCGAACTTTTCTGTATATATCATATTTACTCTCTCTGTTTATTCATGCGCATATTTTTTCTTTAATTATTTCCCGTCTATGATTGACTATTTTTCTTACGAATTCGTCAACCTTTTTCCTTTTTTTTTTTTTTTTTTTTCATTCATTGATGAGTACATGAATGGCTAAACACGTTTGTAACGTCGTTTATCTCTGCCATTATAGCGTATCCGTGTTCCATAGGCTAGCTCACTGGCTTAATAGCTGTGTTAAACAACTGTGTACCTTAATCTCTTACATATGATAATGCTTTTGATTTGGAGTATCAAATGAAACCGCCGGAAGTATTCCATTAACGGTTCTAAACAAATAGCGTTTCAATATTTTTTATCATCTGCAGTAGATGTGTCTCAACTTCCATTACTAACGGATGTCCATTAAATGTCTATTTATTTAGCAAAATGCTACTCAATGTACCTTCATTGGAGTTTTTTTTTTCTTTTGCCGCGGTAACCGACGAGTACCCTATTGATAATGCTATTATTAATTACGCTTGCCTATGATAGAATATAATATTATATTATTTCTTCCCTTTCTTTTTTTGTTTATTTGATTTGTTGATATAGAACTGTCTGATCAAAGCATCACTTACGTCCGTATGCTTAATCCAAGTGTCTTTATATTTTTTGTTTGACCACTGTACTAAGAAGTATTTTTCATTATCTATGAATTTAGCCTTCTTCAATCTTTTCGCTCTGTACCATTTTTTATTATCTTGTTTATTACTCTGGCTAGTTTTATTACTGGCATCAGCCGTATGGCTGTGCGAATTCAAGTCTTGGGTCTGTTGTATTTCAGGAGTTGTATTTTGCCTGTCCTGAAGTTCACCATTTTGTAAATGGAAATAACCCTTGTCCTCAACCGGTTGCCTAAGATCTCTAGGATCTATAAATTCCTTTAATCGGTTTATATGTACTGGTGATTTGGTTTCTTTGTTTTTTTAATTTTGTTTAGTTTTTGAATTTTTTTTGTTGGTTTTGTTTTAGTAATACCAGATCTCCTAATTTAAAACCTTTTTAGATTTCTTATCATAATTCTTTTCTTTTTTTTTTCAATCCATATTAACTTTAATCTATCCGTTAATTCTTCAACATAATGTTCTGTCTTAGGTTTTGGTTTATTTTCAGTGAATAGTAAGGTTGTGATTGGTGAATTCATATGTCTACCAAACATAACCTGATATGGAGAATACTTTGTAGTATCTGCACATATTGTTGAGTTATATGCTATTTGAACAGAATATAATTTGTCAGGCCATTCTTTTTCATCTAAAATTGTTGTTCTTAACATGCTTAGTAAAGTTCTCTGAACATTTTCCACTTGTCCATTTGTCATGGGGTGAAAAGAACTTGTGTTTTTCTTCTTTATTCCGAAAAAGCTGTAAAGTACTTGCATAATGTTTCCGATAAAATTCTGACCTCTGTCACTTATTAAAATTTTAGGTGGGCCTAAAATTGAAAATATATGATGAAACATTTGTTCCGCTATCTCTTCTGCATTTTGTGTTTTTAATGGTAGAAAAATTGCATATTTAGAGAATGCGCAGATAGTTGATAACACATACTTGTAGCCTTTGCTTTCTTTGGCAACGGTAATGATATCAACATGAACTACTTCCCATGGTTCTGATGGTATCGGCATTTCAGTAAGAGGTGCTGGTTTGTAGGTTGCGTCCCTTTTATTAACTTGACAAGATGTACAAGATATTATGTAATCTTTGATATCTTGATACATTCTTGGCCAATAGTAAAATTGTCTCACGGTATAAAATGTTCTATCAAGACCAAAATGTGAATTATCATGTAGGGAATACAAAATATCATTACGTAACACTTTGGGTAAAGCTAATTGCTTAATAATAGATGTATCTGCAGCTTTCTTTCGTCTTGGTTCATAGAAATGCCAAAGAATTCCATCTGAAATTTGGTATTGATTACTTTCATATACAATTCTTTTGGCTTGTTTTGAGTCTTCAGGTAATTTTTTTAAAAAAATTTAAAGTCTGGGCATGACTTTTGCAGTTGAGCCATATCAACATCTTTATCATGATTTGGCATATGGCTAATGAAGCTGTCTAAGTTATTATTCTTGTCGATATCGTTGGTAACGATACCCGATTCATCAGATTTATCTTTATCTGATTGATTGATATCTGATTGAATAACATTTGGTTCGTTGGTGTCAGTTATTGTCATATCTGTGGAACTGAGGTGTTCAATCTCTTTATTTTGTGAACTATTTTTTAATTTGTCTGATTCATGCGTTTCCCTTATCTTTTTACTTTGTGCTCTTGTTAGGGCTGCTAAAGTTTGAGGTGAAGGGGTTGTGTCTTGGAAGAGGTATTTAACATCCTCAATGCCAATATCTATGTCAGCGTTGACATTTTGAATTTTGTTATGGACTATTCTGCTAAGATAGTATGCTTGGTTGTTGCATCCTTTATTGTACATTATTTCATAATCAAAATTTTCTAGTTCAATTGCCCATCTGTACATTCTACTGTTCGTATTTTTCATAGTATGCAAATATGTTAAGCTTTATTATCCGTTAATATTTTTACTGGGACATTCTGTTAACTCGTAGTGCAAATATAATTGCTAATAATTCAAGTTCTGAACTGCCATATTTTCGTTCATTATCTTTTAATGATCTTCCTCCATATTGTATAACATGCATTTTATTTGACTCTTTATTCATTTGACATAAGATATAACCTGTCGCTATGGTTGATGCATCCGTAAAAAGCATAAATGGTTCATTGAAATCAGGTAATTGTAAAATAGGTTTTGAAACTAGTGCCTTTTTAAGCTTGTTAAAAGCGTCATCGTGTTCCTCTGTCCATTTATAAATTGAGTCTTTTTTCAATAAATTGTTCAGTGGTGCGCATATTTTAGAATAATCTTTTA
Source organism: Solen grandis (assembly GCA_021229015.1). NCBI lineage: Eukaryota > Metazoa > Mollusca > Bivalvia > Adapedonta > Solenidae > Solen > Solen grandis. The sequence goes on along the minus strand of CM037781.1, from coordinate 71,691,023 downwards.
TAAAACGTCTTAGGAAAGTTGTCATTCCTAGAAAGCTCTTTAATGCTCTCTGATTTTTAGGTATTTGACATTTTTCGATTACCTGTAACTTTTTAGGATCAATTTGTAAAGTATCTTCCTCAAATACCATTCCTAAGAAAGAGATCTTAGATTTTGCTATTTCACATTTGTCCAAATGAAGTAGTAGATTAGCTTCTTTTAATGCGCGGAAAATTTGTTCCAAATGAACTACATGCTCTTCTATTGTTTTTGAAAATATGATTATATCGTCCATATAACCAATGCAAAATTTATATAAGTACTTTTGAAGTACTTTGTGTAAGAACATGGACCAATACGCTGGACTGACAAGTGTTCCAAATGGCAGACGCTTGTACGCGTATGCGTTACCACTACTTGTTCGAAATGCTGTGTATGGTATACTATCTTTACTTAAAGGCAGTGTGTGGAATGCATTTTTAATATCAATTTTGGAGTAAATTAAAGGTTTTGAGTCCGAAATAATATTTTTGACATCTTCCAATGTTGGTAATTGAAAATATAACTTCTTCGAGATTTTGTTCAACAGTCTATAATCGATACACATTCTATATTCTTGTTTCTGTGTTTCTGAAACTTTCTTTTTCTTCACTATCACAATTGGACTGCTAAATATAGAAGATGATGGCTCAATTATACCTTTGTCTAAAAGTTTTTTAATCTCTTTCTCTTCAATTTCTCTCATTTTGGGATTTAACGCGTATGGTTTACTTCGAATGGGCATCGAATTTGGTAACAATTCTATTTTGCATTCAAAGTCTTTGACTTCCCCTACTTCTTCCTCTTTATTTGAAAAAATGCTTTCATAATTTTGCAATACTGATAACAAATTTGGATTGTTTTTATAAGAATCTCCTATGTTGAATAATTTAGATATTCTTGAAAAATCAGATTCTAAAGTCGAATTGATATTTTTGGTTTTAGGTATTGAAAAGATGTTGTCTTTCCCCTCAAGTTTCTCGAGTTGTGCAATAATTGTGCCCTTTGTAATTGCCTGTCTTTCCTGTGAGTTGTTTATAAGAGGTAACAAAATGGTTTGATTTTTATTTTGTCTACATAGTATGTCTGTCGGGCAAGTTTCGCTCTTGCTAGTTATTATGAATGTATCATTCCTAAAGTTATTTCCGATGTGAATTGGAATTTTACGAACTGAGTTAACTGATAGCTTTATCTTTTTGTTGGCAGTGATGTTATATATCTTATTATTTTGCATTTTAGTTTTTAATACATCCGGAATACAAAATTTGCTTTCTCTAAAATTTATAAATGCATTAAAGTCCTTGAAAAAATCTACTCCTAATAGAACATTATGAACTAATCCTGAAATAATATAGAAATCATATTTGATAATTGTTTTATTAATTTGAATTGGTATGTTTACTTTCCCTTGTACTGTATGTTTTGATCCTGATATAGCTGTTTTAAATTGGAGAGATGTCGGTTTAATTTTAAAATTGGCGTCATTTACAGTTTCAAGAAATTCGAGATTATAGCAGATATGTTACTTCCTGAGTCTAACAGAATAGCTGTATCTCTGTTGTTTATTTTGCCTGTTATTAAATTTTCCTGGAAAGACGTTATTAAAGATATCGCGTGATTGTATCTTTTATGCGTTTTGTTTATTGTATTTCTTTGTTGCGTTTTTTCATTTTTTGTATTAAATTTCTGTTTCTTGTGCTTACATTTGCTCTGATCATTGACACCGTTCCGTCAACTTCTTGCTTTTAGACACATTTTTCGGAAATGACCGATTTTCTTGCAAAATGTGCATTGTTTATTCAAAGCTGGACAATTGTGACCTTGATTGAAATTTTGTCCGCATCTATAGCATGGGTTAAATCTTTGAACCCTTGGGTTAACAGTGTATTGATTTATTAATTTTGGTTACTGGTATTCAAAAGGTATGCTTGTTTGTCTAAAAGGCCTTCTAAAGTTATTTGAAAAAATTTGTGGAGTCATGGTGTTGACATAAGTCCTGTCATTTTTTGAATGTACTTCCGTCTTCAGCCCCTTAATTTCGTCAATCAAAACCTGAAATTTCGTATCAATAGCATTTACTGTCAACGTGTTTGTCATTTCGCATAACTTAATGTATTTGCTTAATTCAGACAGTGATGTAGGTTCTTTCAGTAATACTTTTGTCCGAATATCATCATGAAGACCATTGACCAATAGTGAGATTAAAATTTTCTCGTCCAGTTTAATGTCAGTTGCCATTTTTAACCCCCTTGTCATGTATTCGTCTGCAGTTTCTAACGGTTTTTGTTTGATAGAGATAAGATTATAGTCAAGTTCCTTAGTTTGAAATCGTTTGGCTAAGGCATTGACTGTCTCGTCAAAGTTTGATTTAACAGTTTCGGGTAAGTTATCATAGTACGTCTGAGCAGGTCCCTCTAAATAAAAATTTAAAACATCATTTTTGTGTTCCTGAGATACTCCATTTAACAGACAGAATTTATGAAATCTAGACAGAAAACTAGTAAAACTCTCGTTATCTCTACCTGTGTAAGGGATTAACTTAATAAATTTGTGAGGATTAGACATATTACCTCGAAAGCTTGTTGGTGCTGAAGGTTCCGGATAATCCATTCTTGAAAATTCCATTTTATTGTCAATTAATTGTTTTTCTACAAAACGTTCATTGGTTTCCTGTACTGTCACTGGTTCCGGTGTTTTGACGGTACTGTAATCTTGTAGAGGTGGGCGGTCTGGGCGTGTAGACGGTTTCCTCAGTAGATTATCTGCAGGTGTTTGAATGGATTGTTTGTAGGAGCTGTTTATCAGCGTTTCTGTGGGTAGGGTGCCGATCCGTGAATGAGATAGTGTACGGGTTATCTTCCTCTCGATCTTGTAGCGGTGAAGTAAATGTTAGTTTCTTAATGAACGTATCGTCTCTCACAGTGCCGTCGATATGCGGGGTTAATTTAGGTGGGTCATTTACACTTTCGCTTTGTGGAGGTGTTAATAAAGTACCCGAGTTTTTACTCCTAGAAGAGCCTAGAGTTCTGTAAAAATCCTCTCTAAGCTTTTTATGGCGTTTTTTAAGGGTTTTTATACTGTCTAAAAGTTTCGATTTTGGCTTATTTCTAGGTGACCCGTTGTTGTCATTATTTCCAATATTGTCTATGTCAGACTGCATCTTAATGTATTAATTGCGTATTTGTCCATTTCTCGCTTTTTCTTTGACGGAATACACAAAAATTAGCTAGAGGATGTCGGTGACTGATAATAAAGTTTGTAGCATTATATTGGTATGTGTAATGAAAGCGTAGTACCTTTGTTAGCCATGTTCTTTGTATGCGTCATTATCCATTTAAGTTAAAACACGATGTTGCGTCCGGGAAATATCCATTGTTGCGTTTCGTCCGGTAAGAATCACATTCGCCACATGATGCGTTAATCCGTGATTTTCCACCATTGTCAATCCGGAATTCTCCACCATGTGTCGCGAGGTAGTCCTGGGGAATTGGAGGACTCCTCGGACCTCTATTGATTTTAGGGATTCATCTGAAAACTATAAGACGAAATACCTTTTCAGCATCTTTTTTCTTTTTTTCTTTTATTGATATAATTATTTTAAAACAATCCATAATAAATACACATACACGGCAAGAACATTTTACACTAAAAATAATATAAATTAATAATATATAAAATTAATAACAATATTTCCTTGCAACAGCACAATTAAGAATAACCTTAAATATCCCTATAAATAATATAACCAGTCAGTTAAATATAAGCTAACATAAATACGCTAAAACCCAAAAGTTAATTTAGAAAGTGCGGCAATAAATAATTAAAGTTAGCTTACCTATAAGACGAAATACCTTTTCAGCATCTTTGAACTGAAAATATTTTCGCCTTTGTTTATATACTGACCGCCCGCACCGCGGCAATGAATTAGGTTCATGGGTTCAGCGAACTGGTCTGTGGTTCTAAGAATTGCCTCCCAAAAATGGTTTGCCGCCTGCAGAATCACTTTCCACAAATGGCCAGCTCGTATTGTTTGCTATTTTTGTATCATGCAAACCCAGCGTAGTCTAGACAGTGGGGTATTCTATTTTTTCATATGCGTGCTGCCCCGGCCAACCAGGAATGTGACCTTATCTCTCTACCCTGTGTATATGGGGTCAGTTTTTTCCTGATCTAGTTTCATTCTCATTCACCTATTTCCAGGGTTGAGACTACGCGCATACATACTTTTTGTATGTTGCTATTGGATGTCTATTGTGTGTTACTGTAGGCAGAGTATATATATATCCTATTGTGTATAATTTTCCGTGCTACGCTTTATATATTGGCTCTTTATTGTATTTGTATATAAATGAAGTATTATAAGACCTATCATAATTATAGTGTTAGGTATCTACGGGACTTTTATTGCCTATTGTCTTTCTGGATCTTCAGGGAAATGGACTCTTACCTCATTTGAACTGTGTTTACATCGCCAGAATCATTGTGTATCCATTTCACGAACTGTTACAAAGTGTCAAGTAATGAGAGTTTGTGAAGGAAGATAACTCCAAGAGACTGTTATCAGGGCACATTCCAGTAAATGTTAGACTGTGACTTATCACCCACAGCATCCAAAATGAACATTGACATCAAGATTGATTCCAGAGGACACTTTAACATCGTAGATCACAACATCAACTTCGGCGTTCGTAATCGAGCGGCATTGTGACTTTGGGACTATTTTTATACCTGTTAATCACTGGCTTTCTTTTATTAGTGCACAGAACCTTATAGAACTTTTAAGAAGATATAATTGGTATTAAATTAGCAAAAAGCCAGTCTGAAGTTAATGTAAATTTGATGTATTTGTTAGGAATAACCATTTTTGTACTATATCTTTATGGCGCAAGATAATTCGTCTGCATATTCATACGCTATGACTTTTAGCCCCGGCTTTTTCTGTATTGTTGAAATAATTATATCTAAGTTGTAAATTAAGTGTGCTTTTCCTAAAAGCCTTTCTTATAAGTCAAGAGCCTGAGAATATATTATATTTTAGATAAGTATTTCAAAGAATGTATCTTTGCCGCATCACTTAGGCCTATTGTAAACCTGTAGTCTGATTGGTCTGAACTGTCACGTGACGCTCCCTCAAAGTTTATAAATATGAGCGACGTCACAATTTCAAATCATCTTCTTGATCATATCGCAAGGTACTGGTCGTTCCAAAAACATAATCCAAACGACTTGAAGCAGATTATTTATTGAGTAAATCAAAGTATCTAGAGTACTGAAGTTGTAATAGAAATAACAATCTATCTAATATAATAAAGATAATTATTATTTTTGGATAATAATTAAGAGATGTAAACATGCTGTTGTAAAACTATATATATAGCTGTTACCAGTATTCATACAAATACATTCCTACAATGAAGTACCACTTGAGGGTCAGTCTGCACAATCCTGTATGGTGTTTTTCCAATTCTAAGAAGAAATATGACTTCTTACACTGGTTATTTGTCTACTAGAAGTTGTGGTACTCTATAAAGCTGCAATATTATAGTTTATGTAAGTTATTAAGATAGAAATATCCATGTGAAGAAGAAGAAGATCCCATTACATAGGCTCGGTTCCCCATTGATGTGCCTTTTATACTATTGATGTTCCAGAATTATTACTTAACCAGATGACAATGGCTGTTGCTGTTTATTTAACATCCAAGATGATTAAGATGTTTGTAGCCTTCCAAATAAAGTAACTGTCATATAACATCTAAGATGATTTGCTGTCTATGAAGCTGATGCTGTTGTATTAAATATTGGAATTTGATGACAATTTAGATGCTGTTGTTGATGTATCATGTTAGCAGGTACCAAAAGATGATTAAGCTACCACTGCTGATATGTTTTATATACATGTAAAGATATCATACATTGATGATGCTACAGTTGCTGTTGTTACAATTGCATAATTATTATTTATTAGTGTGACCAAATGATAAATGGATATCATTAAAGTTTATTATTGTCACACTACACCAGACTTGAGTTCCCATTATTTCCTGCTCAAAACCATCCAGAATCCTTTGTGGTTCATCCTGATAATAAGGGTATGTCATGTGAAGAAGACACCGGCCATTACCAGCGAGGCCGGGTAGTAACCCCTTACAATATGTATTGTTAATCTGTCCAACATTCAGTGCAGTTCTTTAAATGATTCAAGTGTGTATATTTTTCTCTGTATTCTATTGCAGCCAAAAGGAGACAAATGCTGACTTCATCGGTTACTTTGATCAGCGCTTCAAGTCGACACACAAAGCCAAGAATTGAAAATTATGTAGAGTATGTCATGCCACAATACAGTATTGATGACTTTCAAGTTCGATTTCGTTTGAGCAGGATATCATTTGACCAATTAGTTGCCGAACTTTCTTCTGCATTGACAACAAGAAGCAAGAAGGTAAAAATTGGGCCAGAAAAAACAGCTTCTTATTTTCTTGAAGTATCTTTCATCTCTTCACACATTGCAAGACATTGCCGATATATTTGGTGTGAGTGAAAGTTCTGTTTATGTGATTATAAATGATGTCGCCAGTAAAATTATCAAACATATTCTACCATCTGTGATCAAATGGCCAGCCAAGCAACAGAACATTGCCGATATTGTTGATGGTTTTCAACAGTTTAAAGGATTTCCAGCTGTCATAGGGGCTATTGACTGCAGCCATATTCCAATCAGAACACCAAAGGAGTGTCCTGAAAATTATATTAACAGAAAAAGTTTCCCATCAATTATATTACAGGCGGTCTGTGACAGTAACCTACGATTTACAGATGTTTACTGTGGCTGGCCAGGATCAGTTCACGACGCAAGGGTTTTGAAAAATTCGCCATTGCAATGTGAAATAGATGGAGACATTGTCAAGAAATTCCCTGGAAATACCCATATACTTGGTGAATTAGCATATAGCTTAACCCCATGGCTTATAGTTCCATTCAAAGACTATGGCAATCTCAACGAAAAGCAGAAACGATTCAACTATGTGCACAGTGCCACCAGAATGTGTATCGAGCGTGCCTTTGGAGTCCTGAAAGGACGGTTTAGGAGATTGAAATACATTGACATGCTTAATATAAGAAATATTGTTAAGCTGATTCTGAGTGCCTGCGCATTACACCAAATGTGTCTCAATAACATGGAAGATATTCAGGAGTACCTCCAAGAAGGTGTTGCTTTGAATGAAGAAGTCAACAACTTTCAAGACTTCATGCCAAAGCAACACAGTGCAGAAATTAAAAGAAATCAAATTCTTGAGACTATCAATGAATGACCTAAAGTTGAAATGATCCACCATTCATTTGTTATCATTGGATTCACCACTGCCAACATTTAAGGGTTCTGAAATAAAACAAGTCCTGAACTCATTTGAAATTTATTAAACATGTAACATACTAAAAACAAAATAAAAACTAAAAGGCAATAAAGAACTGAATTTAGTTTTCGACAAATTCAATTTACCTCCCCCAAATGAGGCAACGTAAATATTTCAATTAAGGCATGGTAGCCGCTCACAATAGTATCACAAGACTAGAGCAAATACTGCAGGCGACACAAAAGTGTCAGGACTAGAATTATCACTAAAGGCGATTCATACCTCACTACCCTGCTACCTGTCAGTCTATAATGAACTGATTTTTTTTAACCTTTACAGTTGTTCATAGCATATTTTTGTAGTATGCCTTACGTGACCACAGCAAACAAGAGAGAAAACATAAAATTACAAAAATATTACCTTGTATCCATTTATATATCTTCTTCCCCAATCCTTCCAGGTAAAATTGACTTTCAAATAAAGAGTGATGGTTTTAATCAATAGCATTTTCCCCATTGAGATCAATCTACCTATGAAGTCATGATGTCAGCTGATGTAGATTTCCAGTCAAAGTCTTGACAGTATTTACTCATAAAAAATGTAAAAGAGAGTTATGGTTCTTATCAATGACACTTCTCCACATTAAGATCTATGTACCTAAAAAGTTTCATGATGATACATGATATAGTTTTAGAGTTATAGTCTAGACAAAATTCAGGCAGGTTAGAAAAATAAACAAGAGCTGTCAGAGGACAGCACGCTCGACTATTCAAAATGCTTGTTGGTAAATCAAATGAAATCTATTTAAATTCTTGCCCTTCATAGTAATAGTAAAGAATGATATACCTTGATAGTCTGATACACCTTAATATATTTATGATGTCTAAAATCAATCCCATGCCTAGTTACTGAGACATAAGCACAATAACACTGTGCATGCAAAACTTAAACCAAAAATCCATGTTAGAAAAGGGCCATAATTTGCATCAGTCCAAAAGTTATCCTCCTGTTTTCTGATGCCCTTGAAGACACACCTTAACTTTCTAGTCAATTCCACAAGCAATTTCTGAGATATAAGCTGGATAGTAGCTTGAATGCAAAACTTTAACCAAAATTTCTAAGTTAAAAAGGGCAATAATTTGTAACATATTCCATTAAGAGTTATCTACCATGAAAGTATGATACCCCTAAATGTATTAAAGATGTCTCAAATCAATTCCATACCTGGATACTGAGATATTAGCATGAAAGTACATTGCATGCAAAACTTTAACCAAAATTTCTAAGTTAAAAAAGGGGTCATAACTTGTAATATATTCCATCAAAAGTTATCTACCATGAAAGTATGATACCCCTTAACTATAAAGATGTTTCAAATCAATCATGCTGATACTGAGATATAGCATGAAATACTTGCATGCAAAACTTTAACCAAAATTTCTAAGTTAAAAAGGGGCAATAATTTAAAATTCATCAAGAGTTATCTACCATGAAAGTATGATACCCCTAAACATATTAAATGCTTGATACTGAGATATAAGCATGAGAATATCTTGCATGCAAAACTTTAACCAAAATTTCTAAGTTAAAAAGGGGCCATAATTCATATTAAATTCAGTCAAGAGTTATCTACCTTGGTTGTCTGATGGCCCTGAACATATTTATAAACATTCAAGTCAATACCATAAATCGTTATTGAGATATAAGGTTGATAGTAACTTGCACGCAAAACTTTAACCAAAAGCTGCAACGCCAACGCCGACGCCAGGGTGACTACAATAGCTCTCATATTCTACGAATAGTCGAGCTAAAAAAGACAACATCTCTTGAAAAATACAAAACAGATTTATGGTTCTTATCAATGACACTTCTCCACATTAAGATCTATGTACCTATAAAGTTTCATGATGATATCTAAAATAGTGTTTGAGGACAAAGTTTCGGGACCGACCGACCGATGGACAAAGTGACTCCTATATAGACCCCCCTACCCTAGGGTAGTGGGGGTATAAAAATGTTCACATAAGACCTGATTTTGCCTAATATTAAAATCACAAATATGACAGCTTCAGTTCAGATGTAGATTATACATTAAAATGTGATTTATCAGCTGTAACTATCTGTCAATGTCAAATTAAACCTTTAACTTGTAAGTGCATTGTAGCACTTATCATGAGCAATAACACAGAATTACATGAAATATGGGTCAACGGTTCTTTAATAATACAAAGAACAAGAAATTCAAAAGCTGGCTTCTTAGCCTTTCACTTTTTTAAAAGTACCAAAAGAAAGGAATTAAGCAAAAAAATCACATAAGATGAGGCTTTAAAAGTTGTGACCCATATTTTACACAATGTATATTAATATTTGAAACATTATTTTTTTTTACATGAGTACAAAATATTCTATGTATTTAGACTCTAAGTAACCCATTAATGAAAAGATATACATATTATATATATTTCAATATTTAGTTGATTAAATAGGGCTCACAACCTTTAAATAGCCTTAACATTACGAATATTAATTAATATTCTGGTCGCTGTGATGTATTTCAAAACCAAACATTAAAATCACAAAAATGTCAACACTAACCTAGCTCCTTCCTTCAGTGCAACAAGGTTGTAAAGTTCTAAGCTTTTCATACTTTCTCATGGTAAGCAAAAAATAATCATATTTTGTCAAAATATGTCAACTTTGATATTTACTTCATAAAAAGGGAATATAGTTGTAAATTGAATAAAGCAATATCTGTATAAATAAAAAAGACTTGATGATTTTTTCCAGTTACGACCATAAAGAATTCCTTCATTTTGTTTAGTGCAAAACAATTGTTATTCAAAATATGAATAGCAAACATTTTTTTTGGCTCAATGCCATGTGCTTCAATAGATGTGTTACATCTATTTAAGTTGAAAAGAAGCTTCAATTACTGTCAGATTTCGTAATACTAGATACCAAATCTGACAGTAACTGTAGCTTCTTTTCTTCCTGTTGGATTCGGTCTTGGTGTTGCTTCTCCAACATTTCAATCATTTTTTCTTGGTCTGCTTTCATTTCCTCTTGCATATTTTTCAAAATTGATACAACTTCATCCGCTTTTCTTTTTCTTTTGGGAAGAGGTTTTGAACAGGTTGGAGTTGGGCTTGAGGTAGATGCCTCTTCAGTACTGCTATCATTCACTTCAATACTTCCACAAGTGTACATAGGCTTTACATTCGGTCTGTAGCCGTAACATGCATTCAATTCCTGGAAAAAAGGGCACTCTTTCCTGTCATTGCCAGATTTAGCATTGTGGTCAACACAGTCCCTAAATTTTTTTGTTATGTTCTTCCACTTTTGTTCACACTGTACACCAGTGACTGATACAGAAGATTCACTACTGGCATTCATATCTTCAGCTATCTTTTTCCAGATGGTTATCTTTTTAGTTGATGGCTTATTGAACATTTCTTCATATCCTGAGTGTAAGTCAATGAGTTTTCTTACTCTATCGTTTGTCCAATGGTATCTGTCATTACCACAAGGTAGACCTTCAGTCACATTACTGACATCCTTACAGGCCATAACATTATTGTTGTTGTTATCGGTTTGTTTAACTGAATCCCCTCCTGTAGCATTACTCAAAGTATCTTCTGAAGACATAAAAGAAAAACATATGCTCAGCATTACATACCGTAAGCATAAAGTGTAAAAGTAAAGTTTAATAAATGTACATGTATATAATAATAAGAACAAATGATTTGTCTGAACCATGTATTACCCCACGGGTGCTAACAACTCACCTATTTTTGTTATATACAATATTATTTTTGTAATAATGTAAAAGTTGCTTAATTGAAGAATAACACTAATTTTGTCAAAAGCTTTTGCAATTTGAAACCTTAAGTTAAAGCATACATAATTTCAGCTGTAAAAAAGCAAAGATATAATATTTTAAACAACTTTATCATTAAAGGGCATTATTTTGGCCCCTCCCCTAAATGAGACCAAATTATAGCCTCTGCCAGAGCCAGCAATTTTACCTGTAACATCTGCTGTAGAACATTAAAGGAAAACCTAAGTCCACTTTTATTGGTGCTTTTTAAAAGAGGAATGAGCAAATTCATACCTTTTAAGATAACTCTATCAAAGTCCTCCCAATCAATGATTGTATTCAGGACCCATGGATGAATTTCTTCCACAGCAATCTTCCCAACATCGTTTAGTTTGTCAAGCACCTTGGGGTACACTTCTTCTGTATATGCCTTCATAAAAGATATCATAATAAGCAAATAAAAGTAATATTTATTAAAACTAATCAAAAAGGATTGCATACAAACTGTGTTGGAAAGAATGTATCAGTACATTCAAATTTAGTTTTAACTTATTTGTTTAAATAGTTGATTGGGAACCAAGTTCTGTAACTTATACTAATCCCTCTCGACTGTCCACTTCCTGGGTAAAAGCAGTTCTCAGGTAGTAATTACTACCTGGAGCAATGTTGAGTAAAGAGTCTTGCTCAAGGATTAACATCTCGTGCCGGCACTTGGGCTCAACCCAGGACCCTCCTAGCCAGAGTCCAGAGTTTTAACCACTCAGCCATAGATTCTCACGTTCAAATTTTACAGGTAAATTTTATGACCATATTTTAAGTTATGTGTGTGTGTTTGTGTGTTTGGGTTTACCGTCGCTGCGACAGTATTTCAGTCATATAGCGACGTCCAGCTAATAACAGGTGGAGGAAACCCGGAATACACAGAGACACCCGGGTAAACCACCGACCTTCCGCAAGTCAGCTGGAAAACTTCCTCACATGAAAATCCGAATGACCCTGCCAAATCCGAATGACCCTGCCGAGATTCGAACCCACAGCGGTGAGGGGCTGAGTGAGTGTTAAAGTCAGCGACTTTACCCTCTCGGCCACGGAGGCCCCGTTACAAGTTATGATCAGTTATTGAAAATGCTTAAAAAGGTTACCCATTAAATAATTCTGATAGGCTTTTAATCTGCAGCGAATGTATTCATTTAATTTCTTTATACTGACCTTAACAATAACTGGAATATCAGCTGGCTCAATTTTTTTCCTCAACACATTAGAGAGCTCTTCATTTTCACACAAATATGATTTAAGTGTGTCTTTAGAGATGAATCGATGAAACATCTGTGGCACTAGTAAGGCAATTGGACCAACAGGCACCCCTAGAGCTGCCAGTCCTGAAAATAAAACAAGATGCTCTATAAAGAGAATCTCCTGCTTAAATGTAATTTTATGATGTATGTAATTCAATTTTCACACTACCAAAGACTATAAGTAATATAATTAAAACTCCATTTCGTCATTCTCGGGTCATTTCATAGCGGGCCAACCATTTTTATCATGTATGAATCAAATTTAATCATAAACAATGACTTCGATAGTCCTTAAATGTAAAACAGGACCTAGAGTTACCCGAATAAAATTATCTGAAGAACTTAATGTCATTTAACTGATCAAAGAACATACCGATCTTTATCTTGACCGATATGCGAAAATGGACAAGATTTTGAAACGAATTACAGTCGTTTCGTCGAACGTCCATTTCGTCGAACTGATTATATATAGTAAATCTGAAGTAGTTTCGTCACCTTAAATCCTAATTACTCTCGCATGTTTTACTGTTCATCAGTGACACTGTGTAAATAAAGGAGTAATGATATGTGTTGTTTTATTTTATTATCTTGAACAGATAGTAAGAATAGATTGTGTACTTGTAACTCTTTAGTATCATTTCTTGCTTGTCCAAAATATAGATGTATAAGATTCAAATACCTAAAAGACACTAGTTGGTCGACGTTCGATAAATTTGTACATTTAATGAAAAGTGAAAAAAGTCATATTTATTTATTTATTTATTTATTGCAAATGATAATGTTAACGAAGATATTTACAAGAAACAACAATGAATCATACATGATCATCATGCTTGGTTTGGACATAATTCGAAATCGGTGGAATATTTATTTTTTTTTTAATTGTTACAAATCGTATTTTTAACGGTTTATTTATTTATTTTTTTTATCTTAGAAAATTCAAAGGAATATCAACCTGCATTTGACAATCATAATTAGAGCTAATTAATCACAATTAAACACTGGATAATTCCATCAAACAAACTCAATATCTTACTTTTATAATACTTACCTTAAGATAAACTATAATTCTAATATTTAATCATCTTAATTAAAAAAAATATTTCGTATAAAAACGGCGCAGTATTCTAATAAAAACTCCATTTCGCTATTCTCGGTCCATTTCGCCATTGAATCATACCTACCGCATTCTGATTGCTGTTCTGCTCTATAATTATCGATTAACAAAACAAATGCTGAATTTCATATACTGAAATGGTAAAATAAACATTTATTGATATTACCTCTGTTCTGTAATGACTGTGTCCACTCGGCAGCATCAGACGCGTCAAGCTCTAAGCTGAGCACCTTGCCTCCCGCCATTTTCTCTACACGTGTATTCGGATAGTACGAAACCGACGAAACCACTCCTTGGGGTGGTTTCGTAAGTTTGAAAAACTGGTTTCGGTTTCAGCAAAAAAAAAGAAACAAACCAGGTTCCGTTCTAAAAACTATCACTCAAAAAACGGATAGTTTCGGAACCCATGTTAAAACCAAAACTAGTTTGTGCACGAAAAAAACGCTCTTAGTATCAATCTGTAGACATGTGGCATGATACCAAACCCACACTGGGCCAACCAGTCCTGGAACTACCCTGTATATATTCTGAGTACCAAGCAGGAAGCTACCAGTACTATTTTTAACAACTTAAGTATGTCACGGCTGTGGATCGAACAACGGCCTCTCAAGGCAGACACTCTAGCCACTGTGGAAGATGGGAATATTTGAAGTCGGGTGCGGATACTGGATGTTAGCTAAGGAGGCAGGGCGTAAACTTCTAGATTGGAGATCAAATAATTTTTAAATTTGACCTGTTTCAATAATCTTCTTAAAAATACGTTCATGCCAATTTTAATGGGAAGTCATTAGAGAACCTTTACTATCAAAATCTGTTATATTAGTTAAAGACTGCTGATCTGGAGACAGAAAGAGGGGCATTAAACCTGCAAAATCCCAGATTAAAAACACAGGGCATCATTAAATAAGACAGCTTCTGTAAGTTTATTTTGTCAAAATGTCATCCACATAAAAGAGAAATTATAACTAGTAAACAGAATGACTTGTAACATGATGACATGAATTCTATTTTTTATTTTTTTTAATTTGCGTCTTATACCTTTGAATCCACACAACGATCAGATTCTGAGATTGGTCCATTTGAATACTGTATCCTCAAGTATTGAGTTCTTGCCATATTGGTATTATCGGGCTATTTATACCAGTGTTATTTATACCAGTGCAATATTTGACGTTATGTGTGACGTAATTTTACAGAGAAACCATCGACAATAAACAACATTGATTGATCCTTGTTTCTAAACCTTCTTTTTATAAAAAAATGTTTGGGAAACAGGTAAAAATATTCATTTAATAAAGAAGTACTTACTTTCTACCATTTTCACTAATGCTTCTTTTTATGATTTTTTAAACCACTTGTTAAATCTACCGATAGTATTCAGCAAGCATATACGATCACTGATTTATGTAAACCAACATCTGTTCTTAAAAAAGTGTAGGTTTGATTATGAATACACTTCTCAACAATACTATGTACAGACGTCATTTAGAGCCATACATGTAGCTGTAATTAATATGATAGTAAACTTTATACTTGATAATTGTTATACAGTACACCCATTTAAGCTTTGTATAGGGCTTTTACACCCAAAATTGGCCATAAACCTCCAAAAGTGTAGGACTCTCTGGTTGAAAGGATACAAAGCTAAGGAAAATTGCTGTTGTAACCCCAGTTACAAAACTCGGAGGGCACCCTATAATAACATCAAAATTTGTTTAAAATTTCAGTGTGATAGTGTTTCTTTTTCTCATTTGGATCATCTAATATTTTACAAACCAATCTGTTCTGTGATTAAGAACACAGAACATGAATGCAACTGTTGTTTATAGATTTTGTCTCTATATGTGCATCATACTCATGGCAGACTCATTTTCAGTTCATTGTCGAGAACTGCAGACGCCATTTTGGAAATAATTTTTTTGACTGTTGTTTGATTTTGAGTTATTTTTAAATTTCTTTTTCATTACCATTGAAAATTAATTATATTTGTAGGGAAGATATTGATGCATGTAATGATATATCTAATATAAATTTGAGGGATCGTTTTGTTCATAGTTCTTGCATAATTACTTCTTATGCTGTCGAGAACTGGATACTCCAGGATATCGGTATTATGAAACTTCTGTCAGTAATATATTTTGATGTTAATCAAATATTCATCGTATGCCACACCATTGAATCACCAACTGAAACATTTGTTTTGTAAAATAATTTTTGCGTTGA
>CM037781.1:71625099-71675099 GCA_021229015.1 Solen grandis | reverse complement strand
TACATGATATCTCGGATGAGTTCGAAATTGGGTCATGTGGGGTCAAAAACTAGGTCACCAGGTCAAATCTTAGAAAAACCTTGTGAACACTATACAGGCCACAGTTATGGCCCAATGTTCACGAAACTTGGTCAGGATGTTTGTCTACATGATATCTCGGATGAGTTCGAAATTGGGTCATGTGGGGTCAAAAACTGGGTCACCAGGTCAAATCTAAGAAAAACCTTGTGAACTCTCTAGAGGCCACAGTTTTAGCCCAATCTTCAATAGATTTGGTCAGGATGTTTGTCTAATTGATATATTGGATGAGTTTGAAAATGAGTCACATGAGGTCAAAAACTAGGTCACCAGGTCAAATCTAAGAAAAACCTTGTGAACACTCTAGAGGCCTACATTTTTGTCCCAGTCTTCATTAAACTTAATATGAATGATGACTGCATGAATTCCCAGTTGAGTGCAAATTCAGGTAGGATCAATATGTAGGTCACTTAGTCAAATGTTAGAAAAACACTTTTAGATGCCAGATTTTTTGTCATTATGCCTAACACAGCCATCTTACTCAGGTGAGCGACACAGGGCCATCTTGGCCCTCTTGTTAAAGGAGTTATTCCCCTTTGTTAAATTTTGTCTTTTGATTTTGTCCGGAGCATTTCTCCAAAACTACTGTACTTATGTTGATGAAACTTCATATGTAGATTGATCTTGATGAGAGGAAGTGCAGTGCACAAGAACCATAACTCTGCATGTATTTTGAAAGGAGTTATTGCCCTTTGTCATTTTTAATCTTTTGATTTTGTCCGGAGCATAACTCCAATACTAAAGTAGCTAGGTTGATGAAACTTCATATGTAGATTGATCTTGATGAGAGGAAGTGCAGTGCATAAGAACCATAACTCTACATGCTTTTTAAAGGAGTTATTCCCCTTTGTTAATTTTTGTCTTTTGATTTTGTCCGGAGCATTTCTCCAAAACTACTGTACTTATGTTGATCAAATTAGACCTTCATCAGTGCATAAGAAAACCACAGTGTAAATTCTTAAAGACAGATCAAACTGCAAACAATAAATATGGATGTGAACCATAATTAGACTGCATTTTTATTCTCCTCAGCTACAGATCTGGGGTGGGGGGGGGGGGGGGGGGGGGGGAGGGCAAATTGTTTTCTTCTGTGTGTCTGTATGTGTGTCTCTATGTCTATCTGTCTGTCTGTCAAAACTTTTTAGCATTGTCCAAAACTTTTGAACCATTGCTCACACTAACTTTAAACCTTACATACATGTAGTCTTACACTCACGCAAACTTTTGAAACTGTATTCCTACACGACAGACTTCCGGTTCGGGTATTGATCACCTTTAGTGATAATATTTTTTTTTGGTATGCTTATAAGCCCAAATCCTATGTGTGAACATTCGTTTTATGTGTCATGTGAATACATCCTGTGTCAAAGATGGGGGTGGGGGTATGAATCACCTTCAGTGATAGTTCTAGTTATGTATGGTTCATATTATAAAAGGAAACCAGTCCACAGTAGTCTTCTATCCTTCAGTTTAATTGATGGCCACACTCTTTTAAAGATACTGATTTACAGTAACTTCAAAAACTAGAGGGAAGCTTCACTCACAATATCTGATCTTGACTTCTTTGAATAAACAAAAAGTGTACGAAACATTTAAAGAAATGTTACCATTTTCTCTAAACAACTTATTGAACTATTTAAGTCGTGTGTTTTCAAAAACTTTTTATCCATTTGTGTACATACATGTATATATATAGTTTTTATACGCCCATCTTAAGATGGGGCGTATTATGTGAACACTAATGGGGGGGGGGGGAACATTTGTTGTCAGGGCTCTAACTTCAATACCGTTTGCCCAATCCTTTCAAACTTTCCACACATGTGCATGGCCATAATATCTCGGATGAGTTCGAATATCCAGCATTACCGCGTGAATGACTTAGAAGTTATCATGGCCCTTGACGTACATAAAATACTTGAAATTGTGATTGTCCGGGCTCTAACTTCAATACTGTTTGCCCAATCCTTTTCAAACTTTCCAGAAATGTGCATGGCATGGCCATAATATCTCGGCTGAGTTCGATATCCAGCATTATTGCGTGAATGACTTAGAAGTTATGGCCCTTGATGAACACAAAATACTTGAAATTGTGATTCTCTCCGGGCTCTAACTTCAATACTGTTAGCCCAATCCTTTCCAAACATTCCACACATGTGCATTGCCATAATATCTCGGCTGAGTTTGATATCCAGTATTTTCGCATGAATGACTTAGAAGTTATGGCCCTTGATGTACACAAAATACTTGAAATTGTGATTGTCCGGGCTCTCACTTCAATATTGTTTACCTAATCCTTTTCAAACTTTCCACACATGTGCATTGCCATATCTTGGCTGAGTTTGATATCCAGCATTATCATGTGAATGACTTTGAAGTTATGGCCCTTGATGTACACAACTTACTTGAAAATTTGCTTGTCCCTAGTCCTTAGACCTTAAGAGGTGTTGTCAGATCTTGCAGTTAATTAATGGAAATTAGTCAACAGTTGGTTTTCTTTATAATTAACATTCATTAACTAATGGGATTTTAGAATTATTTTGCTTATTTATGGACAGTAGCTTGTTTCTCTGAGCTATTTTTGACAGTCCCCATACTATGATGGGCGTTTTTTGTGGCAGTCCTGACCCTTGTTATTTTTAGCTGACCTGAGCACAACATGCTCAAGGTAAGCTTTTCTGATCACTCTTAACCCGGCGTCTGTGCGTGCGTCCATCTGGCGTCATCAATTTCTTTAAACATCTCCTAAACCGCTTGATAGATTTTCACAAAACTTCACTGGATTGTTCAAATTACTTTGGACTAAAAACTAGATTACAGGAGCTAAAAATAGATCTTAAAAGTGAAATCTTAAAAAAAATCTTCTATGAAACCATAAAGCCTACACCTTAGATATTTGGTATGTTACATCATCTCGAGAAACACTACCAAGATTATTGCCCTATGGTGATAAATAACCCCACACCAGGGGTCGCTTGTTTTACATAGAGTTATATAAGAAAAACATAAAAAAATATTCTTCGGTGAAATCAGAAGGCCTAGAGCTTAGATATTTGGTATGTAGCATCACCTAATGGTCTATTAAAAAAATTGTCCAAACCATGGCCTTATGGTGAAAAATGTATATTAGAATTCCTGTCTGTTTTCAATCTAAAATCCTTGAAATAAGTTTAAGCGGTGGAACTCAGGTGAGCGATTTGAGGCCATTGTGGCCTCCTTTTCATTTTGCTTTCAATATGGCGGTGAAGTAAAAAAAACAACATATGGATTCATTTGTGACATACACGCCACATGCCTTCACCAATGTTTTTTCCTTAGCTTAACAATTAAGTTCTTTTTGATAACCAGTTATATTGTCACAGAGACTTTAGAATTATTGCCCCTTAGTTGATATATTCTCAATAGGCCTGTCAAGACATCTAAATATAACATTTCTGATTACGAATTTGAATGACTTGAAATTTCACATGTTGATAATACTTGATCATAGTAAAATTCCCAAACACCAAAGAATTATTCAGACAAAACTAAATTTGTTTGTTCCTGAAACCATTTGAAACTGTAGTACAATGATGACCCTTTGCTTACACAAGGTTTCCAACCATCATCTGATACTCACTCAAAATAGCCATACAAATGTCTGTTTTGGGGCCTATTTGAGTGAATGAGCTAATTACTTTTCAAATTGTAGTGATTATTTTTCTGAATCTGAAGAAAGTTTAGGTGAGACAGAAAGTGAAGATGCCGTTGATGACAGTCTTGATGAAACGTATAAGCCACAAACAGATGTTGATGCAGAAAGTGACTCTAGTAGTAGTTACAGTGAAATTGCTCAAAGTTATAGTAACAAAGGATACAAAAGAAAGACTTTGGAAGAAACAAATTTTATTGCAAATAGTGACTCGAGTAACAGTGATCTATCATCAAGTAACAGGAAAAAGAGCAAGGCACTTGAAGAATCAATTGTTGAATGCAGTTGCTCTGAGGAAGAATACAGTGATACATATCCTGTTCTGTCACAAGCTGTTCGGAGAAATGTTGAGTATGATGATACATCTGATGATGATATGGATGAAAGTTGCATTCTACGAGATAAAGACAACCCACAAAGTTATATTAGTAGGGTTATTTATATTAGTAGGGTTTTAACTTCTACAACATCAAAAACCGGAAAAGCAAAGAAACATAGCCGTGTATATAACAGTTTTCAGTATTGTGGCAGCTGTAAGAAAAAGGTGTCAAATCTATCACAACACTTACAAAGAAATAAAGGTTCACATCATGTTCATGACTCTAATTCTGAGATAAAAGAAATGAGGGAGGAACCAGATAGAGAAAGGAAGAAAAGGCTTTAATCTTTGCTCAGGGCAAAATTTAATCATGAATTCAACTTACAAACTCTGAAGGAGGGAAAAGGAGAGATTTTGCTAGAGCGACGACCAGTTCGCGAATTCAGGTTAAATGAATATGGACCATGTCCAAACTGTTTGTTTTTGTTTGCAGCGTGACGAAGTGTACAATGTAGTTAAAACTGACATTTTGATCACTCAGCTTGGAAATCAGTGGCTAGAAAAAAATGTAGGAAATGTTTTGAAGCGTGGAGTGTACACATCCCAGATTCTTAGACTTATAGGACGCTTCCTGATCATCCTCCGCAAAATCAAACCTCTGAGTGAACAGGCCAATGAATCTCAGTGGGAATATCTGAAGCCATGTCATTTTGATGCGGCAGTAGAGGCATGTATACTTACAGCTACGCCTTTGGATGAGGGAGATAGTACAATCAATGTTTTTTTAAGGAAATTTTTCACAATAGCAGTTTTTTTTCTATAGAGACAAAGAAGGAAAATTCAAACTAGCGCACAGAATTTTTTTTAAAACTTGGCATGATTATAGAGAATCACTAGAAACAAATTCATGGAATAAAAAATGGGTGAAAGGTAAATGAATCTGTTTTACATTACTTTTTATAATAGGTTGGGAGGGCAGTGCCAATTATCATACCAAGTGTTGTCAAGAAAGGCTTGACGTACCTGGCAGACACATCGGTTCGAGCTGCAGCTGGAGTAAATCAGACAAATAATTACTTGTTTGCTTCAGAAGGTAAAATCTTTAATTAGGTATCACCAAAAACAGTTATATCTTCCCTGAATATTTGTCATAGGAAACTTCACATGCATTTTTTAGCATTGCTCTCTCAGCCCCTCACCGCTGTGGTTTCGAATCCCGATAGGGTTGGTGACTTATGTGAGGAAGAATAGAATAGAATATTGAATTTGAGACACCTTGCAGTAGGTTTGGGGTTCTACCCTGGTGGCCTCTGCAGGGGTATAAAATTCCTAAAATTGTCACTCGTCCTGCTGAGCACTCAAAAATGTAGATGGTAAAAACAATTACAAAGAAATGATCTGATTTTTCATTCATCCTGCACTAATTTCTACTTGCCAAAAAGACGAGTGGATTTTTAAATCCCTGCTCTGTTCCTTGAACATAGGTCTCTCCAGGTTTTCCTCCCCCTGTAATTAGCTGGACATCACTTATTTGACTGAAATACTGTCGAAGCGACTGTAAACACTAACACAACAACAACAACAACCAGATGCCAGTCTTGGGTTGAAGTTTCATTTCACAGAATTTAGGTGTTTTATTAGGTGTCATTTTTTACCATGCCAACACACATTAATAAGTTAATATTCTGGGACCTTTTGAACCAAGTACATGTATCAATCTTTTTTTCCATATTCTTATGTTGGTTTTGAATATACATGTAATTAAAATTGTTATGGCTGATACTGAAATCAAAAGAAATCATCTATCATTGTATTTCTAATGTCTCATTTTGTTCCTTCATTTTTTTTTCATTTTTTATTTATTTGTTTCTTAAGTTGCTTTTTTTCTAATAAAAAACAATGCATGTCTGTAGGGGAAAGTATTGTCTGGGCCTACGATTCTGTGAGAAAAACTGCTGAAGCTGCAGACCTTAACAACCCGGCAGCAAGTCAAGTCAAAGTCAACAAGTTTATTGGTAAATAAGGCCTCCGGCCCATAATACAAAGTACAGTACAGAAGACGATGTTGTATATAAGTAGTTGTCTTACGATAATTTGTTTTAGGTTTCATTTAAAGCATTCATAAGATGATAAATATAAATTGATACTTTCTTAACAATATCTGGGTTCTGAGAGGATAATAAAGTATAAAAATCTTGAACATATGTTCCATGTCTGTACCAGTTAAATAAGTAAACTTGCCTAATATCATTATATCTACTACAATGGAAAAAGGCGTGATATTCACAATCAGTAACAAATACGTTGTTAAACCGTTGACAAAAATTACAATTACGATTTTCAACCAATATAGTGTGCCTTCCTGTCTCAATTTTTAATTTATGATTTGACATACGAAATCGTGACGTAGCAATTTTATATTTTAAATCAATATCTAATAACAGATATTTTTCAACATTAAGTAAACTTTTGAAGTTGCTATAATGCTCACATCTACTAGAATTATCAACAGCTGTATGCCATTCTAGTGTATAATAATTAACAACTCTTTGTCGAAACATTCTAATGAAATTGTTTATATTTCCAACATCTTGACTAATCCATATAAAACCAAATCCAAACTTATACAAAAGTAATCTGATCTTGGTAGCCCAACAAATTCTACCAACATCATCAAGAGATTTAAGCATATTGTAACAATGTTTAGGGTATCTATGTATAGGCATAGTAATCAAAGTACACCAATATCGAATACAATTAATATAATATGTTGTACATAAAGGTAACCTGCCACATTCTCCAAGAACCATGCATGTATTTGTATTGTTACGTACATGGAGGATATTTTTGCAAAATTTGTTTTGTACAGATTCTATTGTACCAATATATTCATAGCCCCAAACTTGAGATGCGTAACACAGTATAGGTTTGATTATAGAATCAAAAATTTTAAATGAGTCAGCAATTGAAAAATATCCGAAAGGTCTTTGAAAAGCTTTAATGGAAAACATTGCTCTCTGAGCCTGTGAGATCAATTTGGAGTGAGCGGACGACCATGATAAACTTGAGCTAAGTAATATGCCCATATACTTATATTCAGAGGTAATTTTGATTTCTTTACCCCTATATGACCAATGTTCGTATCTACGAAGGGGACCGCCATTGCGAAAAACTGTTATTTCAGTCTTATCCATATTAATTTCCATTCCCGTGTCATGACAGAATTTGTCAATAGTATTGATTTGCTGTTGAAGTTTTGAGGCAGTTTCTGCACAACCAGCAACATCATCTGCAAACATTAAAGAAAGGATGTCGGGAATATCATTGGTGATAAAAATCCCTGATCCACAATTTTCACGTAACATGATAGATAACTCATCTATAAAAAGATCAAAGATTGTCGAACTTGACTTATCACCTTGGCGTGTTCCAATATTACAAGAGAAAAATTCGGTTATACTATTTTGAATCTTGACACATGACCTTAGATCAGAATATAAAGATTTGAGAATATTTAAAAAGGTGGAGTAACAAAAAAAGATGATCCTACCAACATATTTGAAGAAGAAGATACCGGGACATGGTATTAAAGTACTAGCCCACAGTTGTTGGATTCGAACCAACAGAACATTGACTGTTCTACCATTACTGTGTTTGGGTGTTCCTTTAATATATGAACCCTTTTTTTTAACATTTAACTGTTAACATTTACCTGTTACATTCATTTATTGTTACAGATATGTTTACATGTACAAGCAGTTGGTTCATTAAAACAGTTTAAACGGTTTAACAAGTCTTGTTCAATTCTGAAAACATCCCAACGGTCCAAAGACAACTTAAACTTCTCAGGCAACGAATTTGCAAAAATACATAACCCGGGTGGACGGAAATGTTTTGTTTTAGATTCATATTTTGTGGAAAATATGAATCCATTCTTCAAATGTTCACAGACAGTGAAACATGAAGAATCTACATTTGCACTTCGACTTACATCAAACAGAACAATCTTTTCACCATTGTAAGTATATGCAACATCTTTCTCTGAAAACCCAGTATACAAAGCTGTATCATCACTCTGGAGTAAATATTTACACAAATATGTTTTACCAGAATTACCAATCTCATCTGTCACCCACATAATATTTCTTTCATTCTGTTCTTTCAATTTCTTCACAACATCTTCTTGCCACTCTTTCAACACAATAAAATCTGTATTACTATTAGTCCTTTTCCTCTTCGCAACTTCACTTACAACAGTAGCTTCAAAGATCTTTCTGTGACTAGGTGAAATTGAACATGGTATTGGATGAGACCAATCAACATAGTCATGGTATTGGGCGTAACGAGCTGCCCGAAACACTGTAGAAGACATAGATTCATCAAAATTAACTAACACTGAATATCTATCTTCTTTGGTAACATATCTAATACAATTTGTAACATTTTTACAACCCTCAACTTGATCAACATGAACTTTAAACTTCTTTTCAAACACTTCTGAAAACTCAGTATAAGAATAAGGTTCTTTCGTCTTAAACACTGCATGCGAATGACTGTTTCTCCCACTATCACCAAACTCATTACTAATTACAAAAGCATCAAACATTCTCTCTCTCTCATATTTCTCCTTTCTCTCTTCCACAAGAGCTGACTTTCCATAATTCTTTTCTAAAATCTTATGTCTCCGCCCAATCTTATGGTCCTTCAATTCTTGGCTGTAATGAAAATATTTATTACAAACAAAACAAGGATGCAAACGAATTCTCCGAGCTATTTCATACTTCACAGGTTTGCTAAATCTACAGAAAAAATGATGACCTTTCCTACCACTTTCTTCAGCATTTTCATCTTTATCAGTTAATGACTTTCCAGCCTTTTTCTTATGTTTTATGGTTCCATTATGTTTCTTCAGTTTACTTTCACTGTTAAAAGAAACATCACAATAATTGCAGGTAAAAACATTTTCACCATTTAAGTGTTTATCAGTCTTAATGTGTTTTGCCCAATTAATTTTTGATATATGCTTCTTACATTTCTCACAATATTTCTTACTACTTCTTCAGGCTTCTTTTTCTTCGCAACCGGAGCAGAATCCTCCTCCACAATCTTTCTCTTCGATTTCTGGCGATGTTTGAACCCCGCCAAATGTCTGTTATAGAAATCCTCTGAAAAACAACTAATACCACACAAGTCACAATTATAAGTTTGTCTTTTAGATCGATTTTCAAACTCTTTCTTCTTTTCATAAATTACAGAATCATTGTAAATCTTTTCTGCTTCAATATCAATAACTGATTTTTTAACACTGAATCCAGAACTTTTCTTTTCCCTTCTTTTAATATCAATACTACCTAATGTTTTTAAAAAACAGTTATTACATCCATTGTCCACAAATCCTTCATCGGATTGACATCCTTCATGCCGACAACCATAACAACTACTTTTGTGTTCCTTTTCTGCACCCCTGTATCTCTTCCCGCAGCATTCGCATAGCTTCAAGGGCGGCGGGGTGTTCTGTAACAGATAATATTCTAATATTGTTCCTTTTACGACTTTTATTAGTACGAATAATCCATCTACGGTATCTCTGAGGGCTCATTTCTTCCATTTTTCTTATTTTCTTTCCACGGTTTTCAGACTCAATCAAAAGTACATGGTTAAATTCATCAAAACGAACATGTTTCTTTACCTTATCTTTTGAAGATCCAGCTACTTGTCCGTCTTCCACATACTTTGGCTTCAACTTCGTCGGAATTTCTTCTTCATCACTATCCTCAATAACAATGGCGGTTTTCTTGTGTATTTTCAGTAACTTTCACAGTCTCAGTTTTCACTTTTTTAGGCAAGGGTTCTTCACTTTCATCATCAGAACAAGATCCACAAATATTTGAAATCACATCACGAAATCGTTTACGTATACGCTGAGTGCGATTTGCCATTAAATACGGATTAGGAGGAAGATCATCATCAGAACTTAAATCATCATTAATAAATGTCTTACTTTTCTTTTTCTCATCCTTTTCTAAGTCTTTTAACTCCTTCACCTCAGAATCCGAGTCACTAGACTCCAACTCCACTTCATCTTCAATAAAATGCATGTTTTCGATTAACTCTTACCACTCTTACGTGAGCACTATCTAGCTTTCCTATGGTGCTCACGCTACCGAAAGTAAGAGTAAGACTTGTAAGATCAATATGGCCGAATTCAAATATATGCGCGCGTATATCCGCACTTTGACGTCATATAGCATTTCTTTTGGGTCCGCGCGTCAAAGGGAGATGACTCGACGTTACTCACGGCGTGTAAATATTACGCGACACCGCAAAGCACAATATGAAGTCGTTTATTATGCGGATTCGCGCAGTTTATTTTGCGGAAGTATACAACTTTTGATGACGTCATTCATTTATGTGCGCGCGTTCATAAGCGGCCATTTTGTCTTTGTGTAAACAAGGACAAGTCGATGGTGCGGATCTCTGAAAATACGTTTAGGATTGTACAATACTTTATTCAAGTTACATTTATATTATATGGCCGAATTCAAATATATGCGCGCGTAAATCCGCACTTTGACGTCATATAGCATTTCTTTTGGGTCCGCGCGTCAAAGGGAGATGACTCGACGTTACTCACGGCGTGTAAATATTACGCGACACCGCAAAGCACAATATGAAGTCGTTTATTATGCGGATTCGCGCAGTTTATTTTGCGGAAGTATACAACTTTTGATGACGTCATTCATTTATGTGCGCGCGTTCATAAGCGGCCATTTTGTCTTTGTGTAAACAAGGACAAGTCGATGGTGCGGATCTCTGAAAATACGTTTAGGATTGTACAATACTTTATTCAAGTTACATTTATATTAATAATAGCGATTGCTAGCTTTGTTTCATTGTATTTATCGCAACAAAACAAGGAATTTTACACAGCTATTATCGGAACTTGTGTGGGATTTATATGTCAAGGGGTAAAGTTGAAAAAATATCAAGACACAATCGAAGGAGGAGACGATCAAATAGACGGAATATCAAGAATAAGGCGAAGGACAACAAGCAGTGTTTAATAACAGACTATTTCAGAAAGGTATGACGCAACGATATTTAATACCTACATATAAATACTGTGGACCTGGTAATCCTTTACCAAATGGAACACCTAAAAACAGAATAGATGAAATATGTATGGAACATGACTATTGCTATGAATCTGGAAAGAATGAATTAGAATGTGATGATATTATGCTAGAAAAATTAGCACAATTATCATGGACAAAGAGAACTTTACCATATTGGTTAGTCAGATTTGCAATTAGTTTAAAAAGACGTTTAAACTATAAATTATATAGTGGCTATGAATTTAATCCTGCAGAAAGAGAAATTATTTCAAAAGTAGTTTTTGTAGCTGATAAAATCGAAACAGAAACACAAATATCATCAAATTCTATTTCAGAAGAAGAAGTAAACGAAACCATGCCGAAATCAAAGAGGGTATATCCATCCCAGAGATCTGGTCCAGTAAAAACAAAAAGAAGAGTGCCAAACCAAGTTGATGGGGTGGACAGAATTTCTGGTGACATGGGACTGGAGTCTGTTCTTAAACCAGTGTCAAACCTGGATGTTCCATCAGACGCTGAGGTTTTGGAACTGTATTTCATTGGGGATGCTTCAGGTATTGATTTTGATTTCCCCGCTAGCAGTTCAAGCAAACAATATGGGATGACTTGCAAATATTCATTCCCAGAATATCCAGAAAATGCTATTGTCACTGAGCCGGATAGTGTCATCGTAACCAACAGGATCTACGATATTGATTGCGAATGTGTAATCAAGTCATTGGTCGCTCCAGAGAACAGATTGTGGAAAAGAAGTGAAACAAATAAATCAGCATTTGATTTCATGAAAAACATTCCAGACCCAACGACTAAAGTTGTGGAAGGGGAAATGTATCTTGGTGCTGCTGATGATGGAACTGCATCAAGCTACTCCGACCTGAAAAGGAAAGATTTCATGATTTATGTTGTACCAAGATCCCGTCAAAGGAAATTAGGAGAGTGGGTGAAAAGTCATTCAGATGACAACGGGAAATTGAAAACGGGAAATGCTGGAGTGTCATCATGGATGTTCGATGATTTCTGTCATGAAGTCAGACCCATATTTGCCAGGCATTGCTATTGGGAGGATACAATTATCATAGCAAACGATGTGGTCGAAGTAAAAGCTGGTGCCAGTACAGGGAAAAATTGGCCTAATCCGTTTTCAAGCAATATCAAGACAGCTGGACACTGGAGGTATAGAGATTTCCATCTGTTTCAGAGCAACGAAAATCTGACCCCATGTGATTCGTATGCCTCAGAACTACTGATCGGGATAATTGGCCAATTATCCTTTTCCGCCTTCCACTTTCTCAGATTACATGTCTACTACAACAAGATTCTTTTCTAAGGCAATAAACAACTGTTTGTGATTAATTTTATCAAATGCTTTACGAAAGTCAACATAAATACAATTAGAGCGTCCACCCTTTTTTGAAAGATATTTTTGAACCATTGCTTGTAAGCAAAAAATATTGTCAACAGCTGAGTAGCCTCTACGGAACCCTGATTGAGACTCGTCAATTTTGTTATTATTTTCAGCCCAATCATATAATCGCTTATTTATTATGCCGGAGAATATCTTGTACAACGTATTTGTAATAGATATACCCCTATAGTTTCCGGGAATATTGCTTGGTCCAGATTTATGTATCGGAGTGATAACACTAGATCTCCAAGATGAAGGTATATTACAAGTAGCAAATATATGATTGAATAATGTTAACAGTATTGGTGATATATCATTCATTGTGGATTTAAAAAACTCTGAAGGTATGCCATCTATGCCACTACATTTTCCAACAGAAAGACTTGCAATTGATCTGGTAACTTCGTCGAGAGTAAATGGTTCGTTAAGAACACTAGCTGAAGGATCAGCAAAATTACATAAACTATTATTATTTTCATCAATATTACAAGAATGCTCGTCATATAGAAGACTTGAGAAATATTGGTACCACTCATGAGGTGAAATGCTATCATCTAAAGTCTTTACAGATTTACCCTTCTTTAGAATCTTCCAGAAACTACAGGGATCATTACTATTGTCAATTAATAACTTTCTATTGTTTTTTTGGTATTCCAAGTTCATTGCTCGACAGTAGTTCTTAAAATAATTGCGTTTGTCCTTAAACGTTCTAAGATCCACCTGAGAATTTGTCATTCTGAATTTTCTTAATGCACAGAATTTAATATATTTAAGATAGGCACACATAGAATTCCACCATGGAGGCTGAGTAGTTACTCGTCTAGTGGTATTTCTAGCTAACATATATCGACCTGCTGTATGGTACATTGAAGTGATATTTTCAATGCCAGTATTAATATCTTGAAATATCATTTCATGTAATGAGTCATACATAGAATGTAACAAGTTTCTAAAATTGTCAATAAAAGTCAATTGATAGGATTGATTCCATATATACTTTTTAATTGGTAGAAGATCGCAATTTACGTTACTAGAATCAATGGAGATAGGTGTCTTCTTCAATGAAAATACACATGACAGTGGGAAATGATCTGATTCATCCCTATCTAGGATACAAAAATTCTTAATAACTGGAAAAAGAAAAAGCAGTGACAAGTACCAACCAAACACAGGTCCTTGAACTGAAGGAGAACCAGATGCAGTGGGTCATCAATCACCTTGGATGTACATAAATTACACTACAGGTAAC
Source organism: Solen grandis (assembly GCA_021229015.1). Taxonomy (NCBI): domain Eukaryota; kingdom Metazoa; phylum Mollusca; class Bivalvia; order Adapedonta; family Solenidae; genus Solen; species Solen grandis. The sequence goes on along the minus strand of CM037781.1, from coordinate 71,661,245 downwards.
AAAATGTTAAACCAATCAGAAGGAATCAATTTCATTTTCAGACTTTCATGTTAAAAAAAATAAAGTTTAAACAATGTATTTTATTCTAGCTCCTCATGTGACTTGAAAATCAGATGTCAGATATAAGAATACCCATGTAGTTTCTTGCAAAAAGGCTATGCTGCTTGTGATAGGTTGATGGTTTTACTGTCGTATTTCTAGGCACCTGGTGTCTTCCTCACTCAAACCTCTAGTTGCCTGTAATTGCAACAGGACTGAAACACTGTTGAGCACTGTAAACAACAATATGATTTATGATTTCCAGGTATATGAAAAAGTATATCATTAGTATAGAGGGAAAAACACACTTTGGACAACTAACCAATTTATTGTGTCGCCTGACTAGTCAGGCGACATAGGGGTTACTTTTGTTGGCGGCGGCGGCGTCCCCTTCTGCTTGTCCGGAGCATAACTTTGTCACCATATCTTGGAATTACTTGAGATGTTGTATGTATGTTTATTGCAATGAGCCAGAGTGCAGTGCACAGGAACCATAACTCTATTGTGATTTTTGAGTTATTCCCCTTTTTGAATTTATTTTAGAGCCACCAGTGACATCTTAGAAAGGACACAGATAGCAAAGATACTTCTTCTACAAGATCAAGGTCGTGTTGGGCATTTCAAGGACAAGAGCTTGGATGAAATTACTCTTGACGGTGTATACATTTTTACTGATATTATTTTATTGAGAAGTAGTTAGGCCAGCATTTAGAAACTGTAATAACTCTAGATGCTGCACTTTTTAGAAATATGGTAAGAAATTTGAAAACTTACAAAGGCCATTACACAAGACACCTCCTAGTTATTAATCTAAGACCAGTCAAATCTCTTAAGGCACTTTACAGTTATGGCCCCTAGTTTGACCCTTTCAGACTGTCAGTGTTTTATTTGAATATAAACTTTTTGTTGCAAAAGTGTAACAAATGTTGGTTGATCAAGGGTAAAATGATTTATGATGTGCAAAAACTTCTGAAATGGCAATTTATTTCATAACTTCTGTGGTTGATGTCCAAATCTTCCGGGGTGCTTCATTGGCTAGATTTGTGAGGTGTTTAACAATCACTTCAATGGACAAAACTTCTGTGGTTTATGTCCAAATCTTCCGGGGTGCTTCATTGGCTAGATTTGTGAGGTGTTTAACAATTTCTTCAATGGACAAAACTTCTGTGGTTGATGTCCAAATCTTTCTATGTGCTTCACTGGCTAGATGTGTGAGGTGTATAACAATCACTTCAATGGACAAAACTTCTGTGGTTGATGTCCAAATCTTCGTGCTTGGTAGATTGTGAGGTGTATAACAATCACTTCAATGGACAAAACTTCTGTGGTTGATGTCCAAATCTTCCGAGGTGCTTCATTGGTTTGATTTGTGAGGTGTATAACAATCTCTTAAATGAACAAAACTTCTGTGGTTGATGTCCAAACTTTGTCTCTGATAACGTCTCTGTTGTTATCTGAAATCTTTGCATTTACCTTTACAATTTCATTATTCAACCTTATTTTCTGGTTTGCCTGTCATATCCAGATAACCAAAATATCACCTACTGACCTTTACCATTGACCTTTTTTTATTTTGCTTTAGCTTGTTAAAGATAATAAAATATTAAAAATTTGGAAATCTTACCAAAAAGGCTCTCATATTTCACATAGTTATTTTTCCATCAGTGAATGCTTTTAGCATGTTTACATCTTACAATGTGTCTCGATCTGAGAAAATCAGATAATTGAGCATTTCATCTGTTTTTATTTTGCAGCTGTTGATTTTGGGGATCAGCAGCATCAGCAGCAGGAGGTGGTTTCGGAAGGCACTGAGAGGGTTACTGTGGAGTCTACTGATGCTCTAATGTCGCCAGATGTCCTACATGAAACCTTAGATGAGGCTGAAACATTTTTTTGGAAATGAGACTGAAGAAAGGAAAAAAAGGAAGAAACCAGTATCAACAAGTAGAACTCTATGGACTGAAGAAGAAGAGGATGAGATAAGAAATAGATTCAGACACTTATTCAGACACTTTTTCAGCCATAAAATTGGACCTAAACCAAAAGATTGTTTAAGAATAATTTGCAAAAGTCAGAAAGACTAGATGTGGGTGTTCCTCGGAACACTTGTGTCGCCTGCATTTAAGCATGTTTGATGAAAGAATTGACTAGAAAATCGATCTTTTGACAAATTATTGATAAAGCATAATCTATTTTGTGAGGTACAAAATAACACCAAATCACACACACACACACATATATATATATATATATTTTTTTTTTTGGGGGGGGGGGGAATAAAATATTCAAATGGTGCAATATGTAATAATTTTCCCGAGCACTTTCGACTATACAGTCTTCATCAGAGGAGTGTCAGAATGACTATGAATTCAAAACATTAACTGTAAGAAAAATTATGACGTCATTAAGCACTTATGACGTTAATTATATATATGTTGCAAGTTTGTAGTCATCATTATCATTATTGAGTTATCATTCATGTGCACTGCACTCAGACCATTGAGATCTATGAAGTTTCAAGTCAACACCTCAAATACTTTTCGAGTTATGGTCCGGACAAAAATAAAATCTCAGAATCAACAAAGGGTAATAACTCAGAAAATACGAAAGTCAGAGTTATCATTCTTGTGCACTGCACTCCACCTCAATGTGATCTATCCATGTTTTAAGTTTCAAGGTGATACCTCAAATACTTTTCGAGTTATGCTCCGGACAAGAAAGTGTGACGCCGACGACACCGACGACGACGACGACGACGACGGACAAAGTGATCCCTATGTGTCTGCCATGCTATGCAGGCGACACAAAAATGGACTGCTTGGTAAACGAAAGAAAGATGTGTTAAAAAAAAAGTATTCCGAATAATAGACAAACTTTAGGGCAATCATTGGGTGTCTTCTAATGAGCAAATTGTTTTTAGTTCATATACCAAGAAAACTTGAATATCAAAGATGATAAAACTTGGATGTACATGATTCAAATAATTGCCTTTTTTCTTCTTAAGGGATTGTAGTTTGTGCACAAACACAGGTTAAGCAAAAGTATTAAAAAGTCAGTGACAGTTCAGAAGCATTTTTAGGAAGTAATTTTTAGAATTATTTTCATGCTTATCTTTGGTCGAGCATAACACTTCTAATATGTGTTAATGGGCATTAGATCATAGAATGGGTATTTTTTTACTCAATTAGAAAAGTATGTATTGCCATTTTTAAATTTCATGGGATTTGGTTTTAAGGTGAACTTATGTCTGCAATCCATCCTGCATTGTTTACAGTCTACAGTTATGTTGTCACTCAGATAAGCTGTTCATGGGCATCATGTAGAAAGTAGATTTCTTGAAGTTATTTTAGTAAGTAATTCTGTTGTTCAGATAACTAAATGTCAAAGTTAAGTAACACTTTGTTGTATATGTTGAATTTTTGTTATTTTACTTGAAAGTTGTGCATTTGCGATGAAAAAAGGGACTGAAAGTTTGTAAAGTTTGTAAAAAAAAATGTGCCATGTAAAACTTGAAAAATGTGCCATGTTTTAAAAGTGTTTCATACTTGCTCTGTGTAATCAGTTCTTAAATGTGCCCCCCCCCCCCCCTCTTTATCTCTCATAGCGGGATTAGTAACATGTTTTTGTACTTTTCATCTGCATTTGTGCTTCATTTCAGTAACCAAATTTGTATGATGTTTTAGTACCAAGTCTAAGTGAGCAAATTGTCAACAAATTGGTGATGGCCCTTGATGCTTTCATTCTTTTAACACCATTGCGTATCATATATTATATAGACTTATGTTGAGGTCAATATATAGTTTTTTTGTTTACCTGTAAATGTTATATTGACCGAGGACATAAGTCCTCAGTCAGTATTACTTTCTAGGTCCATAAACCTATACATTGACTGAAACATACGTCTATAATTGTTATATCGTATACCTGTTGTCTGCTGTTTGATATTTTGATGATGTGCTTGAAATCTGCACGCTGTGTAAGCACAACTCAGTGTTGTATACAATTTTTGTGGTCAATATAACTAATTGCTGACTCGTCACGTGAATTTCCTGTCCAATGAAAAACATGCATTGGTAGTTGGTATGCAATAGACATTTATATTGTTTGTCTGATTTTGACATAAATATACAGGAAAATAATTATCAGCAAGTGAAATATGTCACAAGCATGTTTTCGTTGGTTATATTTTTCTGGAGTTGCTCTCCTTGCTTTGTTCCCTATTTGATTGCACTTCTCTGTAACTACTTGATAATTTTCATTGAAACTTGCTGATTTATTAGAACCATACCTTATTGAGCTTAATGTCAGTATTTTTCAGTTTATTTGAGTTATGGCCCTTGATTTATCAATAATTGAACATATATGGTCTATCTACATAATTGTTTTTCTTTCCAATTTTAAATAATCTTCACAGGAAGGATTTTTAGCTAGTGAAGTTGAACTGTTTATTTTTCATTTTCTGATTTGCTAATTAATACAAGGGCACCTTGGAAATCTGTGTTTTGTAGAATTAAGAGGAGGGTAATCTGTATTAAATGATAAATCAAGGACAATGATCTAATATTCATTAAAAGTAAGATTTGCTGCAGACAAATACTGTAAAAGCAAATGTCCTTTTAATGTAAAATAGGTCATATATTCATTACATGCTTCAAACTTTATGTAAACATACTTGATTGACTGTCTAGAAACTGTCCATTTAATGTATATACAAGGATAAAGGTATGTGTAAGATTTTATGGCTGGGAAGTCTTCGCCCCGTACGGGGGTTAGCCGAAGCCGGTGCTACTAGCCTCCCGAGACACGCTAGCTCGTTGCCGAGTCCCTCTCCACATAGATAGAAAAGGCATATCAAACGTCGCCGGTGACTAAATGTCTTAGTCTGCGGACCAACTTGAATTTACACCCCGTAAATTCAAGGCAAATTTGACAGTTTTTGAAATTGCTCCCTTTCATGAAAGGCATGCACATCCGAGAGGGGACGGTACGGGAGGCTAGATCGCTCTCCCCTCTCGAAGAGGCCGGCCTACCCCTCGCCTCCCCGTACGGAGGCTGGAGCGCGCTGTCCGCCCCTCTCGCAGCGCTCCCTTGCCGTCCGCCTAGTACGGGAGGCTAGCTCGCTCTCCCTTTCGGCGAGGCCGGCATGCCCCTCGCCTCCCCGTACGGGAGGCTGGCTCGGGGCTACTCTCTCCTTTTGGGGGCTCCAGCCAATACTGTAAAGGCAAATCGTTCCTCTCTATGAAAGGCCTAACTCTCATGCCTCCGACGAACTTAGTGTAACTATCGCTATTGACTCGCGAACTGGTCCTTGTCACTCAGATGTCTTGATTTTGCAGGAATGATGTTTATAACTGAACTTTAACATGATCACCCAACTGCTTGTTCCTAAGTACTTAGTCGTTTTTTAATATACCTGTATTTCTACTCATTTTGGGTAAAAAAAAAATCATTTCATCTCTGTCCCACAACAATGATTATAATGTAGCCCATTAATAAAAACTGTAAGTGGGAAAAAACAGATTGCATTTGGTATAATTTCAGCATAAAGGTAAATGCTATTTCTGCCAGTTTTGTTTAATGTTTTGTTCACAGTTGAATGATCATTTCTAATAAAGATAATGATCTTGAATTATCTTTGTTGTTATTGGAAACCTTTACACAAGTATGGACAAATAATCTCCAAAGTTGGATAATAAACCTCATGTGATGGCCAAAAAAAAATGCAACTCAAAACAATGCATTATACATTTTTCCACCTCAGAAGTCATTATCCTCACAAGTACTCTCTCATTCGTAGGTCCGTCCCGATGTTTTTTATCCGGACTGTTACTTTATTCACTGTATTCACCAAATTCAATATAATGAAACCATGCTCTTAAACAAGAATGCTATAAAGTATGAGGTTTGTCTCGACTATTTAATTTCAGCTAGCTAGACGTCTTCCTGTGTTTGTGTATCTTTTCACACCACAAACAGTGCCACTAACATTTAGAATGCTTGCAGCCCTGTTGAGGCCCAATTTTTCAGTGGATGGTTCTAACCAAAGAAGAGCTGAAAATGCTACCTATCAACAGTTCAATATGTACCTTAGAGAGGTTGCTGGTAAGAACTCAAAAATAAAGTGTTTTTTTTTCTGTTCATCTTTTGTCCATCCAGTCTCCATGCGTCAGTTAAAAGTTATTATAATGTACCATGAATAAGGGATTCTCTATTGTCCAAGATTATTCAAACACTAGTGGGTGCAACTTATTTGGCTGTAGGTAAAAGTTAATAAATCTGCCCCTCCAAAACTGCGGGCCTGATTTGAATTTAATGTGCTACAGATATTCCTTTGGTGAATCTATTAATGTTGCTAACATTATTCCAATAGGTCTGCCACAAACAAGACCCACAGGGACAGTGCTTATTAATTATGCATAGTATGTCTATGAAGAAAACTTTAAAAAAATATTCTCATTCAAACCTATTGCCCATATATGCTCCAACAGTGACTTTATACTCATTCTGATCTGTCAAAAACTTGGCCATCAGGTAAGGGGCTTAGTTTCATTATGACCTGTAGTTTAGATGCAATTCATGAATACTGTACATAAACTGGTTGCATCAGAGAATGAGGGCTTGGCATACAAGGGTTGTGTTTTACAAAAAAAAATCTTTTTATTGTTATTATTGCCATTCAATTTTGTAATATGCTCTAAGTGGGAGCAAGTCTGTTTTTGTTATGTAATTTTATTGGATAGCATTCATGAATATATTTTTATATTGTCCCATTTCCAAAAACAGTACAATATACAATCATAATATTTACATGTGTGATTTAATTCGTTATGAGGTTTATGAGTTTGTAATCACTCTGCAAATACAATGCTAATAAAGCTAAACACGAAAGAATCGTTACATGTATACACATTGGAGTATACATGAACAATATCATTCAATCTCTGCAATAAGAAAAAATAAGCAATAATACATTTCACAAACATCACTATACATACTTTGCAACTGTTTCGTATTTACAACATTTGGAAATACATTTGGAAAAATAGCTGTTATAGTATCCAACAGGTTTTCCGTAACTATCAAAATATTCTACAGTTGTCGAGTTTGGGAAGAAAAAACTAACCCAGTGAAGACCTGAATGATTGTCAGTATTCTCCACGAAACCACATGGATAATTTAAGGTTTCCGGAAGTTGATCTTCAGCAAAAAACCCTAAAATTGTTGCTCTCAATTGCGGACTGCAGTCTATACAACACTGAATTTGTGAGGTGATCATTCTGTGATAATGTCTCAAGTTAATTTGAACTGCTATAGACTACACAACTAGTGGTGAAAAGTAAAGCAGCCATTAACTGAACTTTAATCGCACGTGCCCGGATTTCACTAATGACAGAAAAGTATCATCTGAAATGTTTGGTTCTAACTGAAATGAAAACAGTGGGGAAGTATTTCCAAAATCATCCCTATTCATATCTAGTCCCGCATCTTTATTCCTTTCACCGTTTGTAAAAGCTTATAGCTCTCATGAAGTTTTGCCCCTTGAACTCCTCGAAATTTAATTTCAATGGATTCCCCCAAATAAGAACACCATCACCAACATCCTCCTCCATTTCTAGGTCTAGGATGGGAGACACTGTTTTGAGACCAAATTTGGAAAAACACTTTAGTCAAATGTAAGAAAAACACTTTAGATGCCACGTTTTTTTGTCATCATGCCTAACACAGTAATCTTACTCAGGTGAGCGACAAAGGGCTATTTGGCCCTCTTGTTGTTGTTTTTTTGTTGTTGTTTTGTGTGTGTGTGTGTGTGTGTGTGTGTTTGGCCTTTTTTTTTGTAGATCATGAATATACAATCTAGACAACTGCCTGTCTGCTCATTAATGTCTATAAAGGTTTTCAAAATTTAATTTTAGGGCTTAGAGTATAACTTCATATAAATAAATATTTTTATTTCAATAAACCCTAGAATTGCTTATTTTGTACTGCTGTAAGCACAGTTGACACATAGCAATCAGTGTCACGCTTCAGCAAGTAAAACCTGTGTTCTAGGAAACACTTATGTGTCAAATGTTGCAGACATTTCACCCCTAAACTGTTTCCTCTCCAAACTATATTTGATAACATTTGTTTTTATAACAGTTAACAAAATGCAACATTCTACTTTACACAAGGTTTCTTTCTCGTTATCCACTTTCACCACTTTGGATTTGGTACTGGAGAAATTGAAAAATAGATGAAAAGAAATTAGTGTAACAGCTAAAAAAAAGATGAAAAGAAATTAGTGTAACAGCTAGGTAAGCAAACCTCTTTCTTTGACTTGCACTGTCACGCATCAGCAAGTAAAACCGCTGTTCAAGTCTTCTCTTATGTGTCAGATGTATGGGGAATGGAATTGCAGACATTTCACCCCTAAACCGTTTCCTCTCAAAAAATATACTATAATTTTTTATAACAGTTAACAAACAAAATGCAACATTCTACAACATTCTACTTTAAACAATGTACTTCCAGGGAAGGAGGGAGACAAAAGATTCTAATGCGTAGTTCTTTTTTCCAGTGATTTTACTATACTACGATTAACTGAAAATATACATAAAATGCATTTCAGTTCTAGAAATATACCAGAGACCAGAGACATATCAATATATATTCATGTTCAATGTTACCCGAGACATAATAAAAAAAAAAATTTTCTATTATCAATATATCATACCAACAGTAACATGCCCTGAACCAAGGGAAGTAACTGCTGTAAGAACAATACCCTTAGAAAGCCAAATCATGATAATCAGACATATGAACTACCAAGGACTGATTTGACAATATTTCAATGGTTATCAAGCAAAATACTGACTAGAATAGATAAATTCAAGTGTACATAATTATACCACTGACAAATATTTTCAATTATAGAATAAAATTTTCTTATAAATTTTCATAAACTCTAATAATGCCCTGAAATGTATAAAAAAATCTCAATTCTACAATACCCAAATGCAAGGGATATAATTTCTCACAATCAAAGGGAAATAATCCAACATTCTTCAACAGCATTGTTTGGCTAATTTAAGATATAATAACTGATTTGCTATAAAACAGAGACTTTGATCGTTTGCAACAAACATCTTATAAAGTGAATATTACACTTATACCTATGCAAACTCACGATATCACAATGAATACATCATGGTTCGTATTCCCAATCATGCAAATATACACGAGGCATGATCCCAATAATGCGAGGCACATGAATACCGATTTATCACATATAAAGGCTTGACAGCACCTGAACACTCTGCAATATTAAAAGTGAACATATAACGCATTGAATACTAACCAAATTCAAATATCATCCCTCCGATTAGTACAGAAAATCTTGTGTTTTTCGTCTCGTTTTGTTTTTCCAAACACAAACATGTGCAAAAAACCGGAAGTCACAGTCCTACTGGTGCCTAATCCAATCATATCGCTAGATTTTGCGGCGGTAAATACAAATAAATTCATCCCCAGAACTTTCGCCCTAAACCATTCGCCCCAATAAATTTGGAATTTACATTATCATTATTTTGGCGCTTACATACCAGCCCCCTAATTGCAAGATATCGAAAGCTATATTGCAATTACTATACTAGAAAGTTTACAAACAATTACATCCAAAGAAAACAAATGCTATCTTAATCAAAAAAGCAATAAAAAATTTATCAGATATCCTAATTTTTTACATTATCAAAAGCAAAATGAAATTATATACATTCTTCATAACTGTATACATCAGTCTTGTCCTCCAATCTCTTCAGCTCCTTGAATGAATCCGCGAAAACATTTATTACAGCTCTAAGCATATACTGGCGCAGTAAGTAGCCAAAATTGCTAGTGGCCACCTTTAAAAACAACCTAAATCACAGTAAAATTTAAGCAAATATATGCAGTGTGACTTATCTAAATTAAATGAAAATAATTTAAACGTGCGCCAACACAAGCTTCAAGCTGACACTGGATAATAAATTTCAACACATTTATTTCACACTGCTTCGCGCATTTAAACCACGGACTCCTGAATATTGGATCAAGTCAATATTACTCTGCTTCCAAAATAGCACACAATTTGTCTATTGGTCGAGTAAGAATGTTTGAAGCCGTTTTCACTCTCACTTGGCGTACGAATCCAGATCTATCTGGCAAGATTTCAACGATAAGTCCCATTGGCCACGAACCCCTTGGCGCAGATTGATCAACGATCAGCACAACGTCCCCAACTTGAAGATTTCTTTTGGTCTCGTGCCATTTCTGCCGTTCCTGTAACAGCGGTAGGTATTCTTTGATCCAGCGTTGCCAGAACAGGTTCGCCATATACTGAATCTGCTTCCAACGTCTTCTGACATAATTGTCTCTTTTGCAAAATAGACCAGGAGGTAGATTTGGATTTTTGTTTAGCAACAAGAGGTGATTTGGCGTTAGAGCTTCCAAATCACTGTGATCGTCTGAATTCTTTGTAAGCGGCCTACTATTCAAAACTGCTTCAGCCTCACATAAAAGTGTCTGCAATCCTTCATCATCTAAAACCTGTTCCCTTAAGGTACTGTTAATTGCACTTCGCACAGATCTAATGAGTCTTTCCCACACACCTCCATGGTGCGATCCCAATGGAGGATTAAATTTCCAGTCAATATTTTTCTGAAGCATTGCATCACTGATCCGTTCAAGATTCCATTCATTGATTGACTGCCGAAGCTCTCGTTCGCCCCCTATAAAATTTGTCCCATTATCAGAACGCATGACTTTAACTTGACCTCGGCGCGCAACGAAACGTCTGAGTGCATTTATGTACGAGTCTGCATCTAATGAAAATGCAACTTCAAGATGCACTGCTCTACTCACTAAACATGTAAATATAACGCCGTATCGTTTCACCCTACTTCGTTTGAGTTTTACCTCGAAAGGTCCAAAGTAGTCAATGCCAACCCGTGTGAATGGAGGCTCATCTGGAACCACACGATCTTTAGGTAAATTCGCCATCTTCTGCTGGCCTACAGGCGCTTTGAATCTGCGACATATGACACATTTTGCAATTACATTTCTGATAATTGTAGGAGCTCTTATTACCCAGAATCTTTCCCTCAAAATAGTTAACATATGGTTTCTCCCAGCATGTTTGAGGTTCTCATGAATTTGCCTAATAATGAGCATAGTCACATGGTGTTTCTGCGGAAGTATAGCTGGATGCTTCATATCTGAAGGCATGCATGCCTTGTCCAAACGACCACCTACGCGTAATGTTCCATTTTCCAATATTGGATCAAGTTTTTTGATACTACTACTCTTTCTAATGGGAGTCTTACCATTTTCTAAGGCAGTTATCTCGTCTTTAAATGTTTGTCTTTGCACATATGCAATAACCGCACTCTCTGCTCTGGACATATCACTTACAGTTAGCTTCAACTTTTCCTGCACATGAGCTGTTTGCAATTTACAACCCTTTCGAAGCTGCACTCTTCTGAGAAGCTCATCTCGTATTCTCAGAATCCACCCAACACTTCTCTTCAACTTGTACCATGAAGAATGCTGATTAATTAACTGATCAATCAAGTCAAATCTTTCCATACTTTGAGGCTGTTTTGTTACGATGTTTCTCACTACAACCTTTTTTACTTCTGGGTCATTTTCAATGGACTCACAAACTTCACTAGGGCTTTCTGGCCAATCGTCTTCTGACAACATCAAGAATGCCGGAGCTTCAATCCAATGTTTCTTCCACAGAGCTAGATCAACTGGCAGCCCCCTTGAAGCTATGTCTGCCGGATTCAACTTTGTGTTTACATAGTGCCATTGTTCTATTTCTGAACCTTCATGAATGACCGATAAGCGGTTGGCTACAAACGTGTGAAATCTTGATGTTGAGTTTCTAATATATCTCAAAACTGACATGCTATCTGTCCAGAAAAACGTTTTGTCGATTTCCATATCCAATTCCTGTTTCAACATTTTATCTACCCTCACAGCAACTGTTGCTGCAGTCAATTCTAATCGCGGAATTGTTACTTTTTTCAACGGCGCGACTCGCGATTTCCCCATAATAAATGAACAATGCACCTTTTCTTCCGAATTTATCAAACGTAAGTACGACACAGTTCCATAGCCCCTTTCACTCGCGTCCGCAAAGTGGTGTAGCTCTGAAGACTCTACTACTCCAAAATCTACAGGCTTAAAACACCTATCAACGTCAAAGTTGCGCACATCACTAATGTCATTTAACCATTTGCACCACTTCTTGTCATACATTTCAGGAATTGGGTCGTCCCAAGAGATTTGCAGATGACATAATTCTTGCAACAACGACTTTGCACTAACAATCATTGGAGCTATGAAACCCAAGGGATCATAAATGCTGCTAATTGTGGAGAGAATTCCCCTACGCGTATGCTCATGGTTTTTTACATCTACATTGAAGCTGAAAGCATCAGACTCCACGCACCAGTTCACACCGAGAGTTCTTTCGACAGGCAACATGTCCGCATCTAAATCTAAGTCTTTGACTTCTGCTGCTCTCTCAGAAGCAGGCACAGACGTAATCACCATTCGGCTATTGCTAACCCACTTAGTTATGTGAAAACCACCACCTTTCAAGATAGCTTGCAAATCTTCAACCAAAGATACTGCGGTTCGCTCAGTCTCAACTGACTTCAAACAGTCGTCTACATAAAAGTTTCGCAGAACCGTATCAATCCCTTTGTCATTGAAATAACCTTTCATGTCTTTCGCGGTTTGCTGTAACGCAAAACTTGCACAGCTCGGAGAAGATGTCGCTCCGAACAAGTGTACAATCATCTGGAACTCAACCGGCTCTGTACTTGTGTCACCATCTGTCCACCATAGAAATCTCTGAAAGTTCCTATCTTTGGGAGATACGTGCACCTGACAAAACATACTCTCTATATCACCCATTATCGCGACTGACTCTTGTCTGAACCTAGTCAAAGTGCCTACCAGTGAACTCGTAAGGTTTGGCCCTTGAAGCAATTGATCATTTAAACAAGTTCCACCATATCGCGCAGCGCAATCAAACACTACCCTAATTTTATTCTTTTTAGGATGAAATACACCGTGATGCGGCAGATACCAAAGCTTTCCAACTTCAGGAATGTCACTCGGCGACACTCTTTGCGCGTACCCTTTGTCAATGACCTTTGTCATAAACTCTGTGTATGCCTCACGAAACTTTACGTCTTTATCAAAGCGCTTGGACAGCAGTGTTAATCTTTGCTTCGCTTGATTTCTATTGTTCGGCATGTTCACATTTTTTGACTTGAATGGCAAGTCCACAGTGTAATGACCTTCGCGTTTTGAAATCGATCGCGTCACTGACTCCATGAATTGTTTGTCTTCTCTAGAATGTTCAAGTTTATCAGTTATTGTCAACTCTGAAAAGTCTCTATTGAAATGTTCCCTAAGCTGATCGTCCAGAGATGTCTTGACATAATTTGATCTAATGGTTTGACTACAGCCATCTCCCTCTAATGGACCATTGACTACCCATCCAAACATTGTCTTGATGGCAAAGGGACCATTGCCTTCACTTGGAATTATTTCCCACGGTTCTAATGCCTTAGGCACATTAACACCTATAAGAAGATCTACTTCACTGTCAATTCTCTCAAGCTGGACACATCTCAAATGTGGCCAACCTTTGATATCTTCTTCACTAAGTACATCGGACCTAGAAATTGGCAAAGTTGGTTGAGTGAATATTGGTGGCAATTCCACAGTATTGTCACCATGTAAAGAGCTTATTTCCAGCCCCCTTACCTCCCGCAAATCATGTGTCTTATCTTCACCTAATGTCACCATATTAACTTTGGTCATTCTACCTTCCACACCTAAGAAGTCAAGAATTCTTTCTGAACAAAACGTCGCGGTGCTACCCGTATCCAGTAGGGCATATGTTTCAATGAACTTATCACTAGATTTCGCCTTAAGTCTAACTGGCACGATAGGCATTGCAGCCCCAGCCCCCATATGCGCGACAAATGACTTGGGATTGGATGATGAAACATTTTCATGAGAGTTGCCCGGAGCTTGAGCATCTCCACATCCACGTGGATCTACATGTAATATAGTAGGGTGTAACCTTTGACATTTTGCACATCGCAATTTCTTTCGACATTCTCCCTTTAAATGCCCAACCCTCAAACAGCCAAAACACAACCCATTAGTCTTTAGGAAATTGAATCTGTCTGTCAATGCATTTAATACTATGCTTGTACATTCACTAAGATAATGTTGTCCTTTACAGAAAGTACATGATTTAGTTTGCGCGGAAACAACGGAACTTTGTGCACTGTGACCCTTAGTATCTTTGACTACAGTCGCTAGAGTCTTACTCGTTTTGTTGCTTCGAATCGGCTTGCTTGAACTCGCAGACAAAGTCTTCGGTTGTTTGGTAATAAGTATCTCTTTGCCATAGATCGGGTCATTGGCTTTTCGAGCCTCTTTGCGAACAAATGAAACAAGAGTTTCAAACTTCACTGTAGTGCCCTTGCCCTTATGTTCATACACTACGTTCCTCCATTTGTCATGGAGGTAGTAAGGCAGTTTCTGTATAATGGACCGCAAGTTTTCAGAATACTCAAGTACTCTAGCCGCACCTACGTTTTCAACTGCGTACTGGCACTCTCTAAGGAATATAGCAAACTCGTCTAAAGCCTTTGGGTCGTCAGCCTTTATGGACGGCCAGTCAAGCACCTTTTTCACATATGTTTGAGTAATCAACTCTGAATCACCATATCGCTCTTCAAACTCCTCAAATGCAGCACGATATCCAATTTCTGCTGGCAAGTTACAATACCCACTGACAATTTTATTAGCTTCCCCAGCAGTGAACTGTAAGAGGTAGTTCAGCCTTTCATCATACGAGTCCGTGTTTGCACAAATTCTAGAATTGAACTGCCTCTTAAAGCGTGTGTAATCTAATACCGTTCCATAAAATTGGATAATTTCTGCTTTAGGCTTATTCAGATCCTTTGACACTGTTGAAATATTTACACTTTCAAACTTATTACTAAAGTTTGGTACTTCAGTCATGTGAATTCCCTTCGAGAACGGTGGGTCGGTAAATACATGGTTGCTATCTTGCACCATGCTCCTTTCAAGATCTTCTAAGATCTTCGACTTGGCATCACTAACTTTAAGTTCAGTCTCTATTTCAAGCTCCTCCTCTTTTAACTTAAGCTTAAACTTCTCCTCATCAATCCGCTGCTTTTCCTTTAAAACACTTTGACGCGCTAACAGTTCTGCCTTCTTTTGTTCTTCCTTTACTCTTTACTCTTTAAATAGCCTAAGGTTTTAAAATGAAATGGCGGTTACTGAACCCCTTTGATTTATTTAGCCTAGGTGTTTGTTTTCCATGGATGGCTAATGAAGAGCTTACACTCTTTAATTGTTTTAGAAAGAATAATGCATTTTACTTAAAATATAGAGGGACCTGAAAGGATTTTTTAGAAATAAAATTTGGACTTTAGGGAGAGATTAATGAGTACGCTAATCATAAGACGGAAAAGTCCATCTTTTGGATTAATTAAAATGATAATAATAATAGCTTTTACTGTTGTTTACAATAATATGAAATCACTTGAATTTTTAAATATTTTGAAGATAGTGAAAATAAATATGCTAATCAGAACCATAACACCATCGGGATTTTTCGACAAACTTTGGACCTAGAAACATTGCCGTTTTACTATAAGTGATTAGATGTCGTATTTTTCCGAGACTGCAGGCCAAAGGCCATTACAACTGTCCCGAGAAATGACAGGGTCAATATTAAATCACTTATTATTTAATTACAATTTTATTACATGACAATTACATGTATTTATTAACGTCAAAAGAATTTAGCACTATTATGTATGCCAGGATGTTTTGGCGAAATATGTTGTGATGTTATCAGCGTCCGTCGCTCTTTTAATTAGTCAATCAAATTGCAGGAATGACGCCAGTCCGATAGTCACATAGCGTGTATTCATAACATTCCAAAATGAAATAATCATTTAAAGAATAAATTAAATTATTTCCAGAATGCAAGCAAGTGATTTCGTTTGACCTTGAGTTTAACGAGTTGGGAATTGTATATTCATTTAAATAATATGAATGTGTTTATCATCTACAAATCTCGTGACAAAGGTCAAATGTCAAAGCATTTTCCTTTTATTGAAAATTTTAACAGGGAAGAGCATTAGATAACAGATATGCGTTTAGAGACTGATCAACACACTTACGTTTCATAACATTCCAACGGATTTACCAAAGAGTATCAAAGAGAATTCCACAATACATCCACATATGTCAGCCAACGAGTAGTAGATCTATTTACGATTGCAGTTACATTCTTATTTAAAAAAAAAGTAATAGTTTTCACTTACCTCCTCTACCAACCAACCCTCGTTACAGCATACCAACCCGGTGGTAAAGCTACATTAAATGTAAGATATGCGGTTTTCCAGTTTGACCCTATATTTTCTCTAATGTTTAAGGAAAGTCCACTATTTATTCCACTTTGCTCAATTATTTCTTGAACTGATATTGTTTTCTGATAAGCATTAGCAAGATTAAGACGCACTGCTAGATTAGGATAAATATGAATATAAAACATTGTTCAAGGTAGAACACGAGGGGCACAGCTGATGCGAATGTCAAAAGAATGCATTTTATAATGTTATTAGCCAATCAAAAACCGTGGTGTATCAGTGAGGCGTTAACGGCTATGAGGGAGAGAGAGAGAGATTTGCGTATCGCTGTCATAATTACAGGTGGAGAAAGACTCCGCCCAGGTACAGAACAGAACAAAACAAACTTGTATTACGATGTAAGCATAATTTCTTACCGTCATACATATTAAAAAAAACAAAAACAAATAAACATACGATGGCATGCGCATATTATGCATGATATTGTACAAATATTGTACAAAAAATAAGTGTTTCAAAAACCACTCATGTAGAAAATTCTACCTACCACAAGGAACTCTTTTTGATCTTAACACTTAATTACCGTTTTCAATGTAAGAATTCTCTTCTCAGTATATTAACACTTAATAATTTTAGATAATGATATGTTACTGTATGTTGTCACATTTCTTGTGTACATGTACATGTGTGCTTATGTGTGAAAGTATATATGTTTATAGGTGTGTGTGTATATATGTAGATGTATGTGTTTGTATGATTATATGCATGTGCAACTGAATATTTATATTTATATTGGTATAATCACCTATATAGGATGTATATTGTCAGGATCAAATGCATACATTAAATGGTGCAGTTATATGTGTATGAGTTTTATGTATGTGCTTATCAATATTCATGTGCTAATGAAGATGTATAAACACTTTGCTTAAAGGCCTTCTACTTGCAGATATTTTTACTAGATTGATAAAATGTCGTGATTGTGGTCTCGGCCCGCAGTAGATTTTCGCCCTCATCGGGATGAATCGCAGCTTCTGATACTGCCTGACCACTGTGTATGTCACAATTTCTTTGTAGATTTGCATTGCTATGACTATTATGTTATCAATAAATGGTGTCTTTTTTTTCCAGGTTGTTGAGTTCGGTGTCAGGAATTTTGGACATCTTGCTTGTGGGACGTAAATGACAGAAACTTGGATTTAAGTGTGGAGTGCTACCTAATGATGAATGGCTTCATGTCGCACTGGTCACCTGGAGAACAGGGAACGAGACAGGGGTCTTTTGGTCACCATTTCTATATCTCGTGTACATCAATGATCTTATAACGGAATTTACAATCATTAATTGCGGTCTCACAATTGGTCCGATTAGTGTATGTGCGCCGACGGTCGCTGATGATATGCTTCTTTTATCCTTGTCAATAACCGGCTTGGAGACAATGATTGTTACTTGCTACCATTATTTCGTGTAAATGGAGATTTCAATATAACACGTCGAAATGTGCTGTAATTGTTTTTAATGTTCATAATGCATATACTGTTAAGAAAATACCGATACTTGTATACAGATGGTCTCACTTTCTCCTAAACAATTCCATTACAGGTTTCTGTCCCGATATTTACAATATTTTAAAATCTTATTCACTTGAACACTAAATGGACAGTTATTTAAACACAGGAAATTTTCCTAGTAAGCATGTATGGAAAGTTTTGATTAAAAAGAGAATATGGGATAAAGTCAAAGCTGACTGGTTTAATCGAATAAGTGCTCATAACTTTGACAGGTACAGATCTATTCATTGCCAGTTTGAAAGTTCATATATTTGGATTTATGCATTCAATCATCCCGGAAAAGTAAATAAATGTAAAACAATAGCACAATTATTAACATACACGTCTCGTTTTAATGAAGCATGTATTAAATGTTTTAATACTGATGACGTATGTCTTACAGACCACATACTTTTAGATTATTTAGGACTGTTAAAAACGCGTTTGGTAATGATGTGCTTTGTTGCTTAAATATGCTTAATAGGCACTGCCTTGTCAACACTTTGTTAGGTGTACAATGTCCTTTACTAGAAAATCTTATTTGCAGTAGATATGATGCATTTTTAGGATTGGTATTCAGTAATATTCACAGAATTTGGCTAGAATATATTAAGTCATTATTATAAATCAAAGCAATACATATAAATAATACGTGATATCAAGTTAACTATATACATAATTATTAGCTCACCTGAGCACAAAGTGCTCAAGGTGAGCTTTTGTGATCGCCCTTCGTCCGTCGTCGTCCGTCGTGCGTCGTCAACAATTTGCTTTAAACGACATCTCCTGTGAAACCGCTGGACAGAATTTAATGAAACTTGGCAGGAATGTTCCTTGGGTGAGGCTCTACAAAAGTTGCTAAAATAAAGTTGATCCATGAAGAACTCTGGTTGCCATGGCAACAAAAAGAAAAATAATTTGAAAACTTTAAAAATCATCTCCTTCAAAACTACTGGCCAGATTTCAAAATAAATTGGTACAGATGTTCCTTGGGTCAACCTCTACCAAAGTTGCTAAAATTATTCCGATCCGTAAAAAACATGGCCGCCAGGGGCGGGGCTTATTTGCCTTATATGTATATAGAGAAACATTTAAACAACATCTCCTCTGAAACCACTGGACAGAAATTGATTAAACTTGGCAGGGATGATCCTTGAGTCAACCTTCACAAAAAGTTGCTAAAATAAACTTGATCCATGTAGAACTCTGGTTGCCATGGCAACAAAAAGAAAAAAAAAATGAAAACTTTAAAAATCATCTCCTTCAAAACTACTGGCCAGATTTTAAAATAAATTGGTACAGATGTTCCTTGGGTCAACCTCTACCAAAGTTGCTAAAATTATTCCGATCCGTAAAAAAACATGGCCGCCAGGTGCGGGGCTTATTTGCCTTATATGTATATAGAGAAACCTTTAAACAACATCTCCTCTGAAACCACTGGACAGAATTTGATTAAACTTGGCAGGGATGATCATTGGGTCAACATTCACAAAAGTTGCTAAAATAAGCTTGATCCATGTAGAACTCTGGTTGCCATGGCAACAAAAAAAATGAAAACTTTAAAAATCATCTTCATCAAAACTACTGGCCAGATTTTAAAATAAATTGATACAGATGTTCCTTGGGTCAACCTCTACCAAAGTTGCTAAAATTATTCCGATCCGTAAAAAAACATGGCCGCCAGATGCGGGGCTTATTTGCCTTATATGTATATAGAGAAACCTTTAAACAACAGCTTCTCTGAAACCACTGGACAGAATTTGATTAAACTTGGCAGGGATGATCCTTGAGTCAACCGCCACAAAAGTTGTTAAAATAAACTTGATCCATGTAGAACTCTGGTTGCCATGGCAATAAAAAGAAGAAAAAAATGAAAACTTTAAAAATCATCTTCTTCAAAACTACTGGCCAGACTTTAAAATAAATTGGTACAGGTGTTCCTTGGGTCAACCTCTACCAAAGTTGCTAAAAATTTTCCAATCCGTAAAAAACATGGCCGCCAGGGGCGGGGCTTATTTGCCTTATATGTATATAGGGAAAACTTTAATCAACATTTCCTCTGAAACCACTGGAAAGAATTTGATTAAATTTGGCAGGAATGATCCTTGCGTCAACCTTCACAAAAGTTCCTAAAATAAACTTGATCCATATAGAACTCATGTTGCCATGGCAACAAAAAGAAAAAAAAATGAAAACTTTAAAAATCATCTTCTTCAAAACTACTGGCCAGATTTTAAAATAAATTGCTACAGTTGTTCCTTGGGTCAACCTATTTATCTCAGGTGAGCGATTTAGGGCCATCATGGGCCTCTTGTCCTATCTTCATATGATAATAATAAATGTAAGAAGTATATGTATGTATTTATGTGTATGTATGTATGTATGTATAGAAAGAAACCTTACAGATATGAGATGTTTTTCTATATAAAACCTTTGTTATGGGGTGCGGAATTAAAGGGGGTGTTAATATCATCCCACATTTTTTCAAGCTTTGCAAATGCCTTTTGGGGTCAATTGTAAGTTTTTTGGTTAATTTAAAAAAAAAAAGGTTTTATATCGAAATTATATATAAGTAGTTTCGAGGTTGACTCCCTTGCGCCATATTGCTTAAATGTTGACCCTTGGTCAGACGGATTTCGCAACGCCTCACTGAGCACCCACTGAAAAACCAGCTGATAAGCCTCCGCTTGTAAATAAAGTTCATGCAGATCGGCGGTGATCACTGTAAACATTTAACGCATTCCAACATATAAATGTTGTATATTTGGCTGTTAAATATGATAAATAATCATATAATGTAACTTTCTGCCATGCCTTTTCCATGATTTTCTCATAATTACAGAAATCGTATATTTACCATAGAATTCCATGTTCAATTAAATTCAGTTTACTGATCACTTTTTAACCCCATACTATATATTTTTGCCTGTAAAAGACAACATAAAATGATAAAAGTTGAAAATCATTGCTTAGATTAAATGAAGAAATGAGTTGTACACTCCGGAAGACTTACATGTAATCATTTTCATTTTCCTGGGTTAGGTATGTGACCTATTTCATATCCAAAACACAGAATAGTTTGTTTATCGTCAAAGCAACGTCTAGCTTCGTACAGAGGTTTGGGCGGTGGCAAAGTGGACACCCGGCTAAAACCCCAGACCTATCGCAAACCATCTGGAAGCTTTCTCGCATGAAAAATTTGACCCTAACCAGAATAGATGTAATCGTTAAACAATTAAATGAAATAGTGGTAGCCTTTATGTGTGTGTGTGTGTTTTGGGTTTACCGTCGCTGCGATAGTATTTCAGTCATATAGCGACGTCCAGCTAATTACAAGTGGAGGAAACCCCGAATGCACAGAGACACCCGGGTAAACCACCGACCTTCCGCAAGTCAGCTAGAAAACTTCCTCACATGAAAATCCGAATGACCCTACCGGGATTCGAACCCACAGCGATGAGGGGCTGAGTGAGTGTTAAAGTCAGCGACTTTACCCTCTCGGCCACGGAGGCCCAAGTGGTAGCCTTTATCAATAAAAGTAATGTATGTATCTCGTGATTAAACCCGCGAAGAAATATAAAAATATAAAATAGATTTATTACCTGGGAATTTTCGATCATGTTTCAGATCGTGGAACTAGGAGACCAGATTCTTATTTCGACATTATTTTTCAAAATACAATTATTTCAATAATGCTCCTCATTTATTACTACTGCATTGATCAGGGCACTTTTTATTCCGTATGTATTGCAAACTTCTATTTAATATAAAAATATAGATAGTTTCCATATTTTGTAGACTCTGTTGTGTAAGGAGTTGGGCCAGAGATTTGTTTAAATACATCTTTTATCTTTATTTGCTTGGCAAAATAAAATAAATAATATGTTAAAAATGCAATACATCTGCTCCGCCATTTTATGTTTTAAATAATATTTATCTATGGCTTAACTTTATCATTTAATTTCATCATTTGTATTAATCCTCCTTTTATAACAACGTACATAAAATGGTTGTTATTTATGTAATTAAATAATAATCTGAATTAAAAAAATATATTTGATCAAAGGTAAGTAATTGTACAATAAATCCTCCAAATAAATGTCTTAAAACTTCAAGATTTGTCATTATACTTTACTTTTTAACTCATTTATTTTACGTGGATCGGAAAAAAGTTCCTTGGAAGGACAGCATTCTTGACTATTTAGTGCTTGTTATATAAAGAAATATTATAGTAAATGGAAAAATAAGAATATGTGTATTATTAAAAAGTAAACATGGGTAATAAACATGTCTTCCAAATTTCAGAGCAATATCTGAAAGGGTTCAGTTTAATCAGGAGCTAAAATGAAAAGATCATTCAAGATTTAAGGTTTTAAAAGGGAATAATTTGGTCAAACACTGTGAAAGAGTTATCCACTCTTGACTTAGTTGGGTTGGTCATCATAAACAAGTATAAGTATTCCAAGCTCAAAATCAATACATCAAAGTGTTTTGTAAAGAAGTGGGGTGGAAAGGAAAACTCAACCTAAATTCAAAGTCAAAAAGGAACATAGTTTGGTCAAAATAAACGGCAGAGTTATGTCCTCTAAAAAAAAAAAAAAAGGGAATGAAAAAGTTATTGGAATTCAAGTTAAAAGGGGGGGGGGGGGGAGAGAATAATTTAGTCAAAATTCATTACAGAGTTACCCCCTCTTGCCTAGGTGATCATCATTAATAAGTATTCAAAACAATACTTCAAGGGTTCAGTTCTATAAAAATGGGTACAAAAAAAAAACTGATTCATTACTACAACACTGACACTTTGGTGATAAGAATAGCTTTCCCTATTATTATCTAGCTAAAAATGAAAATTCCATAAATTAAAGATCATTTAAACTCAGAAAGACTGTGTCAACTTAAGAAAATCAAATGAGCATAATTTACAAATACATGTAGCTCTGTTAAATAAACTTTGTAAGATTTGTTTGCACTATTTTTAACCAACACTAAAATAATTTAACACAGTATTATGAAATATTTATGCAATGTGTTGTGATATTCACCTTTATCACAGGGCTTCTTCTTCTTATTGCTTTTGAAATGAGTCTTTTATCTGAAATATCCACAACAGTTCATGTATTACAGTAACATCCAATATAATCTTTTTCACAGCTGATATTTTTCATCAGATTATATATGTTACTACTAATGAACAATCATCTTAAATTTATCATAGTGTCACTTTTAGTTTATAAGTTGCAAGTACACTATTTCAATATTTTTTTTTTTGCTTCAATACTTAAATATGAAGAGCAATTATTCTCACAATCATCAATAAATGAATGAGAGCTCCAACTTAAGTTTACATTTTTAGCTCACCTGAGCACAAAGTGCTCAAGGTGAGCTTTTGTGATCGCCCTTCGTCCGGTGTCCGTCGTCGTGCGTCGTCCGTCGTCAACAATTTGCTTTAAACATCTTCTCTGAAACCGCTGGACAGAATTTAATGAAACTTGGCAGGAATTTTCCTTGGGTGAGGCTCTACAAAAGTTGCTAAAATAAAGTTGATCCATAAAGAACTCTGGTTGCCATGGTTACAAAAAGAAAAATAATTTAAAAACTTTAAAAATCATCTCCTTCAAAACTACTGGCCAGATTTCAAAATAATTTGGTACAGATGTTCCTTGGGTCAACCTCTACCAAAGTTGCTAAAATTATTCCGATCCGTAAAAAAAAACATGGCCGCCAGGGGCGGGGCTTATTTGCCTTATATGTATATAGAGAAACCTTTAATCAACATCTCCTCTGAAACCACTGGACAGAATTTGATTAAACTTGGCAGGGATGATCCTTGGGTCAACCTTCACAAAAGTTGCTAAAATAAAGTTGATCCATAAAGAACTCTGGTTGCCATGGCAACAAAAAGAAGAAAAAAATGAAAACTTTAAAAATCATCTTCAAAACTATTGGCCAGATTTTAAAATAAATTGGTACAGATGTTCCTTGGGTCAACCTATTTATCTCAGGTGAGCGATTTAGGGCCATCATAGGCCTCTTGTTTAAATCTCATAGAGGAGATCTTTTATTTACACTTATGTGGCAGGAACCTTTGATTTGATAATTAGGTAAGATTAAGTGACCTTGGCTTAAAATTCACAGTTCAACAATAACTTTTCAGAAAGGAAGGGACTCAAATACTGCAAAATTCAAGCTGAACATTACAAATAAGTGAAAAAGAACAATAATATTCACATTTATCAATAAATGAAAAGAAGTTCAAATGGATGTTTGCCTATTGTTTCTCTTAGAGAAAAGGATTTTCAGATACACTTAGGTGTTTTTGTTATGTTCTATCTCAGCTTATGAACTTTAAAGAAATTAGAATGGGCTGAACTATCCTTGAAATTGGGGACAAGGATGAAATTAATTTCAAGATGCTTAAAATCATACATACCATCCATTTGCTCCATAACAACCTCACTGAAACGGATGTTTTATGACCTTCTGAGCCATCATTATCAATTTGTCCATTGCAATTTCATCTGTTTGTAAATGAAAAGAAACAAACTATTTCAATGTGTTTGTTTCCTGGGTTTTATGTCCAGACAGTACTTCATTCTTTTACTTGCAACACTGCTGTATCTACTGAAAGTGGGTGACATGTTACCATTCCTGACACTGGGCCAACAAGTTCTGCACATTCCCTTATATGCTGAGTGTAAGGCAAAGGAGCTATAGCAGTACCAGGCCAACAAGTAAATTTTCTAAAAATTTAAAGAGAAAAGCATTTTGTCCAAATGAATTAATGGATACCATTGTATGAGAATATACCTGTACCAACATTGAGTATGCATGCCACAATATGCCACTTAGTTAGAAAAGGCACCAGACAGATAGATGGAATGGACAATGTCAAAACAATGCAAGGCTTTCCTCTTACCTTGGATATTCAGTATAAAAATATGAATTAATTTTAAAACAATCAAAGTATAAAAGATCAATTACGTTCATTTGCACTATCCTCCCATCCAAGCCTTGATACCAGGTGATCTCCAATTTGAACACTGAATCGGATAGCCTTTAAACATAAATCAGCAGTTAAAATGATAAAATTTAGAGCCATTCCTTTTTTAAAATATATACAACTAAGAGAAGAGAACACTTTTGATCTTGATCAACTCCCTACAAATGTAAATTTCTATTCAGAATTATTACCTACAAAATAAAAAAAAGACAAAATAACTAACTCCTAGCATGTTTATTATGTATATATAACTTTTGTAATACAAATTAATAATTGGTTTATATTTTTTTTTTTTTTTAAAAAAATTTTAACAAGGAATAAAAGATAGGAACATGAGAGAATACCTATAATATCTAAAAAAAAAAAGAAAAAAAAGGAATTTATGTTGCCTGAACAGTCTGCATCTTTTTTTTATTACAGTTTTATCTCAAAATACATTTTTCATGATAAATAATATCTGGAATCAACAGGCTTAAGTCCTAGTTCTCTAAATGGCAATTTAAACCACCAATAAGGTACCCTCCCTCACCTAAAAAAACAATAAATAAACAAAAAACAGGGTTCCTTATATTAAAACAGATGTCACTACACCTGTGTTGTTTCATTTCATAACATTTGCACCTCCAAGCCTTTTTTTTTTTTGCTTTGTTTCTTTATGCATACGATTGGTCTCATCAAGTACCATCAATAAGCTGCTCAGTGCAACATGCTATTTTTAGCTCACCTGAGCACAACGTGCTCAAGGTGAGCTTTTGTGATCACCCTTCGTGCGTCGTCAACAATTTGCTTTAAACGACATCTCCTCTGAAACCGCTGGACAGAATTTAATGAAACTTGGCAGGAATGTACCTTGGGTGAGGCTCTACAAAAGTTGCTAAAATAAAGTTGGTTTACAAGTTATGATAATGAAATAATCGACTTAATCGTAGATATATCTTAGCTCTCTCTCTCTCTCTCTCTCTCTCTCTCAGCCTTTCTCATCTTGCGAACGCAATCAAAAATAAAATACCGATCATTTATGAAGGGTAGATGGTCAGTTCTGACGTATATTAGGCTACTGAAACTCGCTGAATATAATTAAGAGTGAAGTACGAGTGAGGTACTACAAAGATTTAGATAGAGTGATAAATGCAAACCAGGGAGGTAACAAATAAACATTTTACCAACAATCGATTTTGTTTTAGAAAGAAAAAAATAAACACACACACATATACTAATGACTACATTTTATTAGGGGAAAAAGTGTCGTAGAAAAAGATTAAACATCATACACATACTTTATTTAAAAGCAATATATTACGCAAGTTTTAGCCTTAGGTGCAAAGTTATTGTAAAAATGATATAACACATTTTATTATAATTGATTCGCTGTTAGTATATTTTTTTCTGATAAAAAAAAAAATGTATTTTTTCACATCGGTTTAACAAGCGTAAGAATTTTGTCTACTTGCATTTCTTTTTGAATTTCTCGTGAATTATTTATTTGTTTTGAATTGCACAAATGATTTTCTTTCTATAAAATGCTTCTGAAATGACTGCAGTCATAAATTAAGCACTCGAAATGTCTTGGGGTAAAGTTTGCATGGAAACGAATTTTCTTTTGAGTTCATGTTTACAAGTATACAGGTTGAGGTTAAACAAAAATAAAAGTAAGCTTGCATATAAGTCATTTATCATTTCGTTGATTTCAGAGTTATTAACGGAAATGTTTAAAAAAATAATAATAATAAATATAAGGATATACTTTTCGTAGCGAATAAAAGAAGTTTCATGCATCATGTATCAAATACGGTACATCAGATTGGTTAGCTGTTTAGATACATTTTTCTATCGTGTTTTTGGCAGGTAAACGTCCATATGTTTAAATGATTTCCTTCCGAAAGAAGAAAACTATCAATATCATTCATTTAATAGTATCAAGTGTTTAAATTTGATTTATATGATTTCTTGATGAAGTTTATCAAAATTTTGTACATTACAGTGCGACTAATTAAACAAAGAAAACGTCCCAAATCTTTTTATGCATGGCAAAATAAAGAAAAGTCATGTGAACGATATCAGAATAATTATATAAAGAAGAAGAACTATTTCCAGGTAATGTGGAACTCAAACCATATCTAAGAGTTTTAACAGCATTATATTAGAATTAAGCAAGCAAAACTACTTAGAACAGAGCAGGCCCGTAAAAACAGTGGGTGATGGGGATGACTAAAAATACCATTATGAAAACGATAAGCAATTTTGCAAGTTGCAATCAAAATGTCCCTTTAAACCAGTAGTATGGCGGGAATCAGCCACACATCCCCGTACTTATTTTTTTTTGTAACAAAAATACCCCAGCCTTTTCAGTAATTTTCAAACTCCAGACTGTCCATCTCCACCACCTACGATTTGTTAAAGGTTCTACGTGCCTGCAGTTCAATATCCAAACATTCTCCTAAAACAGAGAAACATTTAAAAAAAAAAACAAAAAAAAAAAACATTGCAGACTTGCTAGCGAATAGGTAACAATATAAATCTCTCCTATTTACGGCCTAACCACAAGTAAGTACATAGTATTAAGTTTAAAGTCATAATAGTGCTCAGAAACGTGATATTATCGGGCAAATAAAAAAAAAATAGTTGTTGTATTACAATAAACACTGTTTACAACAGTTCAACTATATTTCTTATATATTGCTACTGTTATTTTCCTAAAGTTGAACCGTTGATTGTGGTTTTATTACATGTTTTATATTTAAATCTTTTTCGCGTTTTATTGATTGATTTGAACACTATTACAACTTTAATATAAAAAACATTTACATGCACTTAAACAGATAATTTAATATAGTGGAATTTAAATGAGTTTTATAAAACTTGTTCTATTGTCTCTAAATGATCCGAATATGTAGTTTGAAACTCTTAAAACGCAACTTTTTCTGATTTGTTTTTATCAATAAAGACTATTAATCGCTATCAAGTAATAAACAACTCGGGAGATGTCTTTTTCGTTTTCTTCTTCATGACTAAAGAGCAGTGATCCTTTAAGTTTAAGGCTAAACAGGCACAGTGATCCTTTAAGTTTAAGGCTAAACAGGCGCAGTGATCCTTTAAGTTTAAGGCTAAACAGGAGCAGTGATCCTTTAAGTTTAAGGCTAAACAGGAGCAGTGATCCTTTAAGTTTAAGGCTAAACAGGCGCAGTGATCCTTTAAGTTTAAGGCTAAACAGGCGCAGTGATCCTTTAAGTTTAAGGCTAAACAGGCGCAGTGATCCTTTAAGTTTAAGGCTAAACAGGCAGCACATCAGCAGGTCCATCCACATATGTTCCCATTGTTTAATTAAAGTATGTATGTGTATCTTCTAATTATCTTCTTTGGAACTCGCCGGAACAGGACCTGAAATTAAATAAAAATAATACTATTGAGTTGAAAAATATTTACAACATTGGAAAACAAGAGAGCCATGATGGCCCTAAATCGCTCACCTGAGATAGCCTTCAATGCCAAATATGCTTAACATACTGCTATAGAAATAAAGATGCTGAGGCATGAACAGTGAAATTTGAGGTTTTCAGAAATTTCTAAAAGTGCAAACAGAGCCAAATAAGCCATTTTTATCATTTCAAAAGGGGCATAACTCCTGTCATTATAGGCAAATATCAGTTAAAATTCAAAATTTTATGACACTTAATATTTTCACAATTTTTAGAGATGATTGGTTCAGAAATAAAAATGCTAGAAGGCAAACAAAGTGAAATATAGCCCTTTTTATCATTGAAAGGGGCATAACCCATGACCTAATGCTCCGATTTGGACTATTATCGCCGAGATTTAATGGTAATAAATATTGTCATTCAATTTGAAGGCAATTGCTAAGGCAATTGCTTAAAAAATGAAGATGCTGGAGTGCAGAGTGCAAACAAAGTGCAATCTGACTTTTTTCAATATTTAAAGGGGCGTTACTCCTGACTTAATGGTCCCATATCAGCAATAATGAAACTTAGCATAGATTTTATGGTATGAACATTGTCATAAGGTTCGAAGGCAATTGCTTGAAAAATAAAAATGCTAGAGTGCAAACAAGTGAAATCTTGCTTTTTCAATATTTAAAGGGGTGTAACTCCTGACCTAATGGTCCGATTTTGGCCATAATGAACTTAGCTGAGATATTATGGTTTTAAACATTGTCATTAAGTTTGAAAGCAATTGCTTGAAAAATGAAAATGTAAGGGTGCAAACAAAGTGAAATCTGGCTTTTTTTTCTTCAATATTTAAAGGGGCCTTACTCCTGACCTAATGGTCCGATTTTGGCCATAATCGAATTTAGCCCAGATTCATTGTCATAAGGTCTGAAGGCAATTGCTTGAAAAATGAAGATGCTAGAGTGCAAACAAAGAAATCTTGCTTTTTGTTCAATATTTAAAGGGGCGAAACTCCTGACCTAATGGTCTGATTTTGGCCATTTTCTAACTTATCCGAGATTTTATGGTAATTAACATGGTCATAAAGTTTGAAGGCAATTGCTTGAAAAATAAAGAAGCTAGAGTGCAAACAAAGTGAAACCTGGCTTTTTAGCTCACCTGAGCACAAAGTGCTCAAGGTGAGCTTTTGTGATTGCCCTTCGTCCGGCGTCCGTCGTCAACAATTTGCTTTAAACGACATCTCCTCTGAAACCGCTGGACAGAATTTAATGAAACTTGGCAGGAATATTCCTTGGGTGAGGCTTTACAAAAGTTGCTAAAATAAGGTTGATCCATGAAGAACTCTGGTTGCCATGGCTACAAAAAGAAAAATTATTTGAAAACTTTAAAAATCATCTCCTTCAAAACTACTGGCCAGAATTTAAAATAAATTGGTACAGATGTTCCTTGGGTCAACCTCTACCAAAGTTGCTAAAATTATTCCGATCCGTAAAAAAACATGGCCGCCAGGGGCTGGGCTTATTTGCCTTATGTATATAGAGAAACCTTTAAACAACATCTCCTCTGAAACCACTGGATAGAATTTGATTAAACTTGGCAGGGATGATCCTTGGGTCAACCTTCACAAAAGTTGCTAAAATAAACTTGATCCATGTAGAACTCTGGTTGCCATGGCAACAAAAAGAAAAAAAAATGAAAACTTTAAAAATCATCTGCTTCAAAACTACTGGCCAGATTTTAAAATAAATTGGTACATATGTTCCTTGGGTCAACCTCTACCAAAGTTGCTAAAATTATTCCGATCCGTAAAAAAACATGGCCGCCAGGGGCGGGGCTTATTTGCCTTATATGTATATAGAGAAACCTTTAAACAACACCTCCTCTGAAACCACTGGACAAAATTTGATTAAACTTGGCAGGGATGATCCTTGGGCCAATGTGCACAAAAGTTGCTAAAATAAACTTGATCCATGTAGAACTCTGGTTGCGATGGCAACAAAAAGAAAACAAGAGGGCCATACGGCCCTAGATCACTCACCTGAGTACATCATCTAATTTTAAATGCTTCAAGTCATTTGATTTTACCTGTTTTCAGATTCAAGTTTAAGATACAAAAATTTCTTAATTTAGTCAATCATCTGGAGGCCTCACTTTTCAAGAGATCGAAATGCTAACACAAAGAATTAATTCTGAACATTAGTATTTTTCAGATGTTCTATCGGCCAAGCCGGCTGGGGCCTAGAATACACCGGCTGCATCCATGCAGAGCGGTAGAACCAAATTGGACTATGCGTTTGCCGTGCATGGCGTCCCGTAAAGCTGGAGATGAGGATTCTGGCGGTTGAGCGGACACAGGTTTGGCGTGCGGTTTATCCGCAGTCACCTGTGGTTTGCAATACACCGTCTTGACCTCGTATTCAGTATAGACGGGTGGTCGTATGGGCCCAATACGATCAATCGGCTAGTCACGCCGAGCCCTAGGTTAAGAATATTGCTTCTTCTTTATCTATCACATATATGTATCATTTCAAACTGGTACAAATCGTTTCGATCCTTCTGTTCTATTCATCTATAATTTGACCTAGAAGGCGGTGGCTCATGGGCCAATCGAGGGGGTATAGCATCTCTTTTTTGACTATCCTTTCGAGTATAACACCTGTGTATCCCTGGCGCTTAGAGGTCGGATATCCACCTCTGTATAAGCGTCCCCTTGTTGGGCTCCGAGGTGGGTGG
Organism: Solen grandis; assembly: GCA_021229015.1. NCBI lineage: Eukaryota > Metazoa > Mollusca > Bivalvia > Adapedonta > Solenidae > Solen > Solen grandis. The sequence continues at coordinate 71,630,059 of CM037781.1, read as the reverse complement.
GGAGCACGGGTGTTGAACTTCATTTCCTCCTCTCATGGCCTCCTTTCAAAACAAGCGACCCCATACGGACTCTGATTCAGATCACGATAAAGAAACACCTTCGACTTCCTTTCAAAGTACATCATCCAGCTCCTTTCCGACATTTTATATAATAGAACCGCTCAATGAAAATGATAAGCTCACCTCACTATCACCCTTTGTAATTGAAAAAACAGTTTTAGGCTTAATTGGCGAAGTGAAATCGGTCAAAAAACTAAGAAATAACAAAATTCTTATCGAAATTAAAAGAAAAGCACAAGGCGAAAACATACTCAAATTAAAAACCTTTTCAAATATCGAGATAAATTCATCTATTCACAGAACTTTAAATTCATCCAAAGGTGTGATCCGCGACAAAATGCTAGCTGGTGTAACCGATGAAGAAATTGCAGATAATCTTAAACCTTAGGGTGTAACAGCAGCACGAAGAGTTATCATTACCAAACACAACACTGAAATTTCTACAAACACAATCATTCTCACTTTTAATACTCCAGTTACTCCAAGTTCCTTAAAAATCTTCTACAGAATAATTAAAGTTGATCTTTTCATCCCAAACCCATTAAGATGTCATCGCTGTCAAAAATTTGGTCATCATGAAGATAAATGTCGCCATTTAACTAGCGTCTGTGTCAAATGCAGTACAGAGGGTGGTCACTTTCAGAACAAGTGCCCAAATCCATTGAAATGTGCAAATTGTGGTAAAAATCATTCAGCAGACTCAAAAGAATGCGAAATTTGGTTGAAAGAAAAAGAAATATGTAAAATCAAAGCTACACAAAATATCTCATTTCCGGAAGCAAAGAAAATTTACGAAGCTACACAAAAACAAACCTACTCATCAATTATTAAATCAAATACGAAAACAGTTACAATGACAGATGCTAGTACACAAACAGATTTTTCAGAACAAGTTTCTTCATCGGCAAAAACAGTCAAAACAAAATCTCAATCTGAATCAGAGTCTAAAAAAGTGACTATAAATCAAGACAAGAAAACAAATAAATTAAATAAACAGGCTAAAACCAACAAACCGGTTATAGATTCGGGCCCAGCGTCTGGGCGTCAGCCTAAGGGATCTAACAATCCCTCTAGGGCGCTGCGCAGGTATGATGTGTTGCAGGATGACTGCGAGGATGAGATGGAATGCACCAGTGCAAGTCCATCATCATCCTCAAGGTCAAGATCTCCAGTTGTAGCACCTTGAGATCTTTGATATTCATTATCTTTCGTTCTCTCTTAAACCATGGAAAACAAAATCATTCAATGGAATTGTAGAGGTCTAAAAGCTAATTACAATGAATTATTGTTACTTTTGTCTTCACAATCTCCAGTTGTAGTCTGTCTTCAAGAAACATTTTTAAAAGGTGATGAGTGAATCTGACTTGACTCTATAGGATATAACATCATCTCTCATTTTCCCTATCACATCTTTCTTAAAATCTTCAGAACACCGCACAGGTTGTAACAGTCTTGAATTTTTGACCGGCGCATCACTTTTTACAAATTTTGGTTTTGATGGACAAGACTTGTGGTGTTTCCAGAGAGCTGTCGCAACAAATTCAGCCTTGCAAAATTCACATGGCAAATATTCTCTGCTAGACTGTTTCGACTTTCTAGATCTGTACTTTGGAATGAGAACACCCGACCCTTTTGATTTTACTTTTTCATTATAGACGTACATGCCTTTGGCAGCAAGATCTGCCCAGACTTTTCTTCTTTCCAGAGACTTCTTTGGCAAACTCAAAGCTCGAGCAACTTCCAGCTCATTTGCATGCTTTTGTTCAAGATGTCTGTGAAGTTTTGTTGTTAGATCTTCACAATAAGCACAACAAAGTCTTTTAGTAGTTTTCTTACTAGATTTGGAACTTTTGACTGTTTGTACAGTTATTTTTTCTTTAATTTGAATGCCTTTGAAACTGATAACTGTAGATTCTGGTTCACTATCACTGATGTAATCTGTATTTGTTGAATGATACAAATCAGTTGAAATTACCATTCCTTTTGAAATAGATTGGAATATCCATTCCTTGTGAACACTGCAGTCTGTAAAAAATATAAATCCTTCATATATTTTGAGTGTGTAATATTGAATATTAAGTTTGACCTATGATCATGCACTATGTATTTTAAACATACTGATAAATTGTGAAACTGGACTGACCATACATGTATACATGACCATATCATTATTATGAATAGTTAATTATATTCAGTTTTTACTGTTTTTCATAAGTATCATTGTGAAGTTATGATAACAGTATCTTTAAAGAGAAGAACACCAATGCTCAGCTGTTGAGGCTATTAGCTACAAGATGCATGACAAAACTATTTCCTTTAAACCGCACTAGGAAACTGTTTCATGTTTCAGTTATTGGTAATTTTTCATATTAATGTATAAACCATTTGTTCTAAAGAAAATCTACATTTACCTGAACTAAGCAGTTTATTATCTGCGCATATGTATACTGTGTCTTCTGTTCTTTGGAGCTGCTCTTCACCTCCTATGGCTTCAAGAAGGTAACGGATCTCGTCTGACAAAATAACAAGAGAGCATTTCACAAAATAGTTAACACAGTTTAACCAAAGCCTTTTTAAGAAAATTCAATTGTGTATGTTTCACCTAACTTGATGGGTGTTGAAAGAATTGATTAGAAAATCAAATTAACTACAGGTTATCATAAATTTTGCTTAACAAAAAGGGGCAATATTTGGATGAGTATACAACATGACATCATATTGGATAAGCTATCATATTGTATACGTGTTTAAATATTACTCTCTATAATATAGTAAACTATTTAATTATATTTTATTCTAGATCTTTGTTAATGTGTTTTATGTTTGAAATTAGAAAACGGCTAATTCACTGAAATAAATTCAAATGTTATAAGATAATTCTGATATGTTTATCAGCTTACATTTTTATCGTTGTTAATGCTACGATAAGTGCATATGTACTAAAACTAAAATAAACAAAGGGGAATAACTCTGAAAATATGAAAGTCAGAGTTATTATTCTTGTGAAATGCACTCCACCTCAATGTGATCTATCTACCTATTAAGGTAGCTAGATTGGGTAATGGACAGCTATAAATATTACTGGTTTTGAATAATCTGAGTATAAACATAGTTAGTACCAAAGTTATACCCTATCTTATGTCAAGATATCCGTTCTCAGAGTCGAAAAAAAATATTTGTACCTTTGTTTTTCCCCATATTGCACACATTTTTCGAAGATTTCGGACAGCGATATCGAAGTCATTTTTTCACTAAATAACTGTATTTAAACAAATGAACTAGTGATCCGTGTCTCATTTTTCTTTTAAAATTTTCCGTTCAAAAAATATTTGACTTTACTTTTTATTTTCGCTTCGAAACGCACCGCACGTCAAATAATTAGCCATTGTAACAAAACTAAAACAATTATCGAACCCAATGTTTGTCTAACCGTATGAAACGAGCACATGTTTTTGAAGTGGGCGTGGCTACAGTGCGCATACGGAAGGGTCAATTAACATGACCTAGACAAATTTAGTCAAAATCTATCTAAGCAATATTGGAATTGGAATTCAGAATGAGTTTTGATAATGAATAACCGTCTTTATTTAAGAAATGATTAGACTGTTGATGGTAAATAAGCAAACCAATCAAAAGTCCGACACGGAAATTCTGCATATTAAATTAAAGACAGGCGTCGATTTTATGACGTGCGCTTTATATGATGTCTGTGCATGGTGCATATTTAATAAATAATTGTCATTTTTTATAAATATTATTTCTGTTACTGGGAGTTCTGTAGACCAGAATACAAATAAGAAGGAAGATACAGACTGATGAAACACAAATTCCTTTAATTTAATGTTCAAAGGGATTTTATACGATATTGATTCTTAGCTAGTGGTCTGTGCTCTTTATCATGATACTGGACTATCAGTTTAATAACAATTATAAGTGACATTTACTTGTTTTATAAGTGGTACAAATGTACTTAATTATGTCTGGCCTCTTTACATAGCAGCTGGCGTTAAAACAGTTCAGTATGCAATGAGTACATGTATTATTTTACTATTTCTTTTTTAGACAATATCTAAAATGAAAAAGAATAAGACCTTGTCTTGCAGGCATCCATTCTGTATAGAGTCACTGACCCATTTGGTGCTCAATATCATCTTTTGTCGACCAACAAGAGCCATGAAAACCTTCTCATGTCGAGATGCCATAAGTTCTTTATCTGGAACATAACAACTTTCAATTTTCAACGGCAATGTTAAAATCTTCAAAAATAATGTCAACTGCAATATCTTCCCTTTCCATTTCTGGCAAACCAAGAAAGGAAGGAATATTGCTGGGACAGTAGCATTTATTATGTTTGACAGGGTAAATGCAGTTTCCAGTTATTGCCGAGTCCCTGTACATGTACTAGTATTACAATGTTGGATACCTACACAAACATGTAACCAGTAAAAACATTATGGTTATATCATACGGATAAAATATTTAATAGAACTTGTGCAAATTGCACTGATCTTTATACAAAACTTGATAAAACGAGTCCAAGATGCCTTACAGACAGCAAGTTTGTCAGTCAGGGCACAAGTAAATAAACCTGACGCCTACCTGTCGGAATAATTACCAAGCTCGCACTCTGCAATTCGTCTGTGACTTGCAGCTGGGGAAACAGCTTTAAAAATCCCTTAAAAGGAAAAGTAAAAAGCATTATGTCTCTTAAAACATAATAGAAACATGTACTTCAATAAAAGATATCAACAAATGTCAACTCTGTGGATTAAGAAAAGCTGTTCCTAGTCAGCAGCACCAGACTATAAAATACTATAGAAAAAGTTTTGAAGCAGGTAATAGGCTTTTAATAACAGTTTAATTGACCTGGCACAACTACATATATTTCACGTTTAGTGAA
>CM037781.1:71595733-71624999 GCA_021229015.1 Solen grandis | reverse complement strand
CGTTAGGAAATTTTTCGAAGAAGATATTGTTATAAACCAAAAAAAATTTAAAATTCATTACAGATCGTTATGGAAATTTTTAAAATTTTTTAAATTGAATTACCATCTATTAATCAAAATGAAACAACTTACATTACGAATCACGTTGCAACGATGAGTATTCTGTTTCTGATACTTTGTAAGCCACACAGTAAAGGTGAAAATCTAGTTGAAATAAGTTGTGGACTGTGTTTACAATGTGGAGCTGTTTCCCGTCAGCATGATTGGTTACCAGCTCTAGCCCAGATTACACACCTCCAATTTACTGAAATTTGATTGGCGGAAATGTTTTCGTGTCAAGGACGTTTAGAAATGAACACATGTACGGTTGCATCATAGGTTTTATCATGTATATCTGAATGAACGTATCCAATTAGAGAAATTCAAACAAATAGCTGACAATTTAAAATGCAGAATATCAAAAATATTACGTACATGAAGTATGAAATCCCGATCAAAACCTATAACCTATAATAAAAATGTTTAATAGGTCGAAAAAATGCCCCGATCTTTACACTAGCCTGTCCTAGATCAGTAGGCTTATCTTAAATTATGGACTTAGTAGTAGGACATAACGCTTTTTATAGATATGTATATAGAAGTGATTGGGGGGGGGGGGGGGACTGCATTTTTTTAATCTTCCACCTTTAAAAAAAAAATTACATTAAATTAAAGTATTTACAATACCCTCAGGGTCTTCCGAGAGGGAGGGAGAATGAAAGACCCAACCAGGATGATACAGCGGTAACGACAAGGCTTGTGCAACGGACATTGACTGGAACAACGGCAGAAACCAGGTGTAGATGTGGGAAGGTCTGCAAAAACCTAAAGAGACTAAGGATACACCAGGGCAAATCTAAATGTAGCTCTGGAAGGACTCATGATGAACGCGCAGCTAACACTGGTCAGACGAAGGAGAATCACAGCCAGGATGAACAACACAGTGCTGAGAATCTCTCTCATCCTGAGGAAAGAAGGATCGACAGGCAGGAAGAACTTGGGGATCCCAATCCACTTAATTAGAGCCACAGCAGACTCCACCACACAGGAAAGGAAGTAGAGGATAAGATGGCCACAGGCAGATGACAAGAAGTGGGCATCCTTTGATGAAGACATGGATAACATCCTAGAGAACACACTAGTAGGCGATGTTGAAAAGCTCTCTACACTTGAAACAATGCTGTATGCTATGGGCAAAGAGCGGTTTGGGCTGATGGAAAAGGGAATCAAGGAGGAACGACCTGTACGGAAGAACAGAAGACAGGAAAAGATCCAGAAGATCAGATCACAGCTCAAACAGCTTTCAAAACAGTACAGAAAAGTGGGAGAAGCAGAGAGGGCAGGGTTGGCAGAGTTGAGAAATATTCTTAGGAAGGAAAGAAATGACCCCCAGAAAGCAGAGAGGATAAGACAGGCAAGGAGGGAAAGGGCAAAGAAAAGGGATGCATTTGTTGCAAATCCCTACAAATTTACCTCTGCTATCCTAGAGGGGAAAAAACCTGGAAAACTGACGAGTACCAGAGAAGAGGTTGAACAATACCTCAGTGACACCCATGGTGATAGGCACCAAAAGGATCGTCTAGGGCAATGTGACAGGATTGAATTAAGAGGTTCCAGAGCCCCAAATTGAGTTGGATGAAAACGAACCAAACCTGGAAGGAGGTCACTGAGATTGTAAAAAAGGCAAGAACATCATCAGCGCCGGGCCCAAACTGCATTCCCTACAAGGTGTACAAGAAAAGTCCCAAAGTCCTACGGCATCTGTGGAAGCTCCTGAAAATCATCTGGAGGAAAGGAAAAGTACCATCATGTTGGCAGAAGGCAGAGGGATGTTTCGTTCCAAAGGAAGAAAAGTCAGAGCGGATAGGCCAATTCAGGACCATTTCAATTTTGATTGTGGAGGGGAACATTTTCTTTTCCATCATGGCCAAGCGAATGACTTCATATATGAGCGCATTGTAAACAAGCATCTTCGCAAGTGGCTTGGCCTCCCACCAAGTTTCACCAACATCGGACTCTACAGCTCAACAGCCAAACTGCAGCTCCCCCTGACATCTGTGATGGAAGAGTACAAGTTTGGCAAGGCTCATAATGACATTGAAGGACTCCAGAGATGAGAAAGTGCGGATGGCAGGGGTTCAAGTCAAGACAGGGAGGAAATGGTCAGCCAGCAAAGCAGTTGATGAACTGAAAGTAGGCTGAAGCAGGGGTTGTTGGTGCAGTGTGCAAAGGACGTGAGGGGCTTGGTACAAGAAGCAGCTGCTGCTGGAAAGGTGCCAGTGTTGCAGAGAGGAAAAGCCTCATACAGCAGGAGATAAGGGCAGAAGAGGAGGAACAGAGGAGAACAAAAGCAGTAGAGCTGGGCTGCCAGGGAGCCTGGACCAGATGGGAAACTGAGGACAGAAATCTCACTTGGGCTGAGATATGGAGATATCAAATATACCAGCTCAGTTTTCTTTTACGGGCAGTATACGACACTCTACCATCACCTGCCAACCTCCACCGGTGGAATCTCAGTGATACTCCCGAATGCACTCTATGTGGGAATCGAGGAACCCTTGAGCATGTGCTCTCTTCATGCCAAGTTGCACTCACACAAGGGAGATACCCCAGCAAGCAAGCAAGTGCCGATATCAGTTTGCGACATCGGGCCGATATACAGCCGATATCCCAACCTGCAGATCCAGTAGCATAGAGTAAATTGTATCATGAATCCAAATGTAAATATCAACAGCACATATACATATCTTGTTGTGCAAGTGTAAATAAGCAAGGGTTTGTCTATATAAAATTCAGATCGTTTCCACATATCGGTCCTATATCGGGCTGATATCAAAAATTACTTTCACAAGGGATGTAACTCTCATTGGAGTGTAGGTTCAAAAAGTAAATAGGAAACAATTTTACATTAATAACTAGGGAAGATAAATGTGCTAAATCTTTCTAATATTTTATTTGATTTAATATCAGTTGTTTAATTGAAACTAAACATTTAAACTAAAAAAAAATGTAAAAAAAAAATCAAATATTAGCCTCTTTTTGATTTTGACTGCATTCCACCATGCTGTTTGAGTTTGAATTTTCTTCAGATGTTCAGATGTTTGGTCATCTTAAACCGGGTAAGTCCATTTAACGTATAAATACAAATGACCATTTAAACCTGACCTTAAATACCATTTGATTTTAATATTTTATTCTTGCACGTATGTTAGCATAAGGCATTTTTTTTTTGTTATGTCATGAGTTTTCGCGACAGTCGCTTCGTAAAATTTGATTGCATCTAACTTAAAAAATAAAGAAATAAAAACTGTTGTATGAGATATCTTACTACATGTTCATATACTGATACATAATCTTGTATTGTTTTTAGCTCACATGAGCACAACGTGCTCAAGGTGAGCTTTTCTGATCGCCTTTTGTCCGGCGTCCGTCGTCCGTGCGTCCGGCGTCAACAATTTGCTTTAAACAACATCTCCTCATGAACCGCTGAAGGGATTTTGACCAAACTTCACAGGAATCATCCTTATGATGCCCTCTATCAAAGTTGTATAAATTATTTAGATTGGTTAAAAAAGTAGGTCACAGGAGCTAAAAATAGATTTTAAAAATGCAAACTTTGAAAATCTTCTTCTGCAAAACTGAAAGGCATAGAGCTTAGATATTTGGTATGTAGCATCATCTTATGGGCCATTACCAAGATTGTACAAATCATAGCCCTACGGTGATAAATGCCCCCGCACCAGGGGTCACTTGTTTTACATAGAGTTATATAGGAAAATCTTTAAAAATCTTCTTCTATGAATCCATTAGGCTAGAGTTAGATATTTGGTATGTAGCATCATCTAATGGTTCATTACCAAGATTGTTCAAATCATAGCCCTACGGTGATAAATGCCCCCGCACCAGGGGTCACTTGTTTTACATAGAGTTATATAGGAAAATCTTTAAAAATCTTCTTCTATGAATCCATAAGGCCTAGAGATTAGATATTTGGTATGTAGCATCTTATGGTTCATTACAAGATTGTCAAATCATACCTATGGGATAAATGCCCCGCACCAGGGTCACTTGTTTTACATAGATTTATATAGGAAAAACTTTAAAAATCTTCTTCTATGAATCCATAAGGCCTAGAGCTTAGATATTTGGTATGTAGCATCATCTTATGGTTCATTACTAAGATTGTTCAAATCATAGCCCTATGGTGATAAATGTCCCCGCACCAGGGATCACTTGTTTTACATAGATTTATATAGGAAAAGCTTTAAAAAAATCTTCTACTATGAATCTATAAGGCCTATAGCTTAGATTTTTGGTATGTAGCATCATCTAATGGTTCATTATCAAGATTTTCAAAATGGTGGCCCATTGGAGATAAATGGCCCCGCACTAAGTCTTCTCCTCTGAAACCATAAGGCCCAGTGCTTATATATTTGGTGTGTAGTATTGTCAGGGCTAAAATGTTTAAGATTGAGTTATATCAGAATTCTTGTCTGTTTAAAAACCTTGTAATCAGTTGTAGCAATGGTACTCAGGTGAGCGTTTCAGGGCCATCATGGCCCTCTTGTTTATAAACACTGTTGAGTTTTATTTTGTATACACATTCTTATCCAATTTGACATATATTCAGGGGCCAATTGAGGGAGTTGTTTACCTCGTCTCCATAGTACATGAATATACAACGGCGTGCCTGGACCCAATTTCGGTATACGCAACATGGCTAGGGTGGGTCTTTGGGCATGCTTCCCCGGGGGAAAATGCCCCTGGAACGCCGAAGGAGCATTTTAAAGGGTGATAAGTACATACAAAAACTGTAAAATCATAATGAAATAATAATAATAAAAACGCGCAGTATTTTAAACTAATGCATTAGGATAACACTACCTCGGTATATGGACTGAGAGTACCAAAAAAGTATTCATTTAAAAAAGAAAATCAATGTTTTTACATCAGAAAGAATAAAGTTTAAAACAAATACTGTTTGTTTGTACTTTTTGTTTCAAAATAACGGTGTCATGAAATTCTAAACGTTTGGGGGAAAAAAGAAAGATGAAACTGTCGCGATCGTCTTTAAGCGTTCTTATACTGACAATGTGATAACTTATTATCCAAAAAATTTGGGGTACCCGAAATATGTTTACATGTCTGAAACATTGCGATTATAAACTATAGTATACGCCCCGGGATTGAAATTGAACCTTTCTAGCGTATGCTTCAGTACTGAATCATTTAGTTAAAAAAACAACTTTGAATGAGATCTGAATCTTGAATAATAGCTCAATAGATTAACTGTAGGTCCTTTTCAAAACGATAAAAATAGAAGCCAATAATTCAAATGCAGAAATGATTATGGTATTAAGTTTTAAAGTCAATAAAATTAATAGTCTGGTTTTATAATCTAGCACTAAATTGGTAGACATTTTACATATATTTTGTTTTTCACCTCCGAGCTTCGAACCACGTGGAGGTGATACTGAGAGGAGTTGTAGACAGAGTCGTTACCACTGGGCCAACTTTGGAGCCTTATTGTAAACCGATTTAAAACACCTATAACACTGTCCTTTGTCTTGTTAATAAAACGACTCCTTTTCTTTAGAAAAAATATAAATACTAAAATAAGCTCTGTTTTGAAAACACTGAGTTAGTTATTTGTATTTTGTTGAGCTTCTGGATCCTTAGTATGTAACATATTTCAGTGAAATAATTAATGTTCAAAGAAATACAGTCATTTTCAGAAAAGACTAATAAATCTAAATATAGAACCAATTTAAAACCCGTTCGAAAGATATTACAAGTATTACAAGTAGGGTATATAAAGTGTGGATTATGTGAGACGGCAGTCAGACCCAAGTAAGTTTCTGCACAATGCAGACATACCCTTACGTTCGCCGGGTGCGAACTCGATCGGCCTTTACCGTTGTACGGTTTAGGTCTCAATTAAAGCATGATCCTGGTCGTGGGCTCTCATGCACAGATTTTACCTTTCTTCTTTCTTTTTACTATTCCATCTTAAATACCCTTGCTCTATGGTCTCCTCTTTCCCATATCCGGCTATCTCTATTTCTTCAACTAAAAGCTACATTCACTGTATCCAGCTCTTAAGCTACTCCCCTTTTCAAAGTCTCTTCCTCTTTATAGCTCTTGCATTTCTATACTAGTAAAACCTTCATTTTTTCTTTCACTATAGTCTACCTTTATTCGTGTGTCGAAAAAGGCGTGTAATGAGAGAAGACAATGGACAAAAATGTCGCTAGTTACTTTGAAAGCGAGTAGAGTGACTGAGATAAGAAAAGGAGAAAGATTTGGAGACAGAAATATTTATAAAAGAGACACTATATAAAAAGAAAAATAAGAATACTGGAGACGAAAAAAAAGGGAAAAAAAAAGGTAAAACCTAAATGCATGAGAGCTTTAATTTGAGACACACACAACTCCAGTGCCTTCAGCGCTATGATTTGTTGGAACCAATGAATGAGCCAAATTTGAAAAATTGGAGCCATGTTTTTTTTTTCTTTTCATGAGCCATTTAATTAGTCAATAATATACAAAAACGCGAATATTTTAACACAAATTAAGGACTCATATACGTATGCATAAGAACAATAAAGATGTTTCAGTGCTTATATAGTTATATCTTAACACTGTTCATGCTTACATAAATGTTGTTGCATACCTAGCTACGTTTACTTTCTTCATGAATCATGGCAGAAATGAAATAATTAATATCTAAGCCTTCATGCAGATGTTACAGAACATTGCCCTAGTCCGATCTCAGCTCTGTGTTGTTGTTGTTGTTGTTGTTGTATTGAGGTTTACCGTCGCTGCGATAGTATTTCAATCATATAGCGACGTCCAGCTAATTACAGGTGGAGGAAGACCCCGAGTACACAGAGGTACCCGGGTAGAACCACCGACCTACCGCAAGCCAGCTGGAAGGCTTCCTCACATGAAAAATCCGAAGTCCCTACCGGGATTCGAACCCACAGCGGTGAGGGGCTGAGAGATTTGTAGTCCACGACTGTAACCGCTCGGCCACGGCGGCCCCCTCTCAGCTCTGTTGAGTTACCATTGAGTTAACAGGTTAACAGGTTGGCATATTGAATGTATTTTTAATTACTATTAGAACACATGAAAAAGGCGGGGAAAGATGAGCTGATCAAGAAAGTATCGTACCGTAAAATATATACCTTAATGTTGTCGATAAATTAGCCTGTGTGTGCTTATAGATATGATTTTTGTAATATCGTTCTAGGCAAATCCGTTCAAAATAAATTTCTCTGTATCTAATTACGAGGGCAAATATATGCCTTACCCTGGTAAGGCGATGTTTTTTTATAGCGTTTTTGGCGTTTTTAAACTTTCGATTTTTCAAATCAATTGTACGCACGTGCGTTAGTGCGTAAGCCCAGGCACGCCCTTGATATAGGTCAGATTGGATTATAAGCCGGATGCCAGTGTTTGTATATTCACGAATTGATGTTTACTTCTCCTTTCACCTTGCAGGCTGTGTGGACATAACTTCAAAACTGCATTGAAACGCCTGCCGAAAGAAAACATCTCAAGCAAAGTGCTAGAGAGATATGCCTTCACGGGAAAGAAGAGGAAACTTGATGCTGAATAACGTTCGATACAGTAAGTTGATTTTATTTTTTCAAACCAATACTAAGAAATTGTCAATTCAAAGAAAGTATCACATGTCAGCAAACATGTATTTGAAATAAACCATTGTCATTGTTAAGAGAGTTTCTGAGCTATTACAACTCCTATAGCTTTGTAATTATAAAATTTAAAGCAAATTAAAGCTGCTAAACCAATAATTCTATACCAATTTACTATCTCGTTAAATGAAAAAGATAATAAAAATGTCTTCCTCCTTTGAAATAAATTATTAAAAGTGTTGTATAGTCAGTTTGATGCAGCTAATAAGATGTTTATATCAACCTCTTTTGTTTGTGTCCTGAACAGAATGTGAACAGAAAAAAAGTATCAACAAAAACCGCCAGCACTGAAGGTGAGGATGCCTTGAAGGACTGGCTTAAGAGGGGCCAAATACCGGAAGGAGTCACATAGTAGAAGCAACATTCACTTTTGAGTCCAGAACCCCAAAGTTTTCCAGAGATGGTGGAAACAGTGGATACACCATAATTATCTGAAAGACGACTTTGATGATTTTTAGTGTGTTTTGTGCATCCACAAAATACCAACAAAGAGACACTAGCTCTATAGTGGAATACTGAGTTTAATTCCAACATTCGTATGTGATATGTGCAAACTGAGGCCATACTGCAAACAAGGCCCATTTGAAAGACTATTTATTCACTAAATGGATTATTACTTTTTGTATATTAAATATATTATTGATTACAGATGTGTGTATATATTTTGTTCTCATCATTTACTCTTAAACTTTCCTCACACAAGTGCATGATTGATTTTTTCAATTATTTTTTTTTTGCTTTAAAAGTCACTGGAGTTTTATTTTTATTAAAGATTTAATTTAACTTATAAACCCTGTTGCCAATGATTTGAATCAATGTTCCAACTTATTTTCAGCAAGAAATTGTCTTGTAATTTGTCAACCACTTCACAGTTTCATTATGTAAGGCCATTTGTTGGGAAATATATGTAGGTCCAATCAAGGCACACATATATCGGTCAGATATAGGTATATTGATATCCACCCAATATAGGCAAACTGATATTGGTCCTATATCGGTCCAATGTCGGATTGATATTCAAAAAGATATCGGGCCGATATAGCATTTACTTTGCAAAAACGATGTTGCCCTGATATTGAAAACCGATATTGGTCCGATATACAAAACAATATTGGTCCGATATCGGTCCGATATTCGATGCTTGCTGGGACACATGGAGGCACGACCAAGTTCTAAGGGAGTTTGCTGATACTCTTGAGCAGGAACGCAAATCTCGCACAAATAAGAAAGGAATGTCGATCCAATTCGTAAAAGAAGGAGAGAAGCCAAGCAAAGCTAGGCAAGCAGACAAAGTTGGAATTCTGGATCAGGCAGATGACTGGTCAATGGCAGTTGACCTTGATAAAAGGCTCACTTTCCCAGAGTTTGTGCCCACAAATCTCAGGCCAGATGTTGTTTTGTGGTTCCGGGGAACGAGGACGGTCATCACCATTGAGCTAACTGTACCATGGGAGGAGAGATGTGCTGAGGCCCTGTTACAACCAGAATTGCAAAGAATTGCAATAAACTTAAAATACACATTTAAACTTAAGAATAAAGTTTAACAACATGTTATAAGATGTTTAGAAATGGATTACGTGACAGTTTTCGTGGTTAGTGATCATGGGATTTATTCTTGAGTCAAAGCTGGGGCTCCGAGTTTTGCAATAAAATTGCAATAATTTTATTGCAATTCCGGTTGCACAGGGGTAGTAGAATTGCAATAAAATCGAGAATTGCAATAAACTTAAAATACACATTTTAACTTAAGAATAAGATTTAACAACATGTTATAGAATGTTTAGAAATTGATAACGTGGCATTTGCATTGGTCAGTGATCATGGGATACATTTTTAATCAAAGCTGGGGGTCCGAGTTTTGCAATATAATTGCAATAATCTTATTGCAATTCTGGTTACACAGAGGTACGAGAATTGCAATAAAATCGAGAATTGCAATAAACTTAAAATACACATTTAAACTTAAGAATAAAGTTTAACAACATGTTATAAGATGTTTAGAAATGGATAACGTGGCATTTGTATTGGTCAGTGATCATGGGATACATTTTTTAATCAAAGCTGGGGGTTCGAGTTTTGCAATAAAATTGCAATAATTTTATTGCAGTTATTGGTTGCACAGGGGTACGAGAATTGCAATAAAATCGAGAATTGCAATAAACTTAAAATACACATTTAAACTTAAGAATAAGATTTAACAACATGTTATAGAATGTTTAGAAATTGATAACGTGGCATTTGTATTGGTCAGTGATCATGGGATACATTTTTAATCAAAGCTGGGGGTCCGAGTTTTGCAATATAATTGCAATAATCTTATTGCAATTCTGGTTACACAGAGATACGAGAATTGCAATAAAATCGAGAATTGCAATAAACTTAAAATACACATTTAAACTTAAGAATAAAGTTTAACAACATGTTATAAGATGTTTAGAAATGGATAACGTGGCATTTGTATTGGTCAGTGATCATGGGATACATTTTTTTATCAAGGCTGGGGGTCCGAGTTTTTCAATAAAATTGCAATAATTTTATTGCAATTCTGGTTGCACAGGGGTACGAGAATTGCAAAAAAATCGAGAATTGCAATAAACTTGAAAAATATTTAAAATTTTTAAGATCAAAATTTAATGTTGCGTCTTTTTCCTTTTACGGACAAATTATGAAGTATTATTTATATAGATAAACATATCTCTGAAAATAATACAAGTTTTGTTGAAATGCTGGATCGTATAAACTCTGGATATGGAGATTTAATTATTGAAAAAAAGGGTAAAATAAAGATTAATTATAGAGACCTTAGAGAAAATGATACATACCGTTATTTATATAGATAAACATATCTCTGAAAATAATACAAGTTTTGTTGAAATGCTGGATCGTATAAACTCTGGATATGGAGATTTAATTATTGAAAAAAAGGGTAAAATAAAGATAATTTATAGAGACCTTAGAGAAAATGATACATACCATTTTAGTTGTATATTCGCAACATTTTGTGGCATATTGACACATTTGGTTGGGAAAAGAATGCCACAAGTAATTTAAAATATTTGCTTTCTGTTTTTGAGAGATTACATTTATTGTTTAAATTTGTTTCTGGATGTTCAGGGTATTTTATTCAAATATGCATACATATAATTCATTAAGGAGTAAAAAATTTGATTGTGTTTCTGACAAAATAATATATTTTATTATTATACTGCAAAGAAAAATTCTATCTTCTAATATGTCCATAAGCCGTGAATATAACGAGATATATGTACTTATCCGTGCGGTTGTATGTACATGTGTATATATAGATATATGTATTGAGGTATACGTAGACAGACTGGTAAATGTATACTTATATATGTGGGAGTGCAAGTTCTCCACTCTCTTACGCCCTCCGTCTCTATTTCTCTCTCCCTCTGGCTATCCCTTTCATGTCCATTGCATTTTCGTAAAGCAATCTTATATCTTGTGAGTATTTAACACATTCATTTATAACATTCGAATATTTCATGTAACTTTCCTCGCTAGGCCTTATATATTTTAAATCAACAATAATTACATTAATATTCGAAAACATTCTCATGCTTATGACCAGTGCTTGACTGACAAGTAACCATTTTATAAGCTCATATAATTTATAAATCAATATAATTATACAACACGCATACAAGTATTATATGTGTAAGATGCTCTAATCTAACAATAACCTTTTGTTCTGTTCTGTAAGCTCAGGTACGACGCCTTATCAGTTTTTATAAACGCATGTACATATATTGATATTAATTAGAAGCATGATAAACTATCTGTTTATGGACGGCTAAGGGGGGTCCAGTGGTAACGTTTCCGATTACGGATCCGAAGGTTGTGGGTTCGGACCCCGTTGGAGGCAAGAACTCTTCACGACTGTTCCAGGCGCAAAGTCCTTGTCCAACCGAGGAACCATCGAGAGGGATTAGTGTTAGTGTAAGAACTTGTTTCCCAGTCGACGTAAACTAAATAAGTTTAAACTAAACTCAAAGTGATAAATTTCCTTGCTGAAACGGAATACATGAAAGAATATGGTATAATCTCAAGACAACAAGATCACAACAAGGAAAACAAATTGTCACAAGTCAACAGGTACACATTTAATCAAGAGGTCTGATCGAAAAAAAAGCGCGAATATAGAAAAATGGGAGAATAATAAAGAATTTAGTTTAAACTTTATTTATTTTACATTGATTGCGAAACAACTCCTTACAACTTAAATAAATCATTCTCAATGGCTCGGTTAACGGAGTATGTGGTCATAATTGTGGAAGGAAACCGATGAACCCGGAGACCCCCCGTGTCTGAACGGGCGACCACCGTACCTTCTCATGTACATTACCCGGGTTCGCATTGGTGAAAAGTGAAGTGCGTTACCATGGCACCCAATAAAAAAGAGTTGAATAACGCAAAATAAGGCAAAGATAAAAATCATCTCAATATAAATGTCTGTTTGTTTGGTTGGTTTAACGTCCCACTGACAGTATTTCAGTCATTTGGATACGATGTCTACTTGAGACATATATAGTGATGCCACACTGCAGTATCACGCCGTAGACATGTGTCACACCCAGTTACATTATCCAGACACCAGGTCACCAGTCCTGCAACTACTATAATATGCTGAGCGCCATTTTTACGACTTTTGTATGTCTCGGCCGCGGAACGAACCAAAGACCTCCAGCACCTGAGGCGGATGCTCTAACCACTCAGCCACCGGGAACGGTCAAAATAAATTAATAATGTCAAATCACTCTAATATGTAAAATGGTAGCGTTTAGTTGAGAATTTGAAAAAATAAATACAGTCCAAATTTACCTATCCGACATTTATGATATAACTCAATACTCATTGCGAAATCCACATAATTTTCGCTTTCATCGTTTTGTAAAGCTTTCTTTGAAAGCGCATGAATATCTTGCATGAGGTAGATGTATTTCAAATACGATTGACATAAAGAGCAAACGGCCACACACACACACACAAACACACACATCCCCTGAGTTATCTCTCTATTGAACAACAATACATTGTTGTTTACTTGATAAATACCCACTTACAGACCGACAAAAGCCGAAGATATTATAAAGAAAATATGTGCTCACTCACTCACTCACTCACTCACTCACTCACTCACTCATTTCATTCCATTCATTTCATTCCATTCCATTCATTTCATTCCATTTCATTCATTCCATTCCATTCCATTCATTCCATTCCATTCATTTCATTCCATTCATTCATTTCAATTCAATTCAATTCATTTCCATTCATTTCATTTCCATTCATTTCATTTCCAATTCATTTCCATTCATTTCATTTCCATTCATTTCATTTCCATTTCATTCCATTTCCTTTTCATTTCATTCATTCATTCATTCATTCATTCATTCATTCATTCATTCATTCATTCTTGTAATATATCACTAGAGGTCACCGATAAAATGTCAAATTTGACAAGAAATACAAGTTAAGTACGCGTATAACTTTGCTCATAATTGTTGCCATATTCGTAAACGTATTATGCAAATTCAGCTAATTATTAAAATTTTGTTCTATTTGTTTTCGACCTTGACGTGGTTGGCTGGCTTGTACCAACAGAAAACCATAGCTTGTCAATCGTAAATCTAAAAGAAGCTTCTCCTACTGCCTAAAATATGTAAAATCTACCTATAACATATCAATATAACGTTCTATATAGTTAATATCAAACCTTATCCTTAATTTTAAATGTGTATTTTAAGTTTATAGCAATTCTCGATATTATTGCAATTCTCGTATCCCTGTGCAACCAGAATTGCAATAAAGTTATTGAAATATTATTGCAAAACTCGGACTCCCAGCTTTGATTAAACAAGACCCACTTTTGACCCCACATGACCTGACCCACTTTTGAACTTGTCCAAGATTTTATGGAAACAAACATTCTGACCAAGTTTCATGAAGATTGGCCTAAAATATGGCCTCTAGAGTGTTAACAAGCCAAACTGTTGACGACTCAAGTCGCACGACAGACGCCGGACGAAGGGCGATCACAAAAGCTCACATTGAGCACGTTGTGCTCAGGTGAGCTAAAATTGTATCCAATAATCCCTGACCATCAAAAATGCCACATTATCAATTTCTAAACATCTAATAACATGTTGTTAAACATTATTCTTAAGTTTAAATATGAATTTTAAGTTTATTGCAATTCTCGATTTTATTGCAATTCTAGTACCCCTGTGCAACCGGAATTGCAATAAAATTATTGCAATATTATTGCAAAACTCGGAGCCCCAGCTTTGACTCAAGAATATATCCCATGATCACTAACCACGAAAACTGCCACGTAATCCATTTCTAAACAACTTATAACATGTTGTTAAACCTTATTCTTAAGTTTAAATGTGTATTTTAAGTTTATTGCAATTCTCAATTTTATTGCAAATCTCGTACCCCTGTGCAACCAGAATTGCAATAAAATTATTGCAATTTTATTGCAAAACTCGGACCCCCAGCCTTGATTAAAAAATGTATCCCATGATCACTGACCAATACAAATGCCATGTTATCCATTTCTAAACATCTTATAACATGTTGTTAAACCTTATTCTTAAATTTAAATGTGTATTTTAAGTTTATTGCAATTCTCGATTTTATTGCAATTCTCGTACCTCTGTGCAACCAGAATTGCAATAAAATTATTGCAATTTTATTGCAATTCTCGATTTTATTGCAATTCTCGTACCTCTGTGCAACCAGAATTGCAATACAATTATTGCAATTTTATTGCAAAACACGGACCCCCAGCCTTGATTAAAAAATGTATCCCATGATCACTGACCAATACAAATGCCACGTTATCCATTTCTAAACATCTCATAACATATTGTTAAACTTTATTCTTAAGTTTAAATGTGTATTTAAAGTTTATTGCAATTCTCAATTTTATTGCAATTCTCGTACCTCTGTGCAGCCAGAATTGCAATAAAATTATTGCAATTTTATTGCAAAACTCGGACCCCCAGCTTTGATAAAAAAATGTATCCCATGATCACTGACCAATACAAATGCCACGTTATCCATTTCTAAACATCTTATAACATGTTGTTAAACCTTATTCTTAAGTTTAAATATGCATTTTAAGTTTATTGCAATTCTCGATTAAATTGCAATTCTCGTACCTCTGTGCAACCAGAATTGCAATAAAATTATTGCAATTTTATTGCAAAACTCGGACCCCCAGCCTTGATTAAAAAATGTATCCCATGATCACTGACCAATACAAATGCCACGTTATCCATTTCTAAACATCTCATAACATATTGTTAAACTTTATTCTTAAGTTTAAATGTGTATTTAAAGTTTATTGCAATTCTTAATTTTATTGCAATTCTCGTACCCCTGTGCAGCCAGAATTGCAATAAAATTATTGCAATTTTATTGCAAAACTCGGACCCCCAGCTTTGATTAAAAAATGTATCCCATGATCACTGACCACCAAAAATGCCACGTTATCCATTTCTAAACATTTTATAACATGTTGTCAAACCTTATTCTTAAGTTTAAATGTGTATTCTAAGTTTATTGCAATTCTCGATTTTATTGCAATTCTCGTACCTCTGTGCAACCAGAATTGCAATAAAATTATTGCAATATTATTGCAAAACTCGGACCCCCAGCTTTGATTAAGAAATGTATCCAATAATCACTGACCGATAGAAATGCCACATTATCCATTTCTAAACATCTCATAACATATTGTTAAACTTTATTCTTAAGTTTAAATGTGTATTTTAAGTTTATTGCAATTCTCGATTTTAGTGCAATTCTCGTACCCCTGTTCAACCAGAATTGCAATAAAATTATTGCAATTTTATTGCAATTCTCGGCGTTATTGCAATTCTGGTTGTAACAAGGCCCATGAAAGGAAAAAGGCGAAGTATGAGGACCTTCTCGCAGAGTGCAGGCAGCAGGGATGGTCCACTTGGAACTTCCCTGTTGAAGTTGGAGTGAGAGGACCCCCCCCCCCCCCCCCAATCAGTGTGGCGGATGATCAGTGCCCTTGGAGTGACAGGACAAAGCAGAAAGGCTTCAGTCCGAAAAGTTGCCCAGGCAGCTGAGAGAGCATCTTGTTGGGTGTGGACAAGACGAGACGATAGCAGCTGGAAACCCACCACTACCACACAGTGACTTGATCACCACTGTGGACCCCCCTTCCCGAGAGTGTTCCGAGGGGTCGAAACACTTGTTGACGGTTGGACTCGGCTGAAGATGGAAGTGGTGTTGCAGCTTTATATGCTGTATATTTACTCATCACATATCTGATATGGCCGAGAGTATTGCAAAACATGTGATTTTAAGATAGTATAGTTTTATATATCTTCATATCTATAATTGTCTGGAATGGCTAGAACAAGACAAAAAAATGGGGGGAAAAAAAGAAAGAAAAAATGATATTCTAATCGTTTATCCTATACTTCACGGAGAGGGTACAAGTGTTACAATATACAACATGATAACTAGATAAAAAGGTCCTGGACAGGCCTACAAAGAAAACAGTGGACAAAATGGTGGATCTAATTATTCATCTCTGAAAAGAGTGAATGATGTGTAAAATTAAATTTTGATTATGAAGGTTGCCTAATGTTTTGTCAAAAAAAAAGTATAGTCTAATATTCAGTGCCACTTCTTTGAAATCAAGACATTTAGATTAAAATATCGAACTCGTTTGGTTATTCAAACATATTAACTTTTTATTTATGTTCTTTTATTCATATCTTCAACACTATATATTCAGAAGTCTAATTTTAATGGAACAGTTGCTAACATAAAGGCCTAGTTTACAATTCCAAATCCGATTTTTCAAATGTCCCGGAGTTGAAAATGTCACAGAGTTACTATGATAACTTTTGTTTATACTCTTTAGTTACTTTCATATTTAGAAATGGTGTTAATTAAGATACTCTTTAGTTACTTTCATATTTAGAAATTGTTTTATTATTATGCTTTTGACGTATTTTACGTTCATCCACGGCACAGCTAGAAGTATTAAATGATGCAATCTGTGTATCACTGTATCGAAATTCAGATCAAGCATAAAAGAAAAAGAGTTATTCACTTTCATTTTTCCATAAGCTTCTGTGGGGTCTCCGTGGCCGAGAGGGTATAAAGTCGCTGGCTTTAACACTCACTCAGCCCCTCACCGCGTTGGTTCTACCCCGGCAGGGTAGTTCGGATTTTCATGTGAGGAAGCCTTCCAGCTGGCTTGCGGTAGGTCGGTGGTTCTACCCGGATGCCTCTGGGTCTTCCTCCACCTGTCATTAGCTGGATGTCGCTATATGACTGAAATACTGTCGAAGCGACGGTAAACTCAAATAGTAAAGTCAAGTCGAACATGACAAGACAATTCCACTGCATCAAAGGAAATAGATTGACGTTCGTATGATCGCCCTTCTGGCCTGTAGAGGAAACAAAGCGATATGTACATGTATACAATGTGTATTTTTTAACAGAATGCCGTTTCTGTATACGATTATTTCTTATATTTATGTTGGACCTACAAAAAAACAAAAAAAAAACATAAATAAAACTAATTAAAGTTACAGATAGTAAGTGATGTCTATACATTTTAGAACAACGTTTGCAAACTTATTACGGAACTCCATTTGTTAAGTAAATATATGATTTAAAATTACCTATATATCCTGCCTGTGCAAATATCATAACTGGAAGCGTTAGTATAAGTATCATGATCTACTCTTTTTCATATGACTTTAAAGACTTCGATCCACTCACATACAAAAGACATTTAGAATATATATAGATATAAAACATGGAACCTTCCAGTCGGAAATGTACTCACTATCAAAAAGTATTAACGAGTAAATACTGGGGCGATCTGGGTCGAATTCTACCTACAATATTTAGCGCTAAGTAAAACCTAAATACTTAAGGGCGAATTTCATTAGTCTTGTTTCTTCAAAAGATACCCAAATATTTCATTTCTTAACAATTATTGTTAGTTATTAAGGTAATAATTTATTTCTGTTTAATCATATACTTGAATATTTCATAAAATAGTAATGGTGGAATGTGTGTCTACCTTATTCAAAGCACTTAAGTATAACCTAGCGCTTAGTATTGTTGATGGAATTCGAGCCTGAACAGTTTTAAGTTAAGGGGAATCTAAACTTGAGTTATTTCAGGAAAATGGGCGTGATGGCCTATTAGATATAAGAATATTTTATTGAAATATTTGACACTTTGATGTCCCATTAATGTTATTTTAAATTCGGGATATATTTGTCTAAAACGTGGACAAAAGGAGGTATCATACCAATTTATAATTTTTTAAGAGGCAATCGAAATACTGCTAATATTTACATAGTTATTCTTTAGTAAGCTATTTGTCATTTTAATTTACTACAATTTTTAATTATAGGATTGAATCATTTTGTTAAAATAATGACAATTTCCGGCGCACAATTTGGTTTATTATTTTTATTGTTTAAGTTCTTAACTATAAAATACATTGTTTAGTCTTGCAAAGTACATAATAGAATCATTTTCAGTTAGAAATAAACTTGTTAAATTACTTTATTAATTCATCCTCATAGTATTTATTTTAGGTTTTTAATGACTGATTGAATATATGTATATCAAATATTTTATGATGATATACAATAATTGACAAGTCAAAATAAAATATATGTTCTGTTTTTTTCGTGCAAATCAGACTATGTCCCATTTTAAACTGTTAAAGGGTGCTGAGATTCATAAACAAAATGTAATGTGGTCAACTTAATAATTTGCTTAAGCATTTCGAAAAAAAAAAGCAATTGTGGAATGGATTCTTGCTTTATTTCTGATTTTAGGTTTTGATGGACTTGATCTGGCCTGTTCATAATTTGTTAATGAATCTCCGCACCTATCATGTTACTATCGTACATATCTGCTCCCTTCATCACAGGAAATAGGGCAATTTACAAATACTACATTGTTTTCAATCCATTATCATTTCCTACATATCCGAAGCAAAGCACTCTAGGTAGGTAATCATCAAAGTCTTACATTATGCGAATAGTTCTATACGAAATCTGTTTACTATTTACACTTTGCTTCAACTTTATTTCGCACAAATGTACTGTTTGCGATAACCTTGTAATTTAAAGTTTAAACTTACATGTATCTACTCGTATTTTACGTCGATTTGGAAACAAGTTTTTTACAACGTAATATACTAATCCATCTCGACGGTTCCTGAGCTGGACCAGTATAGTCATGAGAAATTCTTGCCCCGACCGGATTCGAGCACATAACCTTCGGATCCGCAGTCGGGCATGTTACCACAGGACCATGAACCTTGTAATTTAACATATGAATTGTCTTATGATTAATGCTGGACCAAGTTTAGGACAGGTTGAAAATTGTACCATTAAGGATAATGCAAACATTACGACTTAATGCACAATCTGTATAATGTTCTATATTTAGCATATATCTTTACATATCTGAAAACCCTGTGAACGTCACTCTCAATTACACATAAAATTAACTTGATTTTGAAATTTATCCTGTTTATCTGATTACCATCATCATGTTTACATGCATTGTATATATTTTGTTTATATGACGATGAGCTTATATGCTTAAGTCTTAGAATACACATATGTTCTGTTCTGTTCTGTAATGGTAGTTATAACAATACAATACAAACAACACATGTTTGCTGATTTTTATTAATGAATAATTATGTCAGCAATTTATGTAAATACCAGATGTCAGTAGGTGTGATAGCATTGACTAATACGTGTACAACGACTGAGGCAGAATCCCAGGTTGACGTCACCTTTTTGGAGTTTACATTCCATGTTATCACACATATTGAATCTAATGTATATTTTATGATACCGAACACGCTATTTTAATTATAGATTCAGGAGTAGCAAAATCCATTGTCCGTATTACCCACGTTGTCCAAGAGTCAATATTGGTAAGTAAAAGTTTTATAGATTGTACTTTATAATATGGACACGTACAAAGAATACCTTTGCTTAATCGGACAAGCAAATCAAAATCATGTTTCACCACCCTTACGATTGTTAAATACAATTTCTCTTTATGGATATTACGTTTAAAATTTACAATGCTATATATGGTTTATATACAGTACAGCTATATGTCCAAAGTGAAAGATACAACACAATAAAATATTCATGGTAATAATGAAAGGGGCGAATGGCATTAATATACGGGCACGTACAATACAAAATTAAAAAAGAACAAGCAAATCAAAATCATATTTCGCCACCCCTGCGAAACGTGGGTCTCACCATGGGTAATTCATTTTCAGCAATATTGATAGTTTCTATACAGAACAGTATGATGATCATGATGTAGAGTATCACCTTAATCTTAAAAAAAGCGATGTATTAAAAAAATCATATACAATGAACACGTATATCTACATGATAAATCTACGATTAAAGCAAACCGTCCATTTGGTTGAGACCTACAGGAGCGGAATTTTCGGAGGCGACATACCAGATATATTAAAATGATACTGATAAATCTCATAACAATGCATACGAAGGTAATTCCAAGGCTGGTTTGACCAGCAAATATGATTGGGTGATTTATTATACCAATTATCTCAGTAAATTTCATCCTGCAGATCAATCAGATCAAAATCGCTTCACTATATGCAACGCTTCAGTACAAATAATATCTGTTCTTTAGTCAAATTGGATGCAAACAGTCTCTAAATAAAAGAAGCACTGTCAGTTGAACGGAATCTCTGACAAACGATCAGACAGATCTACTTGGATCGTCAAAATCTTACACATGTAAACTTATTAAAGTTTCTATACCTGCCGATTCTGGATTACCTCAAATAAGGACTATGTTAATCGATTGTAATTGACAACGACATTCGTTGAAAGCCTGTCCAACTAGAAATGTTGCTTGTTTCTTTTACAATCGATTGACACACAATATCATCTATTGTTATAATAAAAATTTAAAAAAGCCTTAATAATAAAAAGAGTAACACTATAAAAACGAATAAAGGAATATTCTAAAATATTCAAAATACATATGTACGTATATTACATATAAAATTGGATAAACACTCTATATAAATCGACAAAGAACATTCGATTTTAAAAACATATACATGTACTACTCAGAGTTTGCGAAGCACCAGAGAAGTATTCTCAGCAAAAAGAAACTTTTCAATCTTTTAATTGGAAATATTATTTTTGTACTAAAATGGACAATATATGTTACTTAAAGGTAATGAATCTCTAGAACATTTCTTACAGCAGTTTGTTTTGTAATTGGGGCTTTTAATTTATAAGACGTTATAATTTCACAATAAGAATTTAAGTTGAAAATACATCTCTATATTGTTGTTGTTGTATTGGGGGTTTACCGTCACTGCGCATCTCTATATTGTAGATAATATGAATTATCTCAATAAACATAAAGAGGAAATTATGTTTTATAAAAGAAGTGTTTTCCAATCCAACACGTTTGTTCGTTGTGTACTACAAGTACACAACCAAAGAGAGGCTAACCGACTGACCAAGTAAACCACCAGGGGTCTTTATCACTGGACTTTCGAGTGTTTTTGAACACGTGTAGAAAATATGGTTCCACGTACATGTATACATACATTTAAATAATACATAGGCGTCTCATTTTTTCCATGTAATGCACAATGCTAGTGTTTATATCATGAACAGTGTAGTTAATAGCCACTGGTATTTTCCGGGTGCTTGTTTTATACATGTATTATTAATTTCAACCTAGAAAGTCCACGTGGTAATAAAAATGTTTTCCTGTTGATTTCTCGACAGCTTTCACTTCAATTTCAGTCCCCCCAAACATCATACTGACTCCTACTTTTCGATCCAGTCCACCGGTCATGTCAGAGAGTGGTACATGTATGGGGACTTTTCCTGTTTCCCTACAGTCATCTTCTGTTGTCAGTTCTGGGTTTTCTTTATTGGATATATAGAGTGGAAGCGTAATGTTCTTCTGATTTTCTCTTATTGGATTATATATCTCTTCCCGTTGCTCTTCACCAAAACGAATGCATTGTCCTGCTTTTACATGAATAGAGAATATATTGGCGCAATAAATGATTCCTTCAATCTCTTTCGTTATAGTTTCGGGATGTTTACAATCTGAGCCTTGTGTATGGTTAGTTCGGAAGCCGTACGTAAACCTGCAAACACGTTCAGCTATAGCAGTTGGGTTGTGACCATATACAACAGCTCCTTTCAACACGACAAGCCCCGCATCATCCGGAATGACGACCCTCATATCCGGAAATGTCTCCTTGATACGGGTTTGCAGAAGACCACACTCTGAGAAACCGCCCACCATCATTATAACAGAACATCCCCTTATTTCTTCTTGTTGCATAAGAAAGTTTACATGATAAGTAATACTGTTCATTGTAGGTCCAAATATGGACTGCATGAACTCTGTTTTGATTATCAGTTTATCGGCCTTTGTGGAAATTCTATCCGAGAAATTGGAGAGGGTGACGAAATCGTTAAAGTCTGCGTGATTGTTTTTTTTGAACATTTTAATCAGAGTAGAAGGAAGCCTTACAACAATGTTTTTTCCACCTGTTCCATCAATGTTTCTTTTCTTTGTTTCAAAGTCCCGAAATATATCTGTGTAGTCATCCATATGCTCCAGTTTAAACTTTCTGAAAAGGGCCTTACCTAAAAGATATGACAAAATGGGCTATTTACATGAATATTAGGTTTTTATTTATCTCTGTTTACATCGATTGGGGAACTGAAAAGACCCCCCCACACACACACATACCCCATTTAAGGGTTCGAACCAAAAATCTTCAGATTTGTAGTTATATTCGATACTATATAGTATACCATGGCCTCCATATTTGGGATAGTAAGGTTTCCACCAACAAAAAGGGTAATCACATTGTTGTTGTTGCTTCAGCAGTTACGATTGATCTTTCTAAACTGGATAGAGCTGCTGTGTAAGCATTACTTAAAATATTTAAACAAGTGTATTAACGTAAAATAGTATAATATCAGGGAATGTCCACATATTTCGAGATAGTATACATGTACGATTATTACAATTTAAATCTAGAAAATAAGTGTAATAAACATCATATATGCAAAACTATCAGTCGTTGCATTTGTTCTGATCAATGAAGTTTGGTCCATGCAAAGGTCACAGATTTGTGTTAGAACACGAAATCTATCACGATTTCATTTTGATACATTTGAATTTCTTTAAAATTATCAAATCGAATGCATGCCGAGAAACATAAGATATTTTGCTTATCAATAAATCCAATCGTTTGTAATTGAAATGATAATAAATCAAAGCACCGAGAGCACTGTCAGAAGCGAAAGTTAAAATGTGTGTGAATTATAAAGTCAATCCCTTTAACTTTTTTGTGGTATGCATGTAAAAGGTCAGTGAAGTTTAATCTTATTAAAATAGCAGGTAAGGAAAATTATTTTATTTATTGGTCTCTGTCAAATTAAACAAAAATGGATAAGGAATAGTAGTTGTTAGTATTGATCCTCTCAATACATTTAATACTTCATGAATTTGCTCCAGACAGAACTGATTTTAAAAGAAAAGCAAGAAAATGGGATAAAATAAAGTTATTGTTCGCTGTCACTTCACATCCTTCCCATGTGTAAAGAATGATATTCATGCCTTCAATATGTTCTAGAAAAACATAATTTCACCATACAATGAATAGAGATGAAGCAAGGAGGGTTATTGTTCTTGGTAAGTAAAGTTTGACCATTGTGTAAAGTGTAAACGCAATCCCTAAAGTACTTTCTGAGTTGTCACATACAGATGCGAAAAGATTAATAACAAAATGTTTCAATTGACAGCTTACATTCAACATACTGTCCCCATCTCATTTCTACTGTTTTGACTTTATAACCGAACCTGTCTATGCACAGATATAATTTATATATACAGAGGTCATTGTTTTTACTGAATATCAGGGTCCTGTGGTCTCTGATTTAAATCAAAAGGTTGAAACAACGCAGAATAATGGAAGTATAAAAACTAGAATAAAAAATCTAAATATATAACCCAAAAATATAAAAACGTAAGTATTACAAAAAAAAAAAAAGGTTTCAGCTGGACTAGAACTCACGACCCTTTGCAAGAACAAAATAATAAACGACGCTCTTACCAGTTAAGCTAATTCCCCAGTCGTAATTTTGTGGTGCAAATAAGGTTATTTATAGGTAGTTTAGTGAATGAAACTGCGGATAAACACTGAATTATAAAATTGCTTCTTTTACAATTTTATTTGCATAGAAATTGTGATTATACCCAATGCTTTCAAAATCTATAACATATCTAACTTTTATCAAACCTGCAATTATGACTTCTACAACAAGTGGTACTATTTTTCAACGCGAATGTATGGATAAGTGGCTGTAATGTTATTGTAAGTAGAAAATCCACTGTTTGATCTTAGAAGCTTGATACAATTGTAAATAAAAAAATATTTTAATTCGTTCTAACTTTAAGGTACAACATATAAAGTAAATACTGTGAAGTAGCAATATTGTCTCCAAAAGTAATTTTTTACGGACATTAAGGAAAGAAGAATTATTTCATTATTGCATGACGATTGGATAGATATGCATTAAGTTTCATTAAATTCTATTACACCAACTATTATGAATATATAAATATTAAAAACTTATTCTTAATAAGTTTACTTCTAAAATGAATCTCTTACGTAATTATGCAATAAAATATATAAAGTTTAAGAATACTTAGCCAGAAACAGTTCAGTTTTACAAATCAACAAAAAATAAACAAGAACATCAATTTCTTAAAATATACGAATACACCGTATCCTGGGATTTGATACATCAATGTAGGCTTGTATCATAACAGTTTTTGGAACTTCGGGAAGTCAGTATACAAACAATAATCTGCAAGCAATACTTAGCGAATATCTTAACATAAAGGGCAATATAAAAATACAAAAAATCATATTCAGCATCTATTTTCATTTTCCATTTGATACATGTCCTGAGATTTGTACCTTACTTTCTTATTTACCTGTTTTAATTCTTTAAGGATATATAAATGATATTCAAAGCAGTTCGTTTATGGTTAATTTGCAGAAATATATTTTTTTTTAAAAAGTATTTGTTTCCTGACTAAAAAAGGTCGACAAGAGCAGGTCACATTGCATGAGGAAACGTTATTTTTCGTTGAGATACTTTAGATAAAAAAATACAATGTGCCAAAAGCAGGCGTGCGTTCAGTATGCCAAACCGTATGCAACCGTACGCTTACAATTAGCTATGAAACTATCTCGGTGTCATAAACCACGATGTTGACATAAACCCATGTACAGCATAAGGAGCACGTGAACAGCATGCTATAAGGTCCTAAGACAACTCCATAGCTGAATGTAAGCAACCGGTTGCATACGGTTTGGCATACTGAACGCACGCCTGGTGATTGCTGTGCCATGTGACATTCCGCCGCCGTGGCCGAGCGGTTACAGTCGTGGACTACAAATCTCTCAGCCCCTCACTGCTGTGGGTTCGAATCCCGGTAGGGACTTCGGATTTTTCATGTGAGGAAGCCTTCCAACTGGCTTGCGGTAGGTATCGCCCCTTTAACGCCTTGTATTTATACCACGTTTACCTAGATAAAATTGATCTATTTTGACAAAGTATTCACATTTAAAAAGGAGATCAAATAATGTTTGCTTTTCCAAATAACATTGAATATTTAAAAAAAAATGCAATTCGTACTATGGCACAAAAAATCATATCACCAAACCAGATTTAAATTGTTCAATCAAAATCAATGAAAGTTTCAAATTTTACTTAGCTTGAATGTCTGCCTGCAATAAACTGAAAAGGGGACACAACCCTGGTGTTCTTGTTATAAGCCAACTTCACCTTTTATAGAAACACCACACCCTTGTTAAATATAAGTATTCTGAACTATATATATATATATAATGTTTGTTATTAAACTAGCTACCTTATTTACCTGTCATTAATTACACCTTTTAGCATTTTTTTTATGAAGTAGATCTATAACTTACCAAAGAGGTCCATGAGAAAGTTTTCAAACGCTTGGTCAACCTTTATTCCACCCCAGTCTCCTCCGCTGGCTTTGTACAGTTCTTTCACAGTATAGTCTCTATTGACCTCATGGACAGTAATGTCGACTGTGCCTCCTACAAAAAAAATATAACTTAATAATAAATATGATATAAATATAGATTGAAACCACTAATCATAAAAATCTGCCGCAATTGTTTACTGAAGTGCCGTTGTTATGATAGAAATCCGGAGACCTATATCATTTATATCATGGATAATTTAAAAATAGCACCGCATGTTTATTTGTACAGTACACATGTATGAGGCGCACGCCTTTGTCATATGTCATAGTTTGATATTTAATGACGTAGCATAGAAGTAAATTTTGTTTCTACATACAAAACATGACATAGACGATACATAGCTACTCTCTGGAGAGCTTTAAGTGGCTAAGAAACATATATGTGCGATCAGCAATTGACATAAAACACTAGGATAACACATTCAATTTTAAAACAAAACCAAAACAAAATGAAGATAATGCAATTTAGAGATGTATTCGGTCTAACGTTTATCCTACTAATCTTTGCAGAAAGTTGTCTGTTGAAACACTGTGTGGAAATATAAAGTGCAGCATAAATATTTCCAGAAAAGCCGAAATAATGAAACATATAAATTTATATGAACATAGGAAACTCTTAATAAACAAAAATAAAATAAAAAAAAGAACGTCTTTTTGACCACTGACGAATATACACAGAGATTACCTAACTTAGTCGGAAAGTCGAAAACAATCCGATCGCATTCGGAATCTCTCTGAACGTTGTAAATATCAAACTCCGCGCACCGGTTACGTCACGCTACGCTACTTTAACCACTGCCACCACACAAGTCACGTGATGATAGTTGAAACCATGTGACCAACACTCATAATTTAAAAATTAATGTTATTTGATTTTATTTGTTTACTTTTCTCACAATCATGAATTATTTTCGTGAAATATAACGAAACTGGTATGATATATTCAAAACTAAAGTCAAAAGTGATAAATGTAAATCCGGCCAATATCAGCCGAATCTACTTGTGGTGGCAGTGGTTATCGACAACTGTAAGGGGAGGTAACTACTGCGGCGGAGTTTGCGTAAATATTAGTAAACATTTATGTGGCCACAAACAGACTGCACGCTTTTCTCGCCAATTTAAATGTAGCTGTAGGGGACTGACATTAGACACGATTGTTAACATAAGGTAACCATGCACAGTTCAATTTTCTCGTGTTTCTTGGGTATAGTGTCTATTACTCTATGTTGTGATTTCAAATACTTATACAAAAGCAAGAAGTTTTTAAGTGTAAACAAAAACTAAAACTATCCAATATTTCGATGAAATATCTATTTAGTTGTTCCTACAAGGTCTCGATGTGTCTATGTTTTCTATGTTCGGCCTTTTTCCCTTACATAGAACTTCCATGGACGGTTCCACATCTTGTATGTAACTCCTCCCCCTTTTGATATGTTGACAGTTTCTATTCATACCTAGGTCAGGTGCTCACAAACAGTATCACAAACAAAAAGCACATGTTCTTGTATGTAAAGTAGATCAATCGTTCACCACGTGCTTCACACTTATACTGGTTGGCTAAGCCGGTAAATGTAAACATACTTTATTGACAATTTAGGAACCATTTATTTTCGTCGCTGTCAGGATGTTGTTCAGCCATTTTGTATCAGTGACATTTTGCACTGCGAACTTAGGATACCGTATGCATAATTAATTACTAGCGAACCTTTTCGATAATGGCGGACACATTTCCGCAAACTCTCGTCACAAGGTTTTGTTGTGTTACCGGTCGTTTTATCCAAGTGAATTTACGCAGATATCGTATTATATCGTTAATGTATTAACAAAAACTGAAAATTTTGTATGTCCACTATTGAGCCGAATACATCTTAAAGACAGAATATTTAAACAAAGTAAAATAACAATGCTATTATATAGTTATATTGTTATAAAGTTATTTTTCTTTTATTAAAGAAAATGCATTACTGTCGTTTTAATAGGAACCGTTCATAGATTTACTATATCTCTGATGGGAAACATGTGTAATTCTTATTTTTCAGATAAAATATTTTGCAGCACATACATGCAAAGATTAAATCTTTACTATTTTATTTTTAGATAAAGTCTTAGAACTACTTCTTATACATGTATCCAATGTACTGTACGGGTTTGCCTGTTTTCCTTTAAGTTAATTCAATACATTTACATAATATATCTATAAGTGTTTTAAGAATCATTGCAAATTACATCACATACGATTCATTTCTCTTTTTTTATTTGTTTATATTTTCTGAAATCATTAATGCCAGGTTTTATACTGAATAACAAAAAAAATTATTTTTTTTCATTGTGTTTTGCATGTGTCTCAAAATTTAAATATCACTTTCCCCTGTAAAATCTTTACGATTTGCATTTACATATCCTAAACCTTTCACTTAATGCAGATAGATCTATCTCAAAAAGTTTGTTTATTCTAACAAATTAACTAATGTCATTATTCATATAATTTCCAAACCGTTGCATTCACTGAAGTTATATTCAATATTGTCTTGTAAAACATAGAGTTGCATATCCAATATAAAAAATAGTGTAAAATTGTCATTTGAGAAAATTTATTAAGACGCTCTTAGTATTGAATCATTAATTCAAATAAATAACCTATCTATCAAAAATCTTAATTTTACATTTGAATATGAATGCTTATGAGATTCATTAAATTAATGCAATTGTTCAAGAATAATTTATAAAAATAAAAACAAACCTTTTAAACAAACCTTTTTTTTTTCCTAAAAGAAAATATGTTCTGGATAAAAATCTACATTTTCATTTTTGAATGCATTTGATTTATAAAGTAGTTGTTGTTAACCAAATTAACTGGATGTATACGATTGGGGTTAATCATAGTATGAATAGATTAAGTATATTGGTACTATAATGCCTCAGATCTTTATAAAAGCCATTCGAATTAGTAAATGAAGCAATAATGAATACAAATAACATATAACAGTGTCATATTTTGTTACTTCTTAAAGTCAATTCCACTCCTATATATATATATATATATATATATATATATATATATTTGTCTTTGATACTAATCAAATATGTGTACATTGTATATAAATGAAAACATTAAGGAATATGTATGCATACATGTGTATAACCTTTAATTAAATAACAAATAACGTGAATTACAGAGTAAAAATAAATAAATAAATAAATAAATAAATAAATAAACCTTTATATACCTCCTGCGTCAAGGACCAGATATTTTGTGCCTGCTTTGAAAGTCCCCAGGGATTTTCCAGTAGCTCCAGCAACTTTTTCCA
>CM037781.1:71568890-71595633 GCA_021229015.1 Solen grandis | reverse complement strand
ACGTTCTTATTGTGTTATACCGGTGTCCGTTTTTCAAAATTCGAAAAGTCCAAGCATATATGGCGGATCCAATATTCGAAGCAATGACGTCAATATTTAAATGCTTATAAAACTGTCCTATTTGAGATAGAAAGTTGAAATTTTGTCAGTTAGTAGGTCTCTGGGTGTCTTAACAATTATGTGAAAATAAACGTCATATGACGTCACGTGACGTCATTTGTTTATTATTATTATTCTTTTCTTCTTTCTATCTCAATAAATATCGATTTTTGTAAATATATGTATGAATAAGAATTATAGTTGAACAATTGACGTTTCCAAAAATACTTAGTTTATAAAAATTGGTTTACGCAATACAAAGTTATAAGCTAAAAAACTAAATGAAATGAAGCTAATTTTGCTGATAATATGCTGTTTTCTTGAGGTTTAACAGTCAATATCTCAGAAACGACTGAAGATAAGTTTATACATTATGCGTATAAAATGTAGCATGTTTTAAGAGCTTTCTAACGGTACCAAGTTTATTGAAATTGGACTTCATATAAGAAAGTTACATGGAAAATAAGATATTTCATAATCATGCATCATAAAAATATGGAAAAGGTCACGCGCAGGGGTCACCAAGCTTAAATACTTGCGCAACGACTTAAAAAATATATATATATATATATCAAATTGCAATTGATGGGCTATATCTTATTTTTTTTTTTTTTTTTTGTCGAATGTTGACTGTTTCCAAAATAAGCATTGAAGTTAATACATGTACAACGGAACAAGACAAAAATCCGTATTTGCAACACTATGTAGCTAGCGAGCAGTTTGCAAGTCTTGAAAAATTTAAACGCAGCCCCACAAAAAAATTCACAGAATGTGTTCTATTTGTGCTATTTTATATAGAAATAGAGGAGATAGAAAGTTGCAATTTGGACAGATTATCTATTATGTCATCTTCTATATATACTATATAAAGCAGATTTTGCAGAAAGTCCTATCATTCGTTTAAACGAATGACATCTAGTGTTTTTTTTCATGTGATGTCACGTGACGTCAGGGTTCAAAAAAGCTACCAAAGCTTGTACGCGCTCTACAGCCGTCAATTTTTGACCAATTGACTTTATTTTTTCACAGAATGTATAGATTTCAATTTAGTTGTGCAGGGTAATATACATTTTGCAAGATTAAAAGACAGAACATCTGTCTTATCAATTTCTTACAGCTCTGAAAAAATTGACGTCGTATGACGTAAAATGACGTGATGAAGCGTTAACAAACATTTAATCACAAAATGTAGGGTTTTTTGGCCCTACATGCCTTAACTTTTGACCTCTTTGCATAAAATTTTCACTGAATGTGCAACATAGCATCTCATTTTATTAGTTACTTCCGTTTTCGGAAAATCATATAGGTCAAGGTCATATGCCAGTTGTCGGTGTTTTTATTCGGCAAGGTTTATCTCAAAAACGAAAAAAGGTCTACCTAGACACTGTAGTAAAATCTGTAGTACTTTGAAAGACCTTTCAGGTGATACTTAGATTTTGAAGATCAGGGTTGAATTGGTTGAGTTATGACTGGAAGACGAAATGTACTTTTAACGAAATTGAAACGCTGTAGTTTCATGAACTTTGAGTCAAACATTATGATTTTTTCAGGATTAACACACTAAAAGGTGAAGTGATTTTTATTGCAAGGAATATGTGTTTGGTCACGTAATTATGACGTCATGCATATATACGCAAGAAATATTAAAAAAAAATCATATAAAATCGGCAAATTAATGTATGAAGTTTGTAATTTGCACGAATGCCGTAGCCTACAGTGTGCAAAATGTCCTGAAAATTTCAAGTGATTCCGTCATGAAACATGGAAGATATTCATGTTTTACGGATGAGGGCTTGTATACGAAAATCTAGCAATTTGAAGTAAGGAAAGAAGGCGGTTATTGGGTTGGTTACCCTAGATCCGGACGTTCCTACGCAGGAAAGAGTGCCCGTGTTGAAAGGTGAATTGCGATGCGTATTTGAGAGAATGAGGTGCATTTTAGGATGCAATGGTGTACACCAGGACCGATAAGCATATTGCCTTTGTTATTACGGCTTTCTTCAAACATTTATTAGGGCTTTATCCCTCAAGCTTTCTTATTATTAGGTTTTGTATTGTTTATTATTAGGACTTTCTGCCTACAAGCAGAAAGTCCTATTGGGTTTGTTCTGTTTTTTTTATTATTCTTATTCTTTTTTTCTTCCTCTTGTATTTGTGTTTATTTTGATGTGTTGCCAATGGCCCAGAACAATGAAAATTTTATGGCATATATTTAAAACAATGAGCTTTCGGATGCAATGAATTTCATATTCATATGACGTCATATAACGTCAGATTTGACGTCAGGTGAAAAAGTTTGTACGCGGTCTACAGCCATTATTTCTGGACCGATTTTCATCAAAATTTCACAGAATATGTATGTTACGCTCTAGTTGTGCATTCCGGTGTCCGTTTTTCAAAATTCGAAAAGTCCATGGTTCTATAGCGAATCCAAGATTCGAACCAAGGTCGTAAATTTTTAATTGCTTATAAAATCTGTCCTATTTAAGAAAGAAAGTTGATATTTAGTTAGTATATAGGTCTCTAGAAGTTTTAAACATTTTGTGAAAATAAATGTCATATGACGTCACGTGACGTCATTATATGATAATGTATTTCTAATATTAACAAGAATATTTCTATATGTTGAAATTGTCGAAGGGCAATGAAAATTTAATGACATATGCTTCAAACGCTGAAATTTTGATTTCTATGATTTTCATATGCCTACGACGTCATATGACGTCACATTTGAAATATGCTACAAAAGTTTGTACGCGGTCTACAGCCATTGTTTGTAAACCGATTTTCATCAATTTTTCACAAAATGTGTATATTAAGTTCTAGTTGTGCATCCCGGTGTCCGTTTTTCAAAATTCGAAAAGTCCAAGGTTCTATTTCTATATGTTGCAAAGTTGCAAGGAGCATGAAAAAAATACTTATATTTAAGATACTTAATATTTCATTTCATTGATTTTCTTATGCCTATGATGTCATGTGACATCAAACTTGGCGTTGTCTACACACTCTTGTTCGCGGTCTACAGCCATTATTAGAGGATGGAATTCGAATTGTAAGCATTTTAAATACATTTGATTTGTAACATAGATTATAAAAATAGTCCAAGTTAAATAAATCGTTATAAAAAAATGATTTTCAGTTACTTTTGCAATTTCCTCCAAGTTAAACAGTTTATTTTTCAAAGTTCATTTAAGTTATGGCCATACAAAAGCAAGTTAAAGGCTGCAATTTCATATCCTCTTACTTTTTTTGCTTTTAAGTATTTGACAAATGTAGCAGAAAGTCCTATCATTCGTATCAACGAATGAAATCTAGTTATTATTCTTTTTTTCTTCCTAAAAATTTTTTCTATGTTGCAAACTCCTAGGACGATGAAATTTTTATGACTTATTAGTCACGTGAGGAAATTTTTTTCTATGATTTTCATATGCCTATGACGTCAAAAACAAAAGTTTGTACGCGGTCTACAGTCATTGTTTGTGAACCGATTTTCATCAAATTTTCACAGATTGTGTATATTAAGTTCTAGTTGTGCATCCCGGTGTCTGTTTTTCAAAATTCGAAAAGTCCATGGTTCTATAGCGAATCCAAGATTCGAACCAAGGTCGTAAATTGTTTAAATGCTTATAAAATCTGTCCTATTTAAGATAGAAAGTTGATATTTAGTCAGTTTATAGGTCTCTAGAAGTTTTAAACATTTTGTGAAAATAAATGTCATATGACGTCAAGTGACGTCATTATATGAGTATGTATTTCTAATATTAACAAGAATATTTTTATATGTTGAAATTCTCGAAGGGCAATGAAAATTTAATGACACATGCGTCAAACGCTGAAACTTTGATTTATATGATTTTCATATGCCTATGACGTCATATGACGTCACACTTGAAATATGCACCAAAAGTTTGTACGCGGTCTACAGCCATTGTTTATGAACCGATTTTCATCAATTTTTCACAGAATGTGTATATTAAGTTCTAGTTGTGCATCCCGGTGTCCGTTTTTCAAAATTCGAAAAGTCCAAGGTTCTATAGCGATTCCAAGATTCGAACCAAGGTCGTACATTTTCAAATTCTTATAAAATCGGTCCTTTTTGAGATAGAAAGATGATTTTGGGTCAGTATATAGGACTGGGAGTCTTAAACATTTTGTGAAAATAAATGTCATGATGTCACGTGACGTCATTATATGATAATGAATTTCTAATATTAACAAGGGTATTTCTATATGTTGAAATTGTCGAAGGGCAATGAAAATTTAATGACAAATGATTCCGATGCGGAAATTTTGATTTTAATGATTTTCAGAGGCCTATGACGTCATATGACGTCACATTTGAAATTGACTACGAAAGATTGTACACGGTCCAGAGCCATTCTTAATGGGCCGATTTTCATCAAATTTTCACAGAATGTGTATATTACGTGTATACCGGTGTCCGTTTTTCAAAATTCGAAAAGTCCAAGCATCTATGGCGGATGCAAGATTCGAACCAAGGACGTCAATTTTTAAATGCTTATAAAAACTGTCCTATTTGAGATAGAAAGTTGAAATTTTGTCAGTTAGTAGGTTTCTGGGTGTCTTAACAATTGTGTGAAAATAAACGTCATATGACGTCACGTGACGTCATTTTTAATTATTATTATTTTTTGCTTCTTTCTAACTAAACGCTTATTTTACTATGTTGCAATAGTCCTAGGACGATGAAATTTTTATGGGTTTTAGTCACGTGAGGAAATTTTGATTTCAATGACTGTCAGCACCCTATGACGTCATATGACGTCACAGCTAAAAATAGTGAAAAATGGTGTTCGCGCTCTACAGCCGTCATTTATGGTCGCATTTTCTTCAAATTTCCACAGATGGTACATCTTGAAACTAAGGTGTGCATATCCTGTCAGCTAACCGAAATCCCAAAAGACCAAAGTTCTGTGGCTGAAATAAGATTCGAACAAAGGACCGAAAATTTCATTTTAGGATTAAAGAGCTTCAGGATGAGATAGAAAGTTGAAACTTACACAGTTTGCAGTTCTGCAGAATTTCTACATATATTTTGAGTCGTGACGTCATATTACGTCATGTGACGTCATATGCATACTTCTTAATTTTTATTTTAGGGCAATGATTTCGACATGATGCCAGTTGTTCAGAATAATGAAAATTTCAGAGTTATGACAGTAAAGGATGCGCTTTTGAACAAAAGCATCTTCAGCACCCTATGACGTCATATGACGTCAGAGCTAAAAATAGTGAAAAATGGTGTTCACGCTCTACAGCCGCCATTTATGGTCGGATTTTCTTCAAATTTTCACAGATAGTACATCTTGAAACTAAGGTGTGCATATCCTGTCAGCTAACCGAAATTCCGAAAGACCGAAGTTCTGTGGCTTAAATTATATTCGAACATAGGACCGAAAATTTCATTTTAGGATTAAAGAGCTTCAGGATGAGATAGAAAGTTGAAACTTACACAGTTTGCAGTTCTGCAGAATTTCTTATATATATTTGAGTCGTGACGTCAAATGTCGTCATGTGACGTCATAAGCATACTTCTTAATTTTCATTTTAGGGCAATGATTTCGAAATGATGCCAGTTGTT
Source organism: Solen grandis (assembly GCA_021229015.1). NCBI lineage: Eukaryota > Metazoa > Mollusca > Bivalvia > Adapedonta > Solenidae > Solen > Solen grandis. The sequence continues at coordinate 71,589,932 of CM037781.1, read as the reverse complement.
CAGAATAATGAAAATTTTAGAGTTATGACAGTAAAGTATGCACTTTTGAACAAAAGCATCTTCAGCACCCTATGACGTCATGTGACGTCACAGCTAAAAATAGTGAAAAATGGTGTTCGCGCTCTACAGCCGCCATTTATGGTCGGATTTTCACAGATGGTACACCTTGAAACTAAGGTGTACATATCCTGCCAGCTTACCGAAATTCCGAAAAGCCGAAGTTCTGTGGCTGAATTAATATTCGAAATTAGGACCAAAAATTTCATTTTAGGATTGAAGAGCTTCAAGATGAGATAGAAAGTTAAAACTTACACAGTTTGCAGTTCTGCAGCATTTCTACAAATATTTTGAATCGTGACGTCAGAGGACGTCATAAACATACCACTTAATTTTAATTTGGGGCAATGATTTCGACATGATGCCAGTTGTTCAGAATAATGAAAATTTCAGAGTTATTGCAGTAAAGTATGCACTTTTGGCCACAGAATTTTCAGCACCCTATGACGTCACGTGACGTCAGAGCTAAAAATAGTGAAAAATGGTGTTCGCACTCTACAGCCGCCATTTATGATCAGATTTTCTTCAAATTTTTACAGATGGTACATCTTGAAACTAAGATGTGAATATTTTGTCAGCTAACCTTAATTCCGAAAAACCGAAGTATTGTGGCTGAAGTAAGATTCGAACATAGGACCAACAATTTCATTTTAGGGTTAAATAACTTCGGGATGAGATACACAGTTTGCAATTCTGCATAATTTCTTAATATATTTTGAGTCGTGACGTCATATGACGTCATAAGCATACTACTACTACTGCTACTTTTTTTTTCTTCGTAACTAAATGCTTATTTTTCGAGGAATATAATGTCAATTGTTCAGCATGAACATGAAATACTACCAGAGGTGAGTCATTACATGAAACTTCTATCTCCTGCTTTTTGCATTAACACAGGTTGCAGAAAGTCCTATCATTCGTTTAGACGAATGACATCTAGTTTTTATTATTATTATTCTTTCCTTCCTCACGGATTTTCATATGTTGCAATCGTCCTAGGAGAATAAAATTTCGATGGCATATTATTCATATGGGTAATTAAAAAATTCTATAATTTTCATATGCCTATGACGTCATATGACGTCACAATTGGCAATTTGCTACAAAAGATTTTACGCGGTCCAGAGCGATAATTAATAAACCGATTTTTATCAAATTTTCACAGAATGTGTATATTAAGTTCTAGTTGTGCATCTCGTTGTCCGTTTTTCAAAATTCGAAAAGCACAAGGTTCTATGGCGAATGCAAGATTCAAACCAATGACGTCAAATTGATAAATGCTCATAAAATCGTCCCTAAATGAGACAGAAGGTTGATATTTTGTCAGTATATAGATCTCCGATAGATTTAAGTATTTTGTGAAAATGGACGTCTTGTGACGTCATATGACGTCATCAAATTTCTAATTTTTAAACACATAATTATATATGTTAATATGGTCCAAGGACAATGAAATTTTGATGTCATATTCTACAAGAAATGTTATTTTGATTTCTATGATTTTCATATCTCTATGACGTCATATGACGTCACACTTGAAATAAGCTACAAAAGTTTGTACGCGGTCCAGAGCCATTATTAATGAACCGATTTTCATCAAATTTTCACAGAATGTGTATATTAAGTTCTAGTTGTGCATCCCGGTGTCCGTTTTTCGAAAAGTCCAAGGTTCTATAGCGATTCCAAGATTCGAACCAAGGTCGTAAATTTTCAAATTCTTATAAAATCGGTCCTATTTGACATAGAAAGATGATATTGGGTCAGTATATAGGTCTCTGGGAGTCTTAAACATTTTGTGAAAATAAATGTCATATGACGTCACGTGACGTCATTATATGATAATAAATTTCTAATTCTAACAAGATTATTTCTATATATTGAAATTTTCGAAGGGCAATAAAAATTTAATGCCGCATGCTTCAGATGCGGAAATTTCGATTTCAATGATTTTCAGAAGTCTATGACGTCATATGACGTCACATTTGAAATTGACTAAGAAAGTTTGTACACGGCCCAGAGCAATTATTAATGGGCCGATTTTTATCACATTTTCATAGAATGTGTATATTAAGTTCAAGTTGTGCATCTCGGTGTCCGTTTTTCAAAATTCGAAAAGTCCATGGTTCTATAGCGAATTCAAGATTCGAACCAAGGTCGTAATTTTTTAAATGCTTATAAAATCGGTCCTATTTGAGATAGAAAAGTGATATTTGGTTAGTATATAGGACTCTTGGAGTCTTAAACATTTTGTGAAAATAAACGTCATATGACGTGACGTGACGTCATTATTTGATAATGTATTTCTATATGTTGAAATTATCGAAGGACAATGAAAATTTAATGACAAATGATTTCAGACGCTGAAATTTTGATTTCAATAATTTTCAGAAGCCTATGACGTCATATGACGTCACATTTGAAATTGACTACAAAAGTTTGTACACGGTCCAGAGCCATGTTTAATGGGCCGATTTTCATCAAATTTTCACAGAATGTGTATATTACGTTCTTATTGTGTATACCGGTGTCCGTTTTTCAAAATTCGAAAAGTCCAAGCATATATGGCGGATCCAATATTCGAAGCAATGACGTCAATATTTAAATGCTTATAAAACTGTCCTATTTGAGATAGAAAGTTGAAATTTTGTCAGTTAGTAGGTCTCTGGGTGTCTTAACAATTATGTGAAAATAAACGTCATATGACGTCACGTGACGTCATTTGTTTATTATTATTATTCTTTTCTTCTTTCTATCTCAATAAATATCGATTTTTGTAAATTATGTATGAATAAGAATTATAGTTGAACAATTGACGTTTCCAAAAATACTTAGTTTATAAAAATTGGTTTACGCAATACAAAGTTATAAGCTAAAAAACTAAATGAAATGAAGCTAATTTTGCTGATAATATGCTGTTTTCTTGAGGTTTAACAGTCAATATCTCAGAAACGACTGAAGATAAGTTTATACATTATGCGTATAAAATGTAGCATGTTTTAAGAGCTTTCTAACGGTACCAAGTTTATTGAAATTGGACTTCATATAAGAAAGTTACATGGAAAATAAGATATTTCATAATCATGCATCATAAAAATATGGAAAAGGTCACGCGCAGGGGTCACCAAGCTTAAATACTTGCGCAACGACTTAAAAAATATATATATATATATATATCAAATTGCAATTGATGGGCTATATCTTATTTTTTTTTTTTTTTTTGTCGAATGTTGACTGTTTCCAAAATAAGCATTGAAGTTAATACATGTACAACGGAACAAGACAAAAATCCGTATTTGCAACACTATGTAGCTAGCGAGCAGTTTGCAAGTCTTGAAAAATTTAAACGCAGCCCCACAAAAAAATTCACAGAATGTGTTCTATTTGTGCTATTTTATATAGAAATAGAGGAGATAGAAAGTTGCAATTTGGACAGATTATCTATTATGTCATCTTCTATATATACTATATAAAGCAGATTTTGCAGAAAGTCCTATCATTCGTTTAAACGAATGACATCTAGTGTTTTTTTTCATGTGATGTCACGTGACGTCAGGGTTCAAAAAAGCTACCAAAGCTTGTACGCGCTCTACAGCCGTCAATTTTTGACCAATTGACTTTATTTTTTCACAGAATGTATAGATTTCAATTTAGTTGTGCAGGGTAATATACATTTTGCAAGATTAAAAGACAGAACATCTGTCTTATCAATTTCTTACAGCTCTGTAAAGATTGACGTCGTATGACGTAAAATGACGTGATGAAGCGTTAACAAACATTAAATCCAAAATGTAGGGTTTTATGCATGCCTTAACTTTTGACCTCTTTGCATAAAATGTTCACTGAATGTGCAACATAGCATCTCATTTTCTTAGTTACTTCCGTTTTCGGAAAATAGTATAGGTCAAGGTCATATGCCAGTTATCGGTGTTTTTATTCGGCAAGGTTTATCTCAAAAGCGAAAAAAGGTCTACCTAGACACTGTAGTAAAATCTGTAGAACCTTGAAAGACCTTTCAGATGATACTTAGATTTTAAAGATAAGGGTTGAATTGGTTGAGTTATGACTGGAAGACGAAATGTACTTTTAACGAAATTGAAACGCTGTAGTTTCATGAACTTTGAGTCAAACATTATAATTTTTTCAGGATTAACACACTAAAAGGTGAAGTGATTTTTATTGCAAGGAATATGTGTTTGGTCTCGTAATTATGACGTCATGCACATATACGCAAGAAATATTAAAAAAAAATCATATAAAATCGGCAAATTAATGTATGAAGTTTGTAATTTGCACGAATGCCGTAGCCTACATTGTGCAAAATGTCCTAAAATTTCAAGTGATTCCGTCATGAAACATGGAAGATATTCATGTATTTCGGATGACGGCTTGTATACGAAAATCTAGCAATTTGAAGTAAGGAAAGAAGGCGGTTATTGGGTTGGTTACCCTAGATCCGGACGTTCCTACGCAGGAAAGAGTGCCCGTGTTGAAAGGTGAATTGCGATGCGTATTTGAGAGAATGAGGTGCATTTTAGGATGCAATGGTGTACACCAGGACCGATAAGCATATTGCCTTTGTCATTACGGCTTTTTTCAAACTTTTATTAGGGCTTTCTGCCTCAAGCTTTCTTATTATTAGGTTTTGTATTGTTTATTATTAGGACTTTCTGCCTACAGGCAGAAAGTCATATTGGGGTTGTACTGTTTTTTTATTATTAGGAATTTCTGCCTACAGGCAGAAAGTTATATTGGGTTTGTACTGTTTTATTATTATTAGGGCTTTCTGCCTCAAGAAGAAAGACCTATTGGGTTTGTTATTAGGACTTTCTGCCCTTTCGGCAGAAAGTCCTATTGGGTTTGTACTGTTTATTCTTCTTCTTCTTATTATTATTAGGGCTTTCTGCCTCAAGCAGAAAGTCCTATTGGGTTTGTTCTGTTTTTTTTATTATTCTTATTCTTTTTTTCTTCCTCTTGTATTTGTGTTTATTTTGATGTGTTGCCAATGGCCCAGAACAATGAAAATTTTATGGCATATATTTAAAACAATGAGCTTTCGGATGCAATGAATTTCATATTCATATGACGTCATATAACGTCAGATTTGACGTCAGGTGAAAAAGTTTGTACGCGGTCTACAGCCATTATTTCTGGACCGATTTTCATCAAAATTTCACAGAATATGTATGTTACGCTCTAGTTGTGCATTTCGGTGTCCGTTTTTCAAAATTCGAAAAGTCCATGGTTCTATAGCGAATCCAAGATTCGAACCAAGGTCGTAAATTTTTAATTGCTTATAAAATCTGTCCTATTTAAGAAAGAAAGTTGATATTTAGTTAGTATATAGGTCTCTATATGTTGAAATTGTCGAAGGGCAATGAAAATTTAATGACATATGCTTCAAACGCTGAAATTTTGATTTCTATGATTTTCATATGCCTACGACGTCATATGACGTCACATTTGAAATATGCTACAAAAGTTTGTACGCGGTCTACAGCCATTGTTTGTAAACCGATTTTCATCAATTTTTCACAAAATGTGTATATTAAGTTCTAGTTGTGCATCCCGGTGTCCGTTTTTCAAAATTCGAAAAGTCCAAGGTTCTATTTCTATATGTTGCAAAGTTGCAAGGAGCATGAAAAAAATACTTATATTTAAGATACTTAATATTTCATTTCATTGATTTTCTTATGCCTATGATGTCATGTGACATCAAACTTGGCGTTGTCTACACACTCTTGTTCGCGGTCTACAGCCATTATTAGAGGATGGAATTCGAATTGTAAGCATTTTAAATACATTTGATTTGTAACATAGATTATAAAAATAGTCCAAGTTAAATAAATCGTTATAAAAAAATGATTTTCAGTTACTTTTGCAATTTCCTCCAAGTTAAACAGTTTATTTTTCAAAGTTCATTTAAGTTATGGCCATACAAAAGCAAGTTAAAGGCTGCAATTTCATATCCTCTTACTTTTTTTGCTTTTAAGTATTTGACAAATGTAGCAGAAAGTCCTATCATTCGTATCAACGAATGAAATCTAGTTATTATTCTTTTTTTCTTCCTAACTAAACGCTTATTATTCTATGTTGCAATACTCCTAGGACGATGAAATTTTTATGACTTATTAGTCACGTGAGGAAATTTTGATTTCTATGATTTTCATATGCCTATGACGTCATATGACGTCACATTTGAAATATGCTACAAAAGTTTGTACGCGGTCTACAGTCATTGTTTGTGAACCGATTTTCATCAAATTTTCACAGATTGTGTATATTAAGTTCTAGTTGTGCATCCCGGTGTCTGTTTTTCAAAATTCGAAAAGTCCATGGTTCTATAGCGAATCCAAGATTCGAACCAAGGTCGTAAATTGTTTAAATGCTTATAAAATCTGTCCTATTTAAGATAGAAAGTTGATATTTAGTCAGTTTATAGGTCTCTAGAAGTTTTAAACATTTTGTGAAAATAAATGTCATATGACGTCAAGTGACGTCATTATATGAGTATGTATTTCTAATATTAACAAGAATATTTTTATATGTTGAAATTCTCGAAGGGCAATGAAAATTTAATGACACATGCGTCAAACGCTGAAACTTTGATTTATATGATTTTCATATGCCTATGACGTCATATGACGTCACACTTGAAATATGCACCAAAAGTTTGTACGCGGTCTACAGCCATTGTTTATGAACCGATTTTCATCAATTTTTCACAGAATGTGTATATTAAGTTCTAGTTGTGCATCCCGGTGTCCGTTTTTCAAAATTCGAAAAGTCCAAGGTTCTATAGCGATTCCAAGATTCGAACCAAGGTCGTACATTTTCAAATTCTTATAAAATCGGTCCTTTTTGAGATAGAAAGATGATTTTGGGTCAGTATATAGGACTGGGAGTCTTAAACATTTTGTGAAAATAAATGTCATGATGTCACGTGACGTCATTATATGATAATGAATTTCTAATATTAACAAGGGTATTTCTATATGTTGAAATTGTCGAAGGGCAATGAAAATTTAATGACAAATGATTCCGATGCGGAAATTTTGATTTTAATGATTTTCAGAGGCCTATGACGTCATATGACGTCACATTTGAAATTGACTACGAAAGATTGTACACGGTCCAGAGCCATTCTTAATGGGCCGATTTTCATCAAATTTTCACAGAATGTGTATATTACGTTCTTATTGTGTATACCGGTGTCCGTTTTTCAAAATTCGAAAAGTCCAAGCATCTATGGCGGATGCAAGATTCGAACCAAGGACGTCAATTTTTAAATGCTTATAAAAACTGTCCTATTTGAGATAGAAAGTTGAAATTTTGTCAGTTAGTAGGTTTCTGGGTGTCTTAACAATTGTGTGAAAATAAACGTCATATGACGTCACGTGACGTCATTTTTAATTATTATTATTTTTTGCTTCTTTCTAACTAAACGCTTATTTTACTATGTTGCAATAGTCCTAGGACGATGAAATTTTTATGGGTTATTAGTCACGTGAGGAAATTTTGATTTCAATGACTGTCAGCACCCTATGACGTCATATGACGTCACAGCTAAAAATAGTGAAAAATGGTGTTCGCGCTCTACAGCCGTCATTTATGGTCGCATTTTCTTCAAATTTCCACAGATGGTACATCTTGAAACTAAGGTGTGCATATCCTGTCAGCTAACCGAAATCCCAAAAGACCAAAGTTCTGTGGCTGAAATAAGATTCGAACAAAGGACCGAAAATTTCATTTTAGGATTAAAGAGCTTCAGGATGAGATAGAAGTTGAAACTTACACAGTTTGCAGTTCTGCAGAATTTCTACATATATTTTGAGTCGTGACGTCATATTACGTCATGTGACGTCATATGCATACTTCTTAATTTTTATTTTAGGGCAATGATTTCGACATGATGCCAGTTGTTCAGAATAATGAAAATTTCAGAGTTATGACAGTAAAGGATGCGCTTTTGAACAAAAGCATCTTCAGCACCCTATGACGTCATATGACGTCAGAGCTAAAAATAGTGAAAAATGGTGTTCACGCTCTACAGCCGCCATTTATGGTCGGATTTTCTTCAAATTTTCACAGATAGTACATCTTGAAACTAAGGTGTGCATATCCTGTCAGCTAACCGAAATTCCGAAAGACCGAAGTTCTGTGGCTTAAATTATATTCGAACATAGGACCGAAAATTTCATTTTAGGATTAAAGAGCTTCAGGATGAGATAGAAAGTTGAAACTTACACAGTTTGCAGTTCTGCAGAATTTCTTAATATATTTTGAGTTATGACAGTAAAGTATGCACTTTTGAACAAAAGCATCTTCAGCACCCTATGACGTCATGTGACGTCACAGCTAAAAATAGTGAAAAATGGTGTTCGCGCTCTACAGCCGCCATTTATGGTCGGATTTTCACAGATGGTACACCTTGAAACTAAGGTGTACATATCCTGCCAGCTTACCGAAATTCCGAAAAGCCGAAGTTCTGTGGCTGAAGTAATATTCGAAATTAGGACCAAAAATTTCATTTTAGGATTGAAGAGCTTCAAGATGAGATAGAAAGTTAAAACTTACACAGTTTGCAGTTCTGCAGCATTTCTACAAATATTTTGAATCGTGACGTCAGAGGACGTCATAAACATACCACTTAATTTTAATTTGGGGCAATGATTTCGACATGATGCCAGTTGTTCAGAATAATGAAAATTTCAGAGTTATTGCAGTAAAGTATGCACTTTTGGCCACAGAATTTTCAGCACCCTATGACGTCACGTGACGTCAGAGCTAAAAATAGTGAAAAATGGTGTTCGCACTCTACAGCCGCCATTTATGATCAGATTTTCTTCAAATTTTTACAGATGGTACATCTTGAAACTAAGATGTGAATATTTTGTCAGCTAACCTTAATTCCGAAAAACCGAAGTATTGTGGCTGAAGTAAGATTCGAACATAGGACCAACAATTTCATTTTAGGGTTAAATAACTTCGGGATGAGATACACAGTTTGCAATTCTGCATAATTTCTTAATATATTTTGAGTCGTGACGTCATATGACGTCATAAGCATACACTACTACTGCTACTTTTTTTTTCTTCGTAACTAAATGCTTATTTTTCGAGGAATATAATGTCAATTGTTCAGCATGAACATGAAATACTACCAGAGGTGAGTCATTACATGAAACTTCTATCTCCTGCTTTTTGCATTAACACAGGTTGCAGAAAGTCCTATCATTCGTTTAGACGAATGACATCTAGTTTTTATTATTATTATTCTTTCCTTCCTCACGGATTTTCATATGTTGCAATCGTCCTAGGAGAATAAAATTTCGATGGCATATTATTCATATGGGTAATTAAAAAATTCTATAATTTTCATATGCCTATGACGTCATATGACGTCACAATTGGCAATTTGCTACAAAAGATTTTACGCGGTCCAGAGCGATAATTAATAAACCGATTTTTATCAAATTTTCACAGAATGTGTATATTAAGTTCTAGTTGTGCATCTCGTTGTCCGTTTTTCAAAATTCGAAAAGCACAAGGTTCTATGGCGAATGCAAGATTCAAACCAATGACGTCAAATTGATAAATGCTCATAAAATCGTCCCTAAATGAGACAGAAGGTTGATATTTTGTCAGTATATAGATCTCCGATAGATTTAAATATTTTGTGAAAATGGACGTCTTGTGACGTCATATGACGTCATCAAATTTCTAATTTTTAAACACATAATTATATATGTTAATATGGTCCAAGGACAATGAAATTTTGATGTCATATTCTACAAGAAATGTTATTTTGATTTCTATGATTTTCATATCTCTATGACGTCATATGACGTCACACTTGAAATAAGCTACAAAAGTTTGTACGCGGTCCAGAGCCATTATTAATGAACCGATTTTCATCAAATTTTCACAGAATGTGTATATTAAGTTCTAGTTGTGCATCCCGGTGTCCGTTTTTCAAAATTCGAAAAGTCCAAGGTTCTATAGCGATTCCAAGATTCGAACCAAGGTCGTAAATTTTCAAATTCTTATAAAATCGGTCCTATTTGACATAGAAAGATGATATTGGGTCAGTATATAGGTCTCTGGGAGTCTTAAACATTTTGTGAAAATAAATGTCATATGACGTCACGTGACGTCATTATATGATAATAAATTTCTAATTCTAACAAGATTATTTCTATATATTGAAATTTTCGAAGGGCAATAAAAATTTAATGCCGCATGCTTCAGATGCGGAAATTTCGATTTCAATGATTTTCAGAAGTCTATGACGTCATATGACGTCACATTTGAAATTGACTAAGAAAGTTTGTACACGGCCCAGAGCAATTATTAATGGGCCGATTTTTATCACATTTTCATAGAATGTGTATATTAAGTTCAAGTTGTGCATCTCGGTGTCCGTTTTTCAAAATTCGAAAAGTCCATGGTTCTATAGCGAATTCAAGATTCGAACCAAGGTCGTAATTTTTTAAATGCTTATAAAATCGGTCCTATTTGAGATAGAAAAGTGATATTTGGTTAGTATATAGGACTCTTGGAGTCTTAAACATTTTGTGAAAATAAACGTCATATGACGTGACGTGACGTCATTATTTGATAATGTATTTCTATATGTTGAAATTATCGAAGGACAATGAAAATTTAATGACAAATGATTTCAGACGCTGAAATTTTGATTTCAATAATTTTCAGAAGCCTATGACGTCATATGACGTCACATTTGAAATTGACTACAAAAGTTTGTACACGGTCCAGAGCCATGTTTAATGGGCCGATTTTCATCAAATTTTCACAGAATGTGTATATTACGTTCTTATTGTGTATACCGGTGTCCGTTTTTCAAAATTCGAAAAGTCCAAGCATATATGGCGGATCCAATATTCGAAGCAATGACGTCAATATTTAAATGCTTATAAAACTGTCCTATTTGAGATAGAAAGTTGAAATTTTGTCAGTTAGTAGGTCTCTGGGTGTCTTAACAATTATGTGAAAATAAACGTCATATGACGTCACGTGACGTCATTTGTTTATTATTATTATTCTTTTCTTCTTTCTATCTCAATAAATATCGATTTTTGTAAATATATGTATGAATAAGAATTATAGTTGAACAATTGACGTTTCCAAAAATACTTAGTTTATAAAAATTGGTTTACGCAATACAAAGTTATAAGCTAAAAAACTAAATGAAATGAAGCTAATTTTGCTGATAATATGCTGTTTTCTTGAGGTTTAACAGTCAATATCTCAGAAACGACTGAAGATAAGTTTATACATTATGCGTATAAAATGTAGCATGTTTTAAGAGCTTTCTAACGGTACCAAGTTTATTGAAATTGGACTTCATATAAGAAAGTTACATGGAAAATAAGATATTTCATAATCATGCATCATAAAAATATGGAAAAGGTCACGCGCAGGGGTCACCAAGCTTAAATACTTGCGCAACGACTTAAAAAATATATATATATATATATATCAAATTGCAATTGATGGGCTATATCTTATTTTTTTATTTTTTTTTTGTCGAATGTTGACTGTTTCCAAAATAAGCATTGAAGTTAATACATGTACAACGGAACAAGACAAAAATCCGTATTTGCAACACTATGTAGCTAGCGAGCAGTTTGCAAGTCTTGAAAAATTTAAACGCAGCCCCACAAAAAAATTCACAGAATGTGTTCTATTTGTGCTATTTTATATAGAAATAGAGGAGATAGAAAGTTGCAATTTGGACAGATTATCTATTATGTCATCTTCTATATATACTATATAAAGCAGATTTTGCAGAAAGTCCTATCATTCGTTTAAACGAATGACATCTAGTGTTTTTTTTCATGTGATGTCACGTGACGTCAGGGTTCAAAAAAGCTACCAAAGCTTGTACGCGCTCTACAGCCGTCAATTTTTGACCAATTGACTTTATTTTTTCACAGAATGTATAGATTTCAATTTAGTTGTGCAGGGTAATATACATTTTGCAAGATTAAAAGACAGAACATCTGTCTTATCAATTTCTTACAGCTCTGTAAAGATTGACGTCGTATGACGTAAAATGACGTGATGAAGCGTTAACAAACATTAAATCCAAAATGTAGGGTTTTATGCATGCCTTAACTTTTGACCTCTTTGCATAAAATGTTCACTGAATGTGCAACATAGCATCTCATTTTCTTAGTTACTTCCGTTTTCGGAAAATAGTATAGGTCAAGGTCATATGCCAGTTATCGGTGTTTTTATTCGGCAAGGTTTATCTCAAAAGCGAAAAAAGGTCTACCTAGACACTGTAGTAAAATCTGTAGAACCTTGAAAGACCTTTCAGATGATACTTAGATTTTAAAGATAAGGGTTGAATTGGTTGAGTTATGACTGGAAGACGAACATGTACTTTTAACGAAATTGAAACGCTGTAGTTTCATGAACTTTGAGTCAAACATTATAATTTTTTCAGGATTAACACACTAAAAGGTGAAGTGATTTTTATTGCAAGGAATATGTGTTTGGTCTCGTAATTATGACGTCATGCACATATACGCAAGAAATATTAAAAAAAAATCATATAAAATCGGCAAATTAATGTATGAAGTTTGTAATTTGCACGAATGCCGTAGCCTACATTGTGCAAAATGTCCTAAAAATTTCAAGTGATTCCGTCATGAAACATGGAAGATATTCATGTATTTCGGATGACGGCTTGTATACGAAAATCTAGCAATTTGAAGTAAGGAAAGAAGGCGGTTATTGGGTTGGTTACCCTAGATCCGGACGTTCCTACGCAGGAAAGAGTGCCCGTGTTGAAAGGTGAATTGCGATGCGTATTTGAGAGAATGAGGTGCATTTTAGGATGCAATGGTGTACACCAGGACCGATAAGCATATTGCCTTTGTCATTACGGCTTTTTTCAAACTTTTATTAGGGCTTTCTGCCTCAAGCTTTCTTATTATTAGGTTTTGTATTGTTTATTATTAGGACTTTCTGCCTACAGGCAGAAAGTCATATTGGGGTTGTACTGTTTTTTTATTATTAGGAATTTCTGCCTACAAGCAGAAAGTCCTATTGGGTTTGTTCTGTTTTTTTTATTATTCTTATTCTTTTTTTCTTCCTCTTGTATTTGTGTTTATTTTGATGTGTTGCCAATGGCCCAGAACAATGAAAATTTTATGGCATATATTTAAAACAATGAGCTTTCGGATGCAATGAATTTCATATTCATATGACGTCATATAACGTCAGATTTGACGTCAGGTGAAAAAGTTTGTACGCGGTCTACAGCCATTATTTCTGGACCGATTTTCATCAAAATTTCACAGAATATGTATGTTACGCTCTAGTTGTGCATTTCGGTGTCCGTTTTTCAAAATTCGAAAAGTCCATGGTTCTATAGCGAATCCAAGATTCGAACCAAGGTCGTAAATTTTTAATTGCTTATAAAATCTGTCCTATTTAAGAAAGAAAGTTGATATTTAGTTAGTATATAGGTCTCTAGAAGTTTTAAACATTTTGTGAAAATAAATGTCATATGACGTCACGTGACGTCATTATATGATAATGTATTTCTAATATTAACAAGAATATTTCATTTGATGACATTTCTAAAACGTGAAATTTTGATTTCTATGATTTTCATATGCCTACGACGTCATATGACGTCACATTTGAAATATGCTACAAAAGTTTGTACGCGGTCTACAGCCATTGTTTGTAAACCGATTTTCATCAATTTTTCACAAAATGTGTATATTAAGTTCTAGTTGTGCATCCCGGTGTCCGTTTTTCAAAATTCGAAAAGTCCAAGGTTCTATTTCTATATGTTGCAAAGTTGCAAGGAGCATAAAAAATATTATATTTAAGATACTTAATATTTCATTTCATTGATTTTCTTATGCCTATGATGTCATGTGACATCAAACTTGGCGTTGTCTACACACTCTTGTTCGCGGTCTACAGCCATTATTAGAGGATGGAATTCGAATTGTAAGCATTTTAAATACATTTGATTTGTAACATAGATTATAAAAATAGTCCAAGTTAAATAAATCGTTATAAAAAATGATTTTCAGTTACTTTTGCAATTTCCTCCAAGTTAAACAGTTTATTTTTCAAAGTTCATTTAAGTTATGGCCATACAAAAGCAAGTTAAAGGCTGCAATTTCATATCCTCTTACTTTTTTTGCTTTTAAGTATTTGACAAATGTAGCAGAAAGTCCTATCATTCGTATCAACGAATGAAATCTAGTTATTATTCTTTTTTTCTTCCTAACTAAACGCTTATTATTCTATGTTGCAATACTCCTAGGACGATGAAATTTTTATGACTTATTAGTCACGTGAGGAAATTTTGATTTCTATGATTTTCATATGCCTATGACGTCATATGACGTCACATTTGAAATATGCTACAAAAGTTTGTACGCGGTCTACAGTCATTGTTTGTGAACCGATTTTCATCAAATTTTCACAGATTGTGTATATTAAGTTCTAGTTGTGCATCCCGGTGTCTGTTTTTCAAAATTCGAAAAGTCCATGGTTCTATAGCGAATCCAAGATTCGAACCAAGGTCGTAAATTGTTTAAATGCTTATAAAATCTGTCCTATTTAAGATAGAAAGTTGATATTTAGTCAGTTTATAGGTCTCTAGAAGTTTTAAACATTTTGTGAAAATAAATGTCATATGACGTCAAGTGACGTCATTATATGAGTATGTATTTCTAATATTTACAAGAATATTTTTATATGTTGAAATTCTCGAAGGGCAATGAAAATTTAATGACACATACGTCAAACGCTGAAACTTTGATTTATATGATTTTCATATGCCTATGACGTCATATGACGTCACACTTGAAATATGCACCAAAAGTTTGTACGCGGTCTACAGCCATTGTTTATGAACCGATTTTCATCAATTTTTCACAGAATGTGTATATTAAGTTCTAGTTGTGCATCCCGGTGTCCGTTTTTCAAAATTCGAAAAGTCCAAGGTTCTATAGCGATTCCAAGATTCGAACCAAGGTCGTACATTTTCAAATTCTTATAAAATCGGTCCTTTTTGAGATAGAAAGATGATTTTGGGTCAGTATATAGGACTGGGAGTCTTAAACATTTTGTGAAAATAAATGTCATGATGTCACGTGACGTCATTATATGATAATGAATTTCTAATATTAACAAGGGTATTTCTATATGTTGAAATTGTCGAAGGGCAATGAAAATTTAATGACAAATGATTCCGATGCGGAAATTTTGATTTTAATGATTTTCAGAGGCCTATGACGTCATATGACGTCACATTTGAAATTGACTACGAAAGATTGTACACGGTCCAGAGCCATTCTTAATGGGCCGATTTTCATCAAATTTTCACAGAATGTGTATATTACGTTCTTATTGTGTATACCGGTGTCCGTTTTTCAAAATTCGAAAAGTCCAAGCATCTATGGCGGATGCAAGATTCGAACCAAGGACGTCAATTTTTAAATGCTTATAAAAACTGTCCTATTTGAGATAGAAAGTTGAAATTTTGTCAGTTAGTAGGTTTCTGGGTGTCTTAACAATTGTGTGAAAATAAACGTCATATGACGTCACGTGACGTCATTTTTAATTATTATTATTTTTTGCTTCTTCCTAACTAAACGCTTATTTTACTATGTTGCAATAGTCCTAGGACGATGAAATTTTTATGGGTTATTAGTCACGTGAGGAAATTTTGATTTCAATGACTGTCAGCACCCTTTGACGTCATATGACGTCACAGCTAAAAATAGTGAAAAATGGTGTTCGCGCTCTACAGCCGTCATTTATGGTCGCATTTTCTTCAAATTTCCACAGATGGTACATCTTGAAACTAAGGTGTGCATATCCTGTCAGCTAACCGAAATCCCAAAAGACCAAAGTTCTGTGGCTGAAATAAGATTCGAACAAAGGACCGAAAATTTCATTTTAGGATTAAAGAGCTTCAGGATGAGATAGAAAGTTGAAACTTACACAGTTTGCAGTTCTGCAGAATTTCTACATATATTTTGAGTCGTGACGTCATATTACGTCATGTGACGTCATATGCATACTTCTTAATTTTTATTTTAGGGCAATGATTTCGACATGATGCCAGTTGTTCAGAATAATGAAAATTTCAGAGTTATGACAGTAAAGGATGCGCTTTTGAACAAAAGCATCTTCAGCACCCTATGACGTCATATGACGTCAGAGCTAAAAATAGTGAAAAATGGTGTTCACGCTCTACAGCCGCCATTTATGGTCGGATTTTCTTCAAATTTTCACAGATAGTACATCTTGAAACTAAGGTGTGCATATCCTGTCAGCTAACCGAAATTCCGAAAGACCGAAGTTCTGTGGCTTAAATTATATTCGAACATAGGACCGAAAATTTCATTTTAGGATTAAAGAGCTTCAGGATGAGATAGAAAGTTGAAACTTACACAGTTTGCAGTTCTGCAGAATTTCTTAATATATTTTGAGTCGTGACGTCAAATGTCGTCATGTGACGTCATAAGCATACTTCTTAATTTTCATTTTAGTTTAAATGATGCCAGTTGTTCAAATAATAAAATTTTAGAGTTATGACAGTAAAGTATGCACTTTTGAACAAAAGCATCTTCAGCACCCTATGACGTCATGTGACGTCACAGCTAAAAATAGTGAAAAATGGTGTTCGCGCTCTACAGCCGCCATTTATGGTCGGATTTTCACAGATGGTACACCTTGAAACTAAGGTGTACATATCCTGCCAGCTTACCGAAATTCCGAAAAGCCGAAGTTCTGTGGCTGAAGTAATATTCGAAATTAGGACCAAAAATTTCATTTTAGGATTGAAGAGCTTCAAGATGAGATAGAAAGTTAAACCTTACACAGTTTGCAGTTCTGCAGCATTTCTACAAATATTTTGAATCGTGACGTCAGAGGACGTCATAAACATACCACTTAATTTTAATTTGGGGCAATGATTTCGACATGATGCCAGTTGTTCAGAATAATGAAAATTTCAGAGTTATTGCAGTAAAGTATGCACTTTTGGCCACAGAATTTTCAGCACCCTATGACGTCACGTGACGTCAGAGCTAAAAATAGTGAAAAATGGTGTTCGCACTCTACAGCCGCCATTTATGATCAGATTTTCTTCAAATTTTTACAGATGGTACATCTTGAAACTAAGATGTGAATATTTTGTCAGCTAACCTTAATTCCGAAAAACCGAAGTATTGTGGCTGAAGTAAGATTCGAACATAGGACCAACAATTTCATTTTAGGGTTAAATAACTTCGGGATGAGATACACAGTTTGCAATTCTGCATAATTTCTTAATATATTTTGAGTCGTGACGTCATATGACGTCATAAGCATACTACTACTACTGCTACTTTTTTTTTCTTCGTAACTAAATGCTTATTTTTCGAGGAATATAATGTCAATTGTTCAGCATGAACATGAAATACTACCAGAGGTGAGTCATTACATGAAACTTCTATCTCCTGCTTTTTGCATTAACACAGGTTGCAGAAAGTCCTATCATTCGTTTAGACGAATGACATCTAGTTTTTATTATTATTATTCTTTCCTTCCTCACGGATTTTCATATGTTGCAATCGTCCTAGGAGAATAAAATTTCGATGGCATATTATTCATATGGGTAATTAAAAAATTCTATAATTTTCATATGCCTATGACGTCATATGACGTCACAATTGGCAATTTGCTACAAAAGATTTTACGCGGTCCAGAGCGATAATTAATAAACCGATTTTTATCAAATTTTCACAGAATGTGTATATTAAGTTCTAGTTGTGCATCTCGTTGTCCGTTTTTCAAAATTCGAAAAGCACAAGGTTCTATGGCGAATGCAAGATTCAAACCAATGACGTCAAATTGATAAATGCTCATAAAATCGTCCCTAAATGAGACAGAAGGTTGATATTTTGTCAGTATATAGATCTCCGATAGATTTAAATATTTTGTGAAAATGGACGTCTTGTGACGTCATATGACGTCATCAAATTTCTAATTTTTAAACACATAATTATATATGTTAATATGGTCCAAGGACAATGAAATTTTGATGTCATATTCTACAAGAAATGTTATTTTGATTTCTATGATTTTCATATCTCTATGACGTCATATGACGTCACACTTAAATAAGCTACAAAAGTTTTACGCGGTCCAGAGCCATTATTAATGAACCATTTTCATCAAATTTTCACAGAATGTGTATATTAAGTTCTAGTTGTGCATCCCGGTGTCCGTTTTTCAAAATTCGAAAAGTCCAAGGTTCTATAGCGATTCCAAGATTCGAACCAAGGTCGTAAATTTTCAAATTCTTATAAAATCGGTCCTATTTGACATAGAAAGATGATATTGGGTCAGTATATAGGTCTCTGGGAGTCTTAAACATTTTGTGAAAATAAATGTCATATGACGTCACGTGACGTCATTATATGATAATAAATTTCTAATTCTAACAAGATTATTTCTATATATTGAAATTTTCGAAGGGCAATAAAAATTTAATGCCGCATGCTTCAGATGCGGAAATTTCGATTTCAATGATTTTCAGAAGTCTATGACGTCATATGACGTCACATTTGAAATTGACTAAGAAAGTTTGTACACGGCCCAGAGCAATTATTAATGGGCCGATTTTTATCACATTTTCATAGAATGTGTATATTAAGTTCAAGTTGTGCATCTCGGTGTCCGTTTTTCAAAATTCGAAAAGTCCATGGTTCTATAGCGAATTCAAGATTCGAACCAAGGTCGTAATTTTTTAAATGCTTATAAAATCGGTCCTATTTGAGATAGAAAAGTGATATTTGGTTAGTATATAGGACTCTTGGAGTCTTAAACATTTTGTGAAAATAAACGTCATATGACGTGACGTGACGTCATTATTTGATAATGTATTTCTATATGTTGAAATTATCGAAGGACAATGAAAATTTAATGACAAATGATTTCAGACGCTGAAATTTTGATTTCAATAATTTTCAGAAGCCTATGACGTCATATGACGTCACATTTGAAATTGACTACAAAAGTTTGTACACGGTCCAGAGCCATGTTTAATGGGCCGATTTTCATCAAATTTTCACAGAATGTGTATATTACGTTCTTATTGTGTATACCGGTGTCCGTTTTTCAAAATTCGAAAAGTCCAAGCATATATGGCGGATCCAATATTCGAAGCAATGACGTCAATATTTAAATGCTTATAAAACTGTCCTATTTGAGATAGAAAGTTGAAATTTTGTCAGTTAGTAGGTCTCTGGGTGTCTTAACAATTATGTGAAAATAAACGTCATATGACGTCACGTGACGTCATTTGTTTATTATTATTATTCTTTTCTTCTTTCTATCTCAATAAATATCGATTTTTGTAAATATATGTATGAATAAGAATTATAGTTGAACAATTGACGTTTCCAAAAATACTTAGTTTATAAAAATTGGTTTACGCAATACAAAGTTATAAGCTAAAAAACTAAATGAAATGAAGCTAATTTTGCTGATAATATGCTGTTTTCTTGAGGTTTAACAGTCAATATCTCAGAAACGACTGAAGATAAGTTTATACATTATGCGTATAAAATGTAGCATGTTTTAAGAGCTTTCTAACGGTACCAAGTTTATTGAAATTGGACTTCATATAAGAAAGTTACATGGAAAATAAGATATTTCATAATCATGCATCATAAAAATATGGAAAAGGTCATATCAAATTGAATTGGGTATCTTATTTTTTTATTTTTTTTTTGTCGAATGTTGACTGTTTCCAAAATAAGCATTGAAGTTAATACATGTACAACGGAACAAGACAAAAATCCGTATTTGCAACACTATGTAGCTAGCGAGCAGTTTGCAAGTCTTGAAAAATTTAAACGCAGCCCCACAAAAAAATTCACAGAATGTGTTCTATTTGTGCTATTTTATATAGAAATAGAGGAGATAGAAAGTTGCAATTTGGACAGATTATCTATTATGTCATCTTCTATATATACTATATAAAGCAGATTTTGCAGAAAGTCCTATCATTCGTTTAAACGAATGACATCTAGTGTTGGTTTTTTTTCATGTGATGTCCACGTGACGTCAGGGTTCAAAAAAGCTACCAAAGCTTGTACGCGCTCTACAGCCGTCAATTTTGACCAATTGACTTTATTTTTTCACAGAATGTATAGATTTCAATTTAGTTGTGCAGGTGTAATATACATTTTGCAAGATTAAAAGACAGAACATCTGTCTTATCAATTTCTTACAGCTCTGTAAAGATTGACGTCGTATGACGTAAAATGACGTGATGAAGCGTTAACAAACTTAAATCCAAAATGTAGGGTTTTATGCATGCCTTAACTTTTGACCTCTTTGCATAAAATGTTCACTGAATGTGCAACATAAGCATCTCATTTTCTTAGTTACTTCCGTTTTCGGAAAATGTATAGGTCAAGGTCATATGCCAGTTATCGGTGTTTTATTCGGCAAGGTTTATCTCAAAAGCGAAAAAAGGTCTACCTAGACACTGTAGTAAAATCTGTAGAACCTTGAAAGACCTTTCAGATGATACTTAGATTTTTAAAGATAAGGGTTGAATTGGTTGAGTTATGACTGGAAGACGAAAGTGTACTTTTAACGAAATTGAAACGCTGTAGTTTCATGAACTTTGAGTCAAACATTATGATTTTTTCAGGATTAACACACTAAAAGGTGAAGTGATTTTTATTGCAAGGAATATGTTTTGGTCACGTAATTATGACGTCATGCATATATACGCAAGAAATATTAAAAAAAAATCATATAAAATCGGCAAATTAATGTATGAAGTTTGTAATTTGCACGAATGCCGTAGCCTACAGTGTGCAAAATGTCCTGAAAATTTCAAGTGATTCCGTCATGAAACATGGAAGATATTCATGTATTTCGGATGACGGCTTGTATACGAAAATCTAGCAATTTGAA
>CM037781.1:71541102-71568790 GCA_021229015.1 Solen grandis | reverse complement strand
TATAGTATAATATAATATTATTTTTATATTAATATAGTAAGTATATATATTATAGTGTATTATATTATAGTATATAATAAATATATATAAGAGTATATAATTCTTTAATAATTATTTATTAATTATTTCTATAAATAGAATTATTAAAGGGAGTTAAATCTGTAAGTATTATTTATTAATAGATTTATATTTATGTTATAAAGGGAGGTAATCCCGTAATTACTCTATAACTTTGCAATATATTTATTATTTAGGAGCTAGTTATATATGGTAGTATATGTTTATAATAAATTATGGGTCAAAGTCGTGGGAGTCGAACCCACTCGTTCTACTGATTTCTCAAAGGAACGATCCGTTAAACTATGTGAACCCATTTTATTAACACATATACAGCATATAGTATTTTTTTACACATTATATACAGTTATGTTGACCTTTGGTACTATGTACATTATGTATAATTAAAACATGTGTCTGTGTAGTGCCAAACTTCTCTTATGCATTTATCATATATATAGTATACACTTTTGTGTGTAACAACAATATAATTAAAACAGCTATATCTTTAACAAGTTATACATTTAACATATATTTAGATTTTGTGTTTGTCAATCACTTCTAATTGGATTGTGTCCAATTCCTTTTGTAGTATTTCAATGTCGAATAATTTAGGTGTCCAGTTGTTCTTCAATGAATCCAATTCTTCGGATGCGATGTGTAATAGATCCTTCATGGAAGCGATCTTTTGGAATATGTCTGACATGTTATAGGCTAAAGTACTAGCCATGTGAGACATGTCTATCAACAACTTGCTTATTTCGTGAACGTCCATGTTCTTTTTTGTACCTTTATCACTGAGCATATTTGCAACGTTGAATGATATTCCAGTTGTACTCATTGCTATTGTAAGTGTGTTTATCCAGTTATCTTCTCTCGTGTTGTTTAGTTTTATGAGAGAATTTCTTATGTCATTTACGTGACCAATACACTCTTGTGTAGATGCCACTAGTGTGTTAAATCTAAACTCAGCGTGATCTATTGAGGCCATCATGAGTGACTCATCCAGATATTGCATACGGTTGTTTTTTAACATCAGTTTTTTGTTTAGCACGGCTTCGTTTTTTTATCACATTCCATTCTTTGTGTTGTGTAAGTTTTAGAAGCTCGTGCATATCCGATGTGTTTCTTTTCTTTTTTATAACGGTGTATAATTTATGTCTGTTGGTTTCTTTGTGTTTTTGCATGAGTTGAGCCAGCTTTTCTGTACAGTCAATTATGTCGTTATGTCTACTGGCTATTTTGTTGTACCTGGTTATTACCTGTCTTAAGTAGTTTATATCTCTTTTTTTCCAGGTCTCTGAGTCTTCTTCTATTTCGAATGACATCTGACCATCTTCTGTGTCGATCTGTCTCACTGCTATTTGTGCTGTTGGGAGACATGTCAGATTGTTCTGGAAGACATCCAGAGTTTCGCATTTTTCCTGTAGTTGAGGTAATGATACGGAAAAAGTAACATTTTTTTTAGTAGTGGTTAGGGTATTGTTGATATTGATGTCGCTCTCTTAACCTGTCTGGTTAATTATATTATTAGTACATATAACATTATATTTCTTATTAGTCATATTAGTTGTTGAAATACGATATACATTAACTACTATTAAGAAATGTGTTACCTTTGTTTATCCAAAATGGCGTATTATTTTTTTAATAATCCGAACGAATTCTCTAAGTTAATCCTGTTTCCTTTTTTTTTTTTTTTTAATCCGTATTATTCACTTTCCTTTTTTTTTCTAAGTTATATTTTTCTATGTTTTTTATGTTTTCACATAAGAGGAGTTTTAGAATTGCTCAGCACGGTATATTCCAACTTTATGATTTGAATTTTACAAGTTCGCTCTTATATATAGCTTTAGATCACGTGGTTTATTCGAGTAATCACGTGTTTTAGTTTCCTGTCCTCTGATTGGCTGTTTTTTGAACTGTTCACACCTTTTAAGGTTCTATTGTTCTATTTTTCACACCTTTTCAAATTCTATTGTTCTCTATTTTCGCGCCTTTTTTTCTTTGTTTATAATAGGTCACGTGTTGGGCCAAGGTCTGGACAACACATGAACGTTAGTGTGGGGAAAAAACTGCAAGAGGGGACCATCTTATAGCGCGCCTGGTGTGAGCTAGTCCTTTCCCCCCCCCTCTCTCTCTCTCTCCTTCTCCTTCTCTCTCTCCTTCTCTCTCTCTCTTAGACTAGGTCACTTCTAAGAATTGTGTATATAGTATAAACGTTTATACTATATACACAATTCTTAGAAGTGACCTAGTCTAAGAGAGAGAGAGAAGGAGAGAGAGAAGGAGGAGGAGAGAGAGAGAAAGAGAGAGAGAGAGAGGGGGGGAAAAGGACTAGAACCTTAAAAGGTGTGAACAGTTAAAAAAACAGCCAATCAGAGGACAGGAAACTAAAACACGTGATTACTCGAATAAACCACGTGATCTAAAGCTATATATAAGAGCGAACTTGTAAAATTCAAATCATAAAGTTGGAATATACCGTGCTGAGCAATTCTAAAACTTCTCTTATGTGAAAACATAAAAAAAATAGAAAAATATAACTTAGAAAAAAAAAAAGGAAAGTGAATAATACGGATTAAAAAAAAAAAAGGAAACAGGATTAACTTAGAGAATTCGTTCGGATTATTAAAAAAATAATACGCCATTTTGGATAAACAAAGGTAACACATTTCTTAATAGTAGTTAATGTATATCGTATTTCAACAACTAATATGACTAATAAAAAATATAATGTTATATGTACTAATAATATAATTAACCAGACAGGTTAAGAGACGACAGTCAAAACAGACGGGAGGTACCAAATATGGCGTAAACCGAAGATAGAAAACTTACACGTAATTCAAATCAAAAATATAATACCATGTCCGTATCATTACCTCAACTACAGGAAAAATGCGAAACTCTGGATGTCTTCCAGAACAATCTGACATGTCTCCCAACAGCAAAAAGCAGTGAGACAGATCGACACAGAGATGGTCAGATGTCATTCGAAATAGAAGAAGACTCAGAGACCTGGAAAAAAAGAGATATAAACTACTTAAGACAGGTAATAACCAGGTACAACAAAATAGCCAGTAGACATAACGACATAATTGACTGTACAGAAAAGCTGGCTCAACTCATGCAAAAACACAAAGAAACCAACAGACATAAATTTAACCGTTATAATAAAGAAAAGAAACACATCGGTATGCACGAGCTTCTAAAACTTACACAACACAAAGAATGGAATGTGATAAAAAACAAGCCGTGCTAAACAAAAAATGATGTTAAAAAAAAACCGTATGCAATATCTGGATGAGCCACTCATGATGGCCTCAATAGATCACGCTGAGTTTAGATTTAACACACTAGTGGCATTACACAAGAGTGTATTGGTCACGTAAATGACATAAGAAATTCTCTCATAAAACTAAAACAACACGAGAGAAGATAACTGGATAAACACACTTACAATAGCAATGAGTACAACTGGAATATCATTCAACGTTGCAAATATGCTCAGTGATAAAGGTACAAAAAGAAACATGGACGTTCACGAAATAAGCAAGTTGTTGATAGACATGTTTCACATGGCTAGTACTTTGCCTATAAATGTCAGACATATTCCAAAAGATCGCTTCCATGAAGGATCTATTACACATCGCATCCGAAGAATTGGATTCATTGAAGAATCACTGGACACCTAAATTGTTCGACATTGGAATAATACAAAAGGAATTGGAAACAATCCAATTAGAGGTGATTGACAAACACAAAATCTAAATATATGTCAAATGTATAATTGTTAAAGATATATATGTTTTAATTATATTGTTGTTACACACAAAATTGTATAGTATATATGTAATAAATGCATAACAAAAGTTTGGCACTACACAACACATGTTTTAATTTATTACATAATGTACATAGTACCAAAGGTAACATAAACTGTATATAATGTGTAAAAAAACTATTGCTGTATATGTGTTAATAAAATGGGTTCACATTAGTTTACCGGATCGTTCCTTTGAGAAATCAATTAGAACGAGTGGGTTCGAATCCCACGACTTTGACCCATAATTTATTATAATCATATACTACCATACATAACTAACTTGAAAAATCATAAATATGTTGTAAAGTTATAGTATAAAGTATTTACAGGATTACTCCCTTTATACTTATAACTATTAATAAATAATATTTACAGAGTTAACTCCCTTTATAATTCTATTTATAGAACTATTAATCAATAATTATTAAAGAGTTACCTCCTCTTATATATATTTATTATATACTATAATATAATACACTATAATATATATACTTACTATATTATATAATATTATATTATACTATAAGAGTTATCTTCTCTTGAAGAACTTAGAAAATTTCCAGGCGCCTTAGGACATACTTAGACCACACTCTGACGTTAGTGAGGGAAAAAAAGCCTATGAGGGGACCATCTACGGCGCCTGGAAAATTCTGAATCATTAGAAGGTTTTTTCTCCTTCTCTCTCTCTCTTAGACTAGGTCACTTCTTAAAATCCCACATGACGGTTCGACTAGTACTTGGGCCTAAAAATGGTTTGTTTCTGGTTACCCTGACCCTTTTTTTTTCGAGGCTGAGACACACAAAAAAAGAGAAAAAAAATATCCATCTCAATCCAAGATCCTTCGTTTAGACGATAAGATGCAGCAAGTTTTTCTGTCTTCTATCTCCGTAACCACTTAGAGCTTAATTTTGAAGCTGACACTTGTTATCAAAACATGTCATTCCCTGTAGTAGTGACTCATGACTTTGAAAATTTGTTGTTATTGAGGGAGTGCAAATAAATGTTAAACGTGTAAATTAGCCTGATAACCATGTTGTCAGCCCTAATAACTAATCAAGATTTGTAGGGAGAAAACTTGCAGGGAGATATCTTCATAGTTTTGCCTGGCCAATTTCAGCTGCAGCATTCCATATAAAATACACCCATATATATATCAAAGTCATTTTATTGCTTTGATACTTTGTATTTTTGTTCAGCATAATTATATGCAATGAATAAAAAAAGAGCAGACACAATTATGTATATTGACAGATTCATGCATGGCCCTTGAAATATTAAGCATGGCTTTTTATTAAGCAATCATCTATGACAATGTTTATTTCCATTAGATCTTGGCCAAGTTTAATTATGGCTGATATCGGCTTATTAGGTCAGGAGTTATGCCCCTTTTAATATTAAAAAATGCCAATTTCCAGTTTGTTTTGCACTCTAGCATCTTCATTTTTTGAGCAATCATCTTCAAACTTTATGAGAATGTTTATTACCTAATATCTTGTCCAAGTTTGATTTTGCTGATTCGGCTTATTAGGTCAAGAGTTTTGCCCTTTTTATTATTGAAAAATGCCAGATTTCACTTTGTTCGCACTCTAGCATCTTCATTTATTAAGCATCATCTTCAAACTTTTATGACAATTCTTTTTTTTACCAAATTCGATTATTGTTGATATTGGCCTTAAGGTAAGGAGTTATGCCCCATTTAATGTTTTAATTTGTGTCAAGTTTGACATCAATTTTGACCACAGGCATTGTTTAGTTTGTAGAATTATGAATGATTTTTGGAATATGTATTAAGTACAACTATGCTATGATTTTGTAACTTGTACAGGCAATGAAGGCGTTTTTCTCAGGTGAGCATCTTTAGGGCCTCTTGGCCTCTTGTTTTTAAGAATATGACTTCACATCTTTATGAAACTAGGTACCCTTTTCTCATGATTTGATAATATCATATAAAAAAAATTTAGGGGAAATTAAGGGCCCCTTTTAAACCCATATTTGGGGGTTTTGGAAAAGAAATTAAAAAATTTGGGTTGTTCGGGCCCCCGGTTTTTTCTTTTCCTTTAAAGCTTTTTTTTTTATAAAAATGATTTAAAATTTTTTTTAAAAACCAGGTACTTTGTACCTTAAAATGATCTTTTTAAATTTTTTATGAAGATTTTTTTTGGGGGGTTTTTTAAACCCTTTTTCAAAAAATTTTCTAAAAAAAATTTGGGTTTAAAATTTAAAAAAAAGAAATCACTTTGTTTTAAATTTTTTAAAAACATTTTTTATTCCCCCAAAAAAAGCTTTGATTTTTTTTAAATTTTTCTTTTAAAAAAAGGACAAAATTTAAATTTTTGGGCCCGGAATGATTCTTGGGTGAACCTTCAAAAAAAATTTTTAAAAATTTTAAATTGTCCATGCTTGGAACTCCAGGGGAATGGAAAGAAAAAAAAAAAAAAAAAAATTTTAAAAAAATTTTTCCTTAAAAAATTTGCCCAGATTTCAAAATGTTTTGTACAGCTGTTTAGGGGTAAAAAAAATTTGTTTTAAAAATTTTTTTGGATTCGTAAAAAAAAAAAGGTTTTTGGGGGCCCCGGGGGTTAAATTTTCCCTTTTAAAAATTTTTAAATAGTAAAAAAATTTTTTAAAAACCCCTTTTTTTTTTTTTTGGGAAAAAACCTTTTACAACTTTGTCGACCCTTTTCAGACCCCCACGGGGAATTTTAAAATTTAAAAATCTTTTTTTTTGGGTTTTGGGAAAAAAAATTTAATTTCCCCTTTTGTGCAAAATTGTTTTTTCCCCTTTAAAAAAGGGAAAAATTCAAGGGGTGGTTTCATTGTATTGTTGTAAAAAAACATCCCCTTTTTGAAATTTAAAAAATTTCTTTTTTAAAAGATTTGAGTTAAAAAATTCTTTTTTTGGGAAAATTGTTTCTTTTTTTTTTGAAAAGGGCCTTCTCCAGTGGGGGGCTTCTTTTACTTTTTTCCCCCTATTTTAAAAGGCGCCCTTTTCCCGGGGCCCGTTTTAGTAGCCAAAATTTTGGGTTTAAAACCTTTTGATTTGCATATTTGTTTTAAAGTTTAACTGTCCCTTCCCCGGGTTTGTGCGGATCTTTGTTTTGGGGATTTTGAAACTAATGAAAATGAGTAGAATTTTTTAAAAGAGGGGTTTTTTCTTTAAAGTATCGGGGTTTTTTTGTGTTTTGTTTTTTTTCCCCAATTTTTATTTTACGTTTCCCCTTTTTTAAAAAAACCTTTTTTAAGCAAAAACAATATACCCCGGGTTTTTTAAAAAACAGAAAAAAAACCCAAAAAGATTACCCCCGAAATACTCCGTAAAAAAAAAAAAATTTTTGCTTTGTATGTTTGTAAATATTTAAAAGTATTTTTTTGGGGTAATTTTGTATGATGGGGAGGAAGTTTCCCAAAAACCCCTTTCCCTTAATTTTAAAAATAAGTAGGAAGTTTTCGAAATTTTTCCAAAAATAAAGGGACCTTGAAAAATTTTTACATTAATTTTTAAAACAGATAGAAAACAAAAAAGGGTTTTGGGTGTTTTAAAATTATTTTTTTCGACCAAAAATTGGGGGTTTTTATGATAAAAGAGGGGGGCGGAATCGATTTTTTTTCAAAAGTGATTTTGCAGGAAAGTTTTGGGTGTGTGCTTTTTTTGTGTGTGTGTTGTTTTTACCCGACTTTTCAGAAATTTGAGAGTATTTACCCCCCCCGGGGTCGGGGGTGGGCGTTGGCGTCATATCTAAAAAACCAGTGGGTGTATTGCAATCAATCTTTAACAAGTCTTTCTGGGCACAAAAAAAACCTAGAGAACCAAGAGGGCCCAACTCTTGATTGAATTTTACTAAATTTTGGGCCTTTTTCAAACTTAGAAATTTGCGTTAACTTTTTTGGGTTTAAAAGTTTTTCTGCAATTTAATTTTAATATCAAAACCCCTGTAACAACTTGGTGTATTGGTTTTTAAACTTTACAAAAAGTTTTTCCTAAGCTTGAAACCAACCTGCAAAACCCAAAGATGGACAACTCTTGTTTGATTTTACTAAATTATGGGCCTTTTTCGACTTGGAATTTGCTTTAAACTTTTTTGGGTTTAAAAGTTTTTCTGAAAACAAAATTAATATTATTACTCAGTAAGCACTTGGTGTTTTGGATTTAAACTTCAAACAAGTTTTCCCTTTAAAATAAAATTTGGACCTGCAGAACCAAGATGAACAACTCTTGCTAGAATTTTACTAAAATTTTATGGGCCTTTTTCGACTTAAAAAATTTGCGTTACTTTTTTGGTTTTAAATTTTTTTCTGCTAAAAATTTAAATATTATTATCAGTAAGCACTTGGTGTATTGGTTTTTAAACTTCATAAAAGTCTTAAAAAACATAAAAATGGACCTGAAAAACCAAAAGAACAACTCTTGAAAAGAATTTTACTTAAATAAAGGGGCCCTTTTTTCGATTAGAAATTTGCTTTAAAACTTTTTTGGTTAAATTTTTTTAAAAACCCCAAAATTTAAATGTCATTACTCAGTCCCCCTTTGGTGTATTGGATTTAAATTCAAAAAAAGTCACCCCAAAAATTTGAACCAAACCTGCAAAACCCAAAAAATTTTTTAAAAAATTTTTAAATTTTTTTTAACTTAATTACGGTTTCGCATTTCTGGGTGGAAAATGTTTTTAATTTTGTTTTTTCCTTTTTTTCAATGTCCACTCACTCCAAAGTTACCGGCCCAATTTTACAATATGACTGCATCGGGAAAAATTTTTTATATAATTTTCATCCCCTTCCCATAAATCCCTTTTCATCTCCCCTTTCCCTTTTCCACCCCTTCCCAAAAAACCCCAAAATTTTTCTTTCTTTTAAAATTTGGCAGCTTTTTTTATTTTTTCTTTTTTATGTTTTGGGTTTTTGGGTAAAATTTTGGGGCAACTGTACAAGTTGGGGGGCCGGGCATATTTGTAAAAAAGCTTAGCTAAAACCCCGCTGTCTTTTCCGGGTGGGCCTGGGGCTTCCATTATATGAGGGCATGCACCCCCCTCATTCCTTGGCCAAAAAAATTTCATAGATTTGGGGAAGCCCCCCGGGGTTTCTTTCCTGCAGCTGTAACATCCCCTTTAAAACGAACAAGGGCCTTTTATTTTTAAATTTTAGTCATAGAAATTCAATTTTTTCAAACATTATAAGTAAAAACATTTATTTTTTGGCTGGGGAAACCACCTTTAAATAAAATTTTAAATCTTTTTTCCCAAAAATTTTTTTCCCAAAAATCTTGCCATTTTAACTGGCTTGAAATCTGCTATTTTTTTTAAATTTAGGGGTAGTTTTTTAATTTTTTGTTTTTTTTGTTTTTTTAAAAATTTTTTTTGGAAAAAAAAAAAACTGTTTAAAAATGGGGCCCTCAAAAATTTAAAATTTATCACACTTTGGGGAAAAATATCCCTTAAAAACCCTTTTTTTTTTAAATAACAAAAAAAATTAAAATTTTTTGGGGGAAAAAATTTTTAGAAAAACCCCCTTTTGTTTTCCCCCCTTTGAAATGTGGTAAAACTAAAGGGGGACTTTAGAATTTTTTGTATGCCTTCAAGTTGGGTTTTTTTTAATTTTTTTACAGGCACAATTTAAAATTTTTGGTTTATTTTGGTACTTTACATTTAATCCCTAGTTCCCGACTGAACTTATTTCAGCCTTTCCTTTGTTAGGGAAAACCCTGGTACTTCTCACCCCCCTTTTATTTGGGAAAAAGGCCTGGTCACCAAACACTTTTGTTTTTTAAATGAAACCGGAAAAATTATCCACCCCCTTTTGGAAGGGGAAACCTGGACTTTAAAGTTTTTTTTTTGGGGGTTAGAAAAACCCTTTACTTATCCATTTCCCCCTTTGGGTTTGGGGAAGGGCCGGGTCATTTCAAGAAATTTTGTTTAAAATTTTATTAAGCCCTTTTTTAGGGGCTTCCCTTTGGTTAGGGAAAAAGGCCCCCCCCTGGTCCTTCCCTAAGCACTTTTTTTTGGGATTAGTAAGACCGGTTTGAAATTCGGGGGGGACCTTTTCCCTTCCTTTGGAGTCCCCTTTGGGAAATTGTGGGGAAAAGGGGTTGTTTTTTGGGGTTGTTTTTTAACCGGGGTCAACCTCGACCCAAAGAAAAATAAAGATTGGGGGGTTTTAAAGGGGCCCAAAACCCCTCACACCCCCTTTTAAGCCCCTTTTTTGGTTTCCGGGGAACCAAATCTTCATCGGGGGGGTTTTCATATTCATTTTTTTTCCCTTTGTATCCACCAAAAAGGGGAAAAAACCCCCTTATCTTTTTCGGTGGGTCCCCTTTTAAACCCTTTCCCTTTTGTCCTTTCACTTTCTAAATTGTCCAACTTTTTTTTTTTTTTTTCCCCTTTTTTGGCCCCAACTTTTTGTTTTTTAAACTATCTCTTTTCCAATTTTGTTGCCCTTTCCCTTTTTCCTTTTTCCTTCCCTTGGGGGCCCTTTTAAAGGCCAAAGTTTTAATATTTTTTTTTTTTAATTTCACCTTCCCCTCTGATGCTTCCCGTCACAACCTTCCTTTTTCCCCCCTGTTGTTTTTTTTGTTTTTGGGGTTTTCATACGGAAATTTTTTCCCCCTTCCTTTAAACACTCTTCGAAATTTACAGCAAACCCCTTTTGGGCTTTTTAAAAGTTTTTAAAAAATAGTACTGATGAAGCTCCTTTTTCACTTACAACAACGTATTCCGGGACGGGGGCCGGGGCGGGATAGAGGGGTGTTTAATACTTCCCCACACTAATTTGCAGTTACAGCAACATCGTCCTGAAAATGATTTTGCCCAAGGGGGCATAAAAAAAAACCTGTTCCCGATGTTTTTTTAAACCCCCAAACCTTTGGATTACAGTTGTGGTTGCTCATCAATACACATGGGTTTTTTTGGTTTCCTCCCATAATACCATTAGGCCAGCACCAGAGCTATTAAGAGTGTTTAAATATAAATTGTGATAACCTTGTTTCATAATCAATGAAAAAAAATCTTAAGCTTCAAGCAACTTTGTTTGGCTTATTATAGATTTTAAGATTGAGATAAAATGTTTTTTGGGAATTTATTAGCAAAATATTTCTAAATTTTTAAAAATGTTTTATTGATGGTTCTCTTTATATTGCAGGCTATTTCTACCTAATGTTCTATTGTTCATGTTCAATCATTTCGAAGTATTTTTCAGCACATTACAAAAAATGGGGAAAATTATAGACATGTTGTTTAAAATATAAGGCAAATTGGCCCCACCTTAGTGGCCATGTTTTTTAACGGATCGGAATAATTTTGAGCAATCTTGGTAGAGGATTACCAAGAAACATCTACTAAAACATTTTGAAATCTGGCCAGTAGTTTTGAAGATGATTTTTAAAGTTTTCAAAATTTTTTTTCTTTCTGATGCCGGTGACATGGATCATGTTTATTTTGTTATATAATCTGGGTGTTTTCTGTAGAAAAGTACTCGTGTACACACACGACACAAATCTCTTAACAGTTCCTGGTTGGACCAGTACTTTGCATCTTGAAAGGTCATGAAAAACCCTTGCCCCCAATGGGGTTGGACCCCACAACCTTTGGATCCAGTTGTTTGTTACAATTCATTAAGATTAGCTCTTCATTTTCGCTTCTATACTAACATCTAAGAAGGTCACTGAAATTGACCTTCAAGTCCCGACTACTAATTAGGAAATAATATTGAAATTTTCTATACAGGGGTTTCAAAACAGTTTGAATTGAAAATATTGTGGTGATATCTGCAAAATAAGGATTTCTTTTACCCTTTGCTAGTCAATGATTAGTTTGTGTCTACCTTTAATGCAATTTCTTTTGAACTACCAAGCGAGCATCAGTTAGGATATGGTTTTAAATGAAATTACGTATGTTACCACTGGAACATGGTGAAAGTCCTATTTTTGAGTCATTTTGGGTTTTGTTTTACTTTTGACAGCTATGACTTGCTTTATTACAGCATGCTGCCAATCTGGGGATCCTGTAGATGATTTGAGGACTGCCAGCTGTGTCGATGGGAGTTTATTACAGCCATCTGGGGAAAAAAAAAAATGCTGAAGCAGACGAGTGTTCAAGTCGTACTGTTCTACTTGTTCATGTTTCAATCATTTCGAAGTATTTTTTCAGCACATTAAAAAAAATGTGAAAATTATAGACATGTTGTTTAAAAATTTTAAGGCAAATTGGCCCCCCCTCTAGCGGCCATGTTTTTTAACGGATGGGAAATAATTTGAGCTATCTTGGTAAGGGATTACCCAAGAAATCTGTACTAAAAAAATTTGAATTGGGCCGTAGTTTTGAAGATGATTTTTAAAGTTTTCTCATTTTATTCTTTCTGTTGCCATGACATGGATCATTTTTTATTTTGTTATATAATCTGGGTAGTTTTCTGTAGAAAAGTCTCGTGTACACACACGACCACAAATCTCTTAACAGTTCCTGAGTTGGACAGTACTTTGCATCTTGAAAGGTCATAAAAAAATCCTTGCTCCCAAGGGGGGTTGGACCCACAACCTTTGGATCCAGTTGTTTGTTACAATCTCATTAAGATTAGTCTTCATTTTCGCTTTTTATCTAACATCCCAAAGAAGGTCAACTGAAATTGCCCTTCAAGCCCCGATACTAATTAGGAAATACTATTGAAATTTTCTAAAACAGTGGTTTCAAAACAGTTTGAATTTGAAATATTGTGGTGATATCTGCCAAAAAAAGGATTTCTGTACCCTTTGTAGTAAATGATTAGTTTGTGTCTACCTTTAATGCAATTTCATTAGAACCTCCCAAAGCGAGCATCAGTTAGGATATGGTTTTAAATGAAATTACGTATGTTCCCACTGGAACATGGTGAAAGCCTTTGTTTTGAGTCATGTTGGTTTGTTTTATTTTTGACAGCTATGACTTGCTTTATTACAGCATGCTGCCAATTGGGGATCCTGTAGATGATTTGAGGACTCCCAGCTGTGTCTGATGGGGTTCTTTACAGCCATCCTGGGGCAAATGCTGAAGCAGATGAGTGTTCAGGTCAGTACTGTTCTACTTGTTCTGTTTCAATCATTTCGAAGTATTTTCAGCACATTACAAAAATGTGAAATTATAGACTGTTGTTTAAAATATAAGGCAAATTGGCCCCACCTCTAGCGGCCATTTTTTTTTTAAACGGATTGGAATAATTTGAGCAATCTTGGTAGAGGATTACCAAGAAAATCTGTACTAAAAACATTTTGAAATCTGGCCAGTTTCTGAAGTTTGATTTTTAAAGTTTTCATAATTTTATTCTTTCTGTTGCCATGACATGGATCATGTTTATTTTGTTATAAAATCTGGGTAGTTTTCTGTAAAAAAAGTACTCGTGTAACACCCCGACCAAATCTCTTAACAGTTCCTGAGTTGGCCCATTTACTTTGCATCTTAAAAGGGTCATGAAAAATCCTTGCTCCCAATGGGGTTGGGACCCCACAACCTTTGGCCCAGTTGTTTGTTAAAATTCTCTTTAAAAGATTAGCTCTTCATTTTCGCTTCTACTAACATCCCTAAGAAGGTCAACTGAAATTAACCTTAAAAGTCCTGACTACTAATTAGGAAAAATATTGAAATTTTCTATACAGTGGTTTTAAAACAGTTTGAATTTGAAAATATTGTGGTGATATCCGCAAAAAATAAGGATTTCTGTACCCTTTGTAGTCAATGATTAGTTTGTGTCTACCTTTAATGCAATTTCATTAGAACTCCCAAGCGAGCATCAGTTAGGATATGGTTTTAAATGAAAATTACGTATGTTCCCACTGGAACCGGTGAAAGTCCTATTTTTGAGTCACGTTGGTTTGTTTTACTTTTGACAGCTATGACTTGCTTTATTACAGCATGCTGCCAATCTGGGGGATCCTGTAGATGATTTGGGACTGCAGCTGTGTCCGATGGGAGTTCATTACACCCACCGGGGGCAAATGCTGAAGCAGACGAGTGTTCAAGTCAGTACTGTTCTACTTGTTCATTTTTTCAATCATTTCGAAAATGTGAAAATTTGACATGTTGTTTAAAATATAAGGCAAATTTGGCCCCCCCTCTAGCGGCCATGTTTTTTACGGATCGGAATAATTTGAGCAATCTTGGTAGAGGATTACCCAAAAGCATTTGAGTATAGAATTCTTTTAAGGTTTATCATTATGAAATGGTTTATTGACGAGCTGTTCGAGGCACAAAGGCAAATGTTAAAATATAGGTATGTGAGATGAACATAATGAGATGTACATAATCTGTTCTTCTTTTAAATGGAACGAAAATGTTGGTTATCACTTGATTTAGAGAGGTTTTAATGTTTGCTTTGAAAAGGGAAGCTAGTGCAGAAATTATTTCTTCCTGGGTTCAGAAATGGGAGAAAATAATTTGTGGAATAAATTTTTTTAATGGTACATTTTTTGAATCTTTAAAATGAGCCAAGCATGTTTCTTTTCAGGACATTAGTTGTTTCCAAAGGATTACTTAAAACTTTTTCAACATTGAATTTCAGCTAAAGTGAACCAGCACTGTATTCTACCCGGAAGTGCTAGTGTCAATCTCAGGAAGAGGTCTTGGAGGAGGTGAGAATTTAATGCCAACATTGAATACTTATTAAGGGGCAGAAATGTATTGTTAAATCTTAGTTGACATACCAAAGTCATGAAAAATGGTACTGGTATAGCCCCAGTTTTGACATTTCCCAAACCAACAATTTGTTTCACCTTAATTAAGCGACTACCTCTGTTAGAGGTCACTTTTTCTAAGTCTTGTATCTATAGTGACTGCTTAAAACAGGTTTTATTGTTCTTGTTTTGTTATAGATTCCCTGCCTGTGTGTCAGTCCCCCCAACAAGTGACACCCATGTCCCAAGAACACTGCTGTGTTAAGCTACTTTAAGTTTATAAAAATAAAAGGCCTATGGCTTACTGTATTATAAAAATAAAATTAAACTAGACTTCTTTTGTTCTGGACAAAAGAAAGGGCTTTTGCACTGCAAAACCATGTCAAACCTGATCATACTTATTTAGTTTTCTGAAATACACCATCTTCAAAAATTGAAGAAAAACTGTCCCGGAATGACAGCTGTAGAGTGCAAACATAATAAATAGCAGAGTAATCTGTGACGTCATATAACATAATTTGAATTTTAAAGTCATTGCATTCAAAAAGGGAATATGTGGCTTTGTTTTCAGTTATAATTTCATAATGCTAATTATTCCAGAACCATCTAAAGATAACTACAATAATACTTTAATCTTAAGTTCTGCAAGGGAATGAAGTTCACTAGACCTCTTTAAAATGCTAAAAAGGGATACAAGATTCCTTTTCTACGAAATATTCATTTCTCATATCTTCATTTAAATTTCTTCTGAATTCAAACATGTACTTACTTATGTTTTAAAACCCATCTGTTTTTGCGATATATAAAGTTATTCCTCCCCCAAAAAGGCAAAATCGGCAAAAAGATATCATGTCAAAATACTACCATTCAACAAAATAACATAAAAATTAATAGACTGATCATTAAGATCTGCATAGCAATTAGACCACATTGCATTTATGATAAAAATAGTGTTCTTTATGATATTTTCAAAGAGGGCCAAGGTGGCCCTAAGACTCTCACCTTAGAAAAACTGCTTTCATTGCCTGTACAAGTTACGAAAAATTAGCATAGTTGTACTGAAGAACATAATCCATCAGATTATTTATAATTCCACGAACTAAAGAGAGCCTGTTGTGAAAACACACAAATTTAAAAAATCAAAAGGGGCGTAACTCCTGACCTAAATGGCAGATGTCAGCCATTTTTGAACTTGGCAGAAAGAATATGGTATAAACATTGTTCTAAAGTTTGAAGATGATTACTTCAGAAATGAAGATGCTAGAATGTAAATAAAGTGAAATATTACATTTTCTTATATCAAAAGGGGCATAACTCCTGACCTTTAATTGACAGATATCAGCCATAATCGAACTTGGCCAAAAGAATATGGCTATAAACATTGTCATAGGTTTGAAGATGATTCTTAAGAAAGAAGATGCTAGGGTGCAAACAAACTAAAAATTGGCATTTTTTAATATTTAAAGGAGATAACTCATGACCTTATGGGTCGATATCAGCCATAATCGAACTTGGCCAAAAGAATATGGCTATAAACATTGTATAAAATTGGGAAAATGATTGATTGAGAAATGAAGATGCAGAATGCAAACAAACTGAAAATTGGCATTTTTTAATATCAAAAGGGGCATAACTCCCGACCTAAGAAGTTAATATTAGCCTAATCGAAGGTGAGAAGATGGTAATAAACATTGTCATAAAGTTTAAAGATGGTTGCTTTTAAAAAATGAAGATGCTAGAGTGCAAAGTGACCCAAAGGGCAATGTGAAATCTAGTTTTTTTTTTTAACTTAAAAGGGGCTAACTCCTGACTAATAGGCCAATATCAGCCATAAACGAACTTGACCAAGATTTTATGGTAATAAACATGTTATAAAGTTTGAAGATGATTTCTCAAGAAAAGAAGATGCTAGAGTGCAAACAAACTAATTGTGGACGACGGACGGCGGATTGACGGAAAATGGACGGACAATGGACATTCATCGATTTTATAGCTCATCTTGAGCACATGTGCTCAGGTGAGCTTAGAATTAATAGTTTCTTAGAAAAAGCAATCAAATGATTAGGGCTAACTGCAGAAATGCAAAGAAATGAATTTTTATTCCTCATCTAACTTCCTTATATGATGTCCAATTTTAAAAAAAAAAAGGCCTTCATATTTCCAACATTTCACGTGTTTCATGTTTCAAAATTTTCTGTTACGTGCTTGAGATTAGAAAGTTTTTTTTCAAGAAAACGACAAAAATCGGCAATTAAGATGTTATGTCTGTTATTTCCTTTCGACAAATAACTTTATAATTATGGTCCGATCATTAAAATCTGCTATCATTAGAACCACATTACATCATGCAAAAAGAGTGTTCTTTATGTTATTTTAAAAAATTATTAGTTTTTCGAAAAAAGGAATTAAGTGATCAGGACTTACTGCGGGGTGCATGAAAGAACGGTTTTACTGATTCTTAGTTTTTATGTAATTCCTTTTATTAAGTCCAATTTTTTAAAAAAATAGGTACCCTTAGAAAGGTCTTTTGATACGGCAAAAATCGTGGATAAATATGTTCATATTGTTTTGTTTTTCCCCATAAAATTAATGAATATTAGGTCAATCTTTAAAATTTAAACACCCAAAAGAACAGCCGGGGGATTGATCTACAAAATTTTATTCATACTCTTATTAACAAAAATCAATAATTATCCAGATATTAGTAGTAAAGTGCGCTAAGTGTTGCAACATCTTGGGTTTTTTTGCAATAACTCAAATGATTCAACCCCGATCTTCAAAACTATTATCATCTGAAAGGCCTTGCAAAGCACTAAAAATTATACGCATAGTGTTCGATAGAATATTTTTTTTTTTTTGAGATATTTAAGGCCAAGAAAAACCGATAATTGACATGTGACCTTGACCTTAGTATTTTCCGGGAAACGGAAGTGATGATGACAATAAAAAGCTATGTTTCACTTCAGTGAATATTTTATGCAAATCGGTCAAAAACTTTGTCTTCCAGTGCTAAAAACGTATATTTTGGATAAAAAATTTGATAACGTGTCATGACGTCATTTTACGTCTGACGCCCTTTTAGTCTGACTTTCGTCCTCAGGTGGAAAGAAATCAGTAGGATTATTCTGCCCAAATTTTCTGTTTCTAGCTTATCTGGTGTTTCGTAATTCTTCAATACTTTTTTGGGTCAAAAGTTCGAAACTTGGTTATCCCATAGTCCTTGATTTTTTCAATTATTGAAAAAGTAAATAATCCTGCACAACAAAAATTTAATATAACTTCTGAAAAAAAAATAAAAGTAAATCGGTCCAGACTGCCCGCTGTAGAGGGTAAAAGTTTTGTAGTTTTTTCGCCTGCGTCAGTGACGTACATAAAGAAAAGAAATTGCGATCAAAAGCCCCAAAAATTACTGTGTTACTGAAAAAATTTCATGTGCTAGCTTATGGAAACCTTTTTTAATTTGAAACCTCAAAAGGAAAAAAAAAAGAGAAAATAATAAGAAGACTGAATCGCTATCCGATTCTCGGTTTTGCAAAAGCATTTCCCTCATTTAAAACGGTCGTGATCGAAAAAAATATTTCTTCGTTCAATTGCTTGTCGATACTTTTAAACACGATTTTCAAACTTTTTGTCGCAAGGTTTAAGCAGCCTTTTTTCCAAGAAGAATACTTTTAAGTATTCCTGTCTGTCATGTAGCGCAAACTTAAAAAATTTTTTTTGGGACTTCGGGTATGAAAATTTTATGTGTGTTGCTTTATGATGGCACATACGACAATTGTACTCGATAAAAAAGAATTGTAATTGACAAACCCTTTTTAAAAATAACACGCGAAATGTTTTTGCACTAACTAATTTTGCATAAAAATCTACATTTTCATGAAATATCCGATTTTTTTTGGTTGTTTCAAAATTGTGTCCCCAAAGGAAAAATAAAAAAAAATGGCATAAATCAGACTTAAATTTTTTAGATATAAAGAGTGTTTTCAGCCAAGCGCCCCTGGGGCAAAACGAGAAA
Organism: Solen grandis; assembly: GCA_021229015.1. Lineage (NCBI taxonomy): Eukaryota > Metazoa > Mollusca > Bivalvia > Adapedonta > Solenidae > Solen > Solen grandis. The sequence goes on along the minus strand of CM037781.1, from coordinate 71,550,261 downwards.
AAAAAATTGAGTAAAATTTTCTATTAGGTCTAGAAGCAGAAAATGGTTAATCAAGTTACAAGTAAATAGTCAAACTTCTTTTCCCTTTATATGCAATTTGAAGCTAAAAATGATTTACAATTGTTCTAAAGAGGATAAAATATTGGTCTTCTGAAAAAGACGAAATCAAGTCCGATCTTCAAAAACTAAAATCACTAAAAAGGGCTTTTAAGAAACTAAAAAATTTTGATCTTACTTTCAATGAAATATTTTTTGTTTTGGAGATTTGGAGCCAAAAATTAAAAAACAATAATGCAATTGCCCTTGACCTTTGCAATTTCATTTTAATTTTTTAAATTGTGAGGTCCTTTCAAAACAAAAACAATACATATTGTGAAAATATCATGAAGAAGAACTAAAAATTCGGAGTGCAAAAAAATGTTTTTGAAATTTTAAATTTTTTCCTAAATTTTAGTGAAGTTTGCCGTTTCTAGGGAAAAAACCATGCTTTGTAAATTCGCCCCCCCATATATTTTGTGGTATATGTCTTGCAAATCATTTGTGTAATCGAATTTTCTATTGATTCTAACAAAAATAAATGGGTTTTTTGGTAGCCCTTTCCCCTTTCCACAGTTTTTGTGGGTTCGAACTTTCAACCTTCCGCAGTAGCTAAAAAATTTTACCCATCTCCCTAGTAACTATCATATTTTTTAGGCTATCAAAAAGGAACATAATGAATAAACCGCATTTGGATCAGCTTTAGTTTTTTATTTTAAAAGTAGAAGGTGCTTTAAAGTAAGCCCCCCTCTCCGGCAAAAATGAGAAACAAAATTGATTAAAATTTTTACTTTTGGCCCTAGAATGCAGCAAATGTTAATCAAGTATACAAGGCACTAGTAAACATTTATTTCTGTATTCAAAATTTGAAGAATAAAAACGGTTTAAAAATTTTTCCAAAAAAGGATAAAATTTTGGGGACTGCCGTAAAAAGACCAAATCAAGTCGATTTTTCAAAACTAAGATCATGGAAAGGCTCTTCGGGAACAAAATTTTTTGGGTCAAAACTTTCATGAAATTTTTTTATTTTTGGAGGTATTTTGGGGCCCGAATAAAAACCAATTATCGTAATATGACCTTGCTTTTCATTTTTTTTTAAAACTTTTTTTGTGGGGCCCTTTTTAAACAAAAAATACATAACTTTGAAAATATCATGAAAAATGAACGAAATTAAAAAATCAGGAGCGAAAAAAAATGTTTTAAAAAATTTATTTTTCCTAAAATTTTAGTGAATTTTGACCGTTTCTAGGAAAAAACCATGATTTTTTAAATTCGCCCCCTTTAATTTTGTGGATATTTTGAAAATCATTTGCAGAACAAACTTTCTATTGATCTCTAAAAAAAAATGGATATTTTTTGTGCCTACCTCATTTGCGCAGTTTTTTGCGAGGGTTTAAACTTTCAACCTTCTAAAGTCAAAAACTTTCAGCGACCCGCACCCTCAAAATCTACATATTTTTGGGTATCAATAAGGAAAGAATGCAAAACCATTTTAATCCCACCCAAATAACTGAGTTATTGCCATTTAAAAAATTTATACAAAACGCCCCCCAGCGGGGAAAAGTAAGACATTAAAAGAAAATTTTCTCAACGTTGGTATCTTCAAATACTTGGTAAAAATGATTAAAATTTTATAAAAGTGGCTTTCTGATACGGGGATTTGCCCTTAAAAAAAAAGGGGTTTGAAAAAAAATAAAAAACTAGATCGCTATTGCGATTATCGGTTTTCGCAAAAGCAATTCCATTAGTTCCGAGTACATGTTTGAAATAACATTTCTTCTTCAAAAAGGTTGTTGATACTGTTAACAGCGTTTTTTCAAACATTTTTTTGCAATGTTTTTGCAGACTTTTCCCAAAGAATTTTTGTTTTTTCTGTCAGTTATGCAATTCAATTCAGTTTTCCCAGTTTGATTCGAAAAAACATTTCTTCGTAGATGGCTTGTTGTACTTTTAACAGCAATCTTTCAAAAATTTTTTTTTGCAATGTTAAATCGATTTTTCCAAAATAATATTTTTGGAATTACTGTCTGTTATGTAGTCCCCATATCATGGTTTTCCGAAATCAATTCCATTCAAATCAGGTACTGATTCGAAAAAACATTTCTTCGCTAATGGCTTGTTGTAATGTTAACAGCAATTTTTAAACATTTTTGTCGAATGTTTTAAACAGACTTTTTTCCAACAATATTGTTGAGTTATGTCATTATGAAGTCGAGATATCATCCCTTTTCCGAAAGCAATTCCATTCATTTTACGAGTGCATGATTCATAAAAATTTTTCATTCAATGGCTTGTGATCTGTTAAACAGCGATCTTTAAAAATTTTTGTTGCAAATGGTTAAAAAGGGTTTTTACCCAAAAAAATATTTTTGATTTTACCCGTCAGTTATGTAGCCGGAAACACCCGTTTTTCGAAGCAATTCCATTCAGTTCACGAGTCGCATGTTGAAAAAAAATTTTTTCGTTCAATGGCTTGTTGATATGTTAACAACGATCTTTCAAACATTTTTTTCACAATGTTTTAGCAGACTTTTTACCAAAAGAATATTGGAGTTTTTTTACGGACTTGGGTACGCAATGTTTTTGGTGTGTTGCTTTTTGTAGCAACAAACGACAATTGTATCGATAAAAAAGAATTGCAATGACAAACAAAAGTATAAAAAAACACACGGACAATGAATTGCCCCTAAAAACCCATTACAAAATAATGTTCATTGAATTATTCATTTTCAGAAATATGATTTTTTTTTAGTGTTTTTTCAAATTTTTGTCAACAAAAAATTCCCGGGAGTATACATCATTCCTTTTCGTGTCTTAATCCTGAAGAAATCATAATTTTTGTCAAAGTTCATGAAACTACGCGTTTTAATTGTTTTTAAAAATACACTTTTGCCTTTTTTGCCATAAATCAACCAATTTAACCCGATCTTCAAAAACTTTTAAAATCCTGGAAAGACCGTTCAAGAACAAAAAATTTTGTTTTACTTTCAATGAAATATTTTTAGTTTTGGAATTTTGGGGCCCTAAAAAAACAATAAACGTAAAATGACCCTTTACCTTTTCATAATTTTAATTTTTAAAATTTTGGGCCCTTTTAAATAAAAATACATAATTGTGAAAAATTTATGAAGAATGAAAAAAATAAAATCGGAGCGATAAAAAACATTTTTTTTGAAAATTTAAAATTTTTCCCAAAATTTAGGAAGTTTGACCCTTTGAGAGGAAAACCAGCATTTCTTAAAAATTTTACCCCCTTTTTTTGTGCTATATGTCTTTCAAAACATTGCAGCCCAAAAAAGAATTCTTCTATCGATGTTAAAAAAAGGGTAGGTTTTTGTGACCTTCCCTCATTGACGTTTTAGCGGGTTCGAACTATCAACCTTCCGTTACTAGCTCAAAAAATTTCAGCCATTTATACTTAGAAAATTTCATTTTTTTGAGGGTTTAAAAAAGGAAAATAAGCAAAAAACCCCTTTGAATCAGACTTCAACTTTTTTAGTTTTAAAAATGAAGGTGCTTTCAAACTTAGGGCCCCAGGGCAGATTTTGAAACAAATATAGTAAAATTTTACCATTATCCCAGCAATGCGGGGAAATGTTCAACCAAGTAACAAGTGCCAAGCAAACATTTATTTCTATATACAATTTAAGCATAACACGGTTTTACAATTATTAAAAAGGATCAAACTTTTGGGCGCCTAAAATGACCAAAAACAAGTCGATCTTTAAAAACTTGACATCACTTTAAAAAGCCCCTTTAAAAACTAAAAATTTTGTATATATTTTAATGAAAACTTTTTTTGTTTTTGGGGTATTTTGGGGGGAAAATTTTAAAAGCAATTATCGTAATATGACCCTTTACCTTTGGTTTTTTTTTAAAATTTTTAAAATTTGGAGGCCCCCTTTTGAAGATAACAATAATAATTGTGAAAATTTCTGAAGAATGAAAAAAAAATTAGTGGAGTGACAAAAACTGTTTTAAAATGTTATTTTTTTCCCAAATTTTTGTGAAATTTGACCGTTTTAGAGGGCAAACCTGATTTTTTAAAATTTGCCACCCCATATATTTTGTGCGTATATGTTTTGCAAACATTTGCAGCAAAAAGAATTCTTCATGATCTCTGCAAAAAAGGATGGTTTTTCGTAACCACCCCCATTTGCAAGTTTTTGGAGGTTCGAAAATTCAACCTTCTGTAGCTCAAAATTTCAGCGAACGTACCCTCGAAACTTTATTTTATTTGGCTTCAAAAGGAAAAGAAAGTAAAAAAAAGCATTTGAATGGACCCCAAATAACTTTTTTTAGCCATTAAAATATTTCATAAAACGCCCCCCCAGGGGAAAAGTAAGACTAAAAGGAATTTTCTCAAGTTAGGATCATCTTAAATACTGGTAAAAACTGGGGAAAAAATTTTATAAAGTGGCTTTTTGATACGGAGTTTTGCCCTTAACAAAAAAAAGGGTTGAAAAAATAAAAAAAAAAAAAAAAAAATAAAACAGGAAGAACAAAGGTTTTACGCGGGTGCGAAAAAACCCAAAAACTAGAACCGCAAAGCGGATCTTGGTTTTCGCTTTAATTTATAGTAAGGTATGGTTTCAACTGCAGACATAATTGATTGATTTAAAATTTATTCGAATATTTTTGTTAATTGATCAAATTAAGTCGATCTTCAAAAATAAACATCATTAGAACGATTTTCACGAACTAGAATTTTGTTTTATTATTTCTATAAAATATTTTAGATTTAGAATATTTTGTGCGAAAAAAATAACGGTATTAGCCTTGACCTTTGCATTTTTCATCGTTATTTATTGAGTTTTTTTTGTTTTTTTTAAAGCAAAACATTAAAAAAAGATGAAGTTAAAACAAAAATAAAGTCGGAGCGAAAAAAAGAGAAACTATGGATTTACAACTGTTTGATAAAGGATCAAATTTTGGGACTGGAATTTTGATCAAATGAAGCCGATCTTCAAAATCTAAACCAATGGAAAGACTCTTCAAGATAAAAACTTTTTTTCATATACTTTTATAAAATTTTTGATTTGGATATTTTATCCCGAAAAAAATAAAAATAATTGGTTTTAAAACCCTTTGACCTTTGCATTTATGCTTGTTTTTTTTTTTCTTGTTTTATTTGTTTGATAAAAATGCAAAACGTGAAAAAATGATAAAAATTTGAAAAAAAATAATCAGGGAGCAAAAAAGGAAGCGGATATACAATTGTTTATAAAGGATCAAAACTTTGGATGTTGTCTTTGAACAATGAAGTCGGTCTTAAAAAAATAATATTAATGGGATCCCTCACAAACTAAAACTTTGTTCATTACTTTCTATAAATATTTTTAGTTTGGAGCTATTTTTCCCGATATAAATAAAAATTTAAAGGTATATGCCCCTTGACCTTTGTTTTTGTTGTTTTTTTTTTTTATGATTTTTTGTTTTAAAAAAATAAAAACATGAAATAATGTGAAGTTTAAAACAAAAAATAAAGTCGGAGCAGAAAAAAGAGAAAAAATAGGATTCAATTGTTTGAAAAGAGGATCAAATTTTGGATGTTTCATTTAAAACAATGAAGCCCGGTCTTCAAAAACTAAAATTTAAGGGAAAGATTCTCGAACCTAAAAATTTTTGTTCATTACTTTTATAAAATATTTTTATTTGGAGCTTTTTTATGCCGTATAAAAATAATAATTGGTATTTTGACCTTGACCTTTGCTTTATGTTTTTGTTTTTTTTTATGATTTATTTGTTTTAAAAAAATGCATAAAATTTAAAAAATGAAAAATTAAAACAAAAAAAAAAGTCAGGGCAGCAAAAAAGAAAAACTTGGAATACAATTTTTTGAAAAGAGGATCAAACTTTGGTGTTGTCTTTGAACAAATGAAGTCCGGTCTTCAAAAACTAAAATTAATGAAAGATTCCTCAAAACAAAAAAACTTTTTTTTCATTATTTTAAAAAAATTTTTTTAGATTTGGAGTATTTTATGCCGATATAAATAAAAAATAATTGGTATAGGGGCCTTGACCTTTGCTATTTGTTGTTGTTTTTTTCTATGATTTATTTTTTTTTTAAAAATCCATAAACCCAGTGAATAATGATGAAGATTGAACAAAAAAAAAGTCAGGAGCAGAAAAAAAAGAAAAAAAATTTTGGATATACTTTTGTTTGAAAAGAGGTAAACTTTGGATTTTGTCATTTGAAAAATGAAGCGGTTTTAAAAAACTAAACATTAATGGAAAGTTTCCCTCACAAACTAAAACTTTTTTTAATATACTTTTATAAAATTTTTTAGATTTTAAGCTTTTTTTGCGATAAAAAAAATAATAATTGGTTATGACCTTGACCTTTGTTTTGCTTGTTTTTTTTTCTTGATTTTATTTTTTTTATAAAAATGCATAAACAGTGTTAATGATGAATATTGAACAAAAAAAAAATTTCGGGCAGAAAAAAAAGGGGAAAAACTTGGATATAAAATTGTTTGAAAAGGGATCAAACTTTGGAGTGGTCATTTGATCAAATGAAGTCCGTTTAAAAAAACTAAACTTTTGGGAAAAGACTCCTCGAAAACAAAAACTTTTGTTCATATACTTTCTAAAAAAATTTTTTTAGATTTGGACTATTTTTTGCCGATATAAATAATAAAAATTTGGGTAATGCCTTGACCTTTGCTATTATGTTGTTTTTTTTTTCTTGAATTATTTGTTTTATAAAAATGAAAAACAGTGAAATAATGATGAAGATTGAACAAAAAAAAAAGTCGGAGCTGAAAATACCTTAAAAAGTCATTTTTTTAAAAATGTTGATTTTTCGAAAATATTGGTTAAGTTTGACCGAAACTGTGGAAAAAACCATGCATTTCCAAAATTCGCCCCCCCAATATTTTGTGGTATATTCTTGCGATCTATGAACAAACAAATTTCCCTATTCTTTTAAATTTAAAATGGGTGGGTTTTTTTGGTAGACTCCCCTATTTCACAGTTTTTGGAGTTCGAATTTTCAATCCTGTGCACGAAAAGTTTAAAATTTCGAAATTTTTTTAAAACCCTATCATATTTATTGGGGTATTTAAAAGGAAACTTTGTGCAAAAACCGATTTAAATCGGCCTAAATAATGGAGATATTGTTATAAAATTTTATATAAAAACCCCCCCGGGGGGGAAAAACAAAAAAAAATAAAAATTTCTCGCGTTAGGATCATTTTAAAAATGGTGGTATTATGAAAAAATTTTCTGATGTGGTTTTTCCCCTGGGAGCTATGCCTTTAAAAAAAGTGGAAGAAAAAAAAAAAAAAAAAAAAAAAAAAAAGAAAGAACGAGAACAATAGGTTTTCGCCAGCGATGCGAAAACCTAAAAAAAAAAAAAAAAAAAAAAAACAAAGAAGAAACAATGGGTTTTTCGCACTGCGAGGTCAAAAAAACCTAAAAAAAAAATAAAAAGAAGAAGAACAATAGGTTTTCCATGCGAGGTGCGAAAAACCTAATAATAAAAGTTTGGAGAAAGCCGAAATGAAAAAGGCAATATGCTTATCGGTCCGGGTGTACAAAATTTGCATCCTAAAATGCATCATTCTCTAAAATAGCTTTCGCAATTACCTTTAAACCGGGGGCAGTTTTTCCTGCGTAGGAACGTCGGATGGGGAAACCAACCAATAACCCCTTCTTTTTTACTTAAATTTGCTAGTTTGGGTTTACAGCCTTACCCCGAAAAACATGAATTTCTGCCATGTTTGTTAAAGGAATCATCGGGAAATTTTTCAGGATTTTTGACACCGTGGCTACGGCATTCCTAAAAATTTTAAACTTCATACGTCAACTTCCCCGATTTTATATGATTTTTTTAAATAATTTTTGTTAAATATGATGACGTCATAATCACGGACCAAAAAAAATATTCCTTGCAGTAAAATCATTTCATTTTCAGTGTTTAACCCTAAAGAAATTAATTTTTGACTCAAAGTTCATAAAAAACTACGGTTTAATTTCGAAAAAGTACATTTTTGCCTTTTCCCTTTAACTAAACCCCAATTAACCCGATCTTAAAAAACTTAAAACAGGAAAAGAGTCTTAAAGAATAAAACTTTTGTCTATACTTTCAATGAAATATTTGTAGTTTTGGAGCTTTTGGGGGCAAAAAAAAAACAAATATCGTAATAAGACCTTGATTTTATTTATTTTTTAATTTTTAATTGTAAACCCCTTTAAAATAACAATACATAATTGTGAAAATATATGAAAATGAACAAAAAAATTAAAGTCGGAGCGACAAAAACATGTTTTGAAAAATTAATTTTTCCTAAATTTAGTGAAGTTTGCCGTTTTTTAGAGGCAAACCATTCATTTCTTAAATTTTGCCCCCCATAATTTTTTTGCGTATTGTCTTGAAAAACTTTGCAGCAAACAGACTCTTTATTGATCTTAACAAAAATGGATGGTTTTCGTAGACTCCCCCATTTGCGCAGTTTTTTTCGAGGGTTTGAACATTCAATTCTAAAGCTCAAAAAACTTTCAGCGGCACGTACCTCAAAACTTTTTTTATGGGTATCAAAAGGAAAAAGAATGCAAAAACCGCATTGAACGGACCCAAATAACGAGTTTTTAGCCATTTTTTAAATTTATACAAAACGCCCCCAGCGGAAAAGTAAAATAAATGAAAATTTTCCAACGTTAGGATCTCTTCAAATACGTGGTAAAAATATTAAAAATTTTTAAAAATGGCTTTTTGATCACGGGATTTTGGGTTTAAAAAAAAAGGGGGGAAAAATAATAAAAAACTGAATCGCTATGCGATATCATCGGGTTTTCGAAAAGCAATTCATTCGTTCTCGATTCAATGTTTCGAAAAAAAAATATTTTTTGTTTTAATGGCTTTTGAATATGTTATACAGTGATCTTTCAAACTTTTTGGCAATGTTTTAAAAACTTTTTTTTTCCCAAAAAGAATAATTTTTAAGTTTACCTGTCTGAAAGTAGGGCCAACTGAAAATTTTTTTTCAGACTTTGGGTTTATGCAAATTTTATGTGTGTTTGCTTTTGAGGGTGACATACGACAATGTTTTCTGATAAAAACAATGCAAAAAAACAAACAGTATAAAATGACACGGACAATGCGAATGCATTAACATTATA
>CM037781.1:71491002-71541002 GCA_021229015.1 Solen grandis | reverse complement strand
CAGAGCTTTCCACTTATTTTGGAATGTTGTGGCAGGGAATCAAATCCAAAATCTCTTGAATATGGGGCCGATGCTCACTGCTAAAACCTGAGTTTGGTACCCCATGTTACACAATGCAAGACTGATAAACATGGTCACTTTAATCAGATCAACTCTCAAGCTAAACCAGTTTAAAAGCAGCTTCTCATTCTTAAAGTTTTAACCCTTTCTCTTATAGAGGACACCATGAAAAAACTTATGCGAACAGCATAAAACCAGATCAGCCTGCGAGTAACTCGCAGGCTGATCAGGTTTTATGCTGTTCGCTGCTCCTCAGTGGTCTGGAAATGAGGAGTTTGTAATTAAATTTGGTAAGGTTTAACTGTGGTTTTCTGCAGATCAGGCTTTGTGTGATACCTATTGAGGGCGTCAAAATGAGTCTATATGAGGGAAAGTTTTAATGAATGATAACCAACATCTAACCTTACAAGTCCAAGAGTAACTGGCAGGTTGATCTGGTTTATATTGGTTCGTAAGTGTTCATCAACTTGAAGTCACCAATAACATATGTTAGAACCTTACAATGAAGGAGTCTATATTTTTGCATTTTGACAGAAAGCAATATTCTTAAGAAGATCTTCTCATTGGTAATGGTGATCATGTTTGCATGGTCCTTGAGGTGGGAGGAAACCTGAATACCATGAGAAAACCCATGTGTCTGAATAGGTGGCCAAATACCCACATATAACCACGGACCAGCTTAGGACCGAGCATTGGTAACATTGGTGAAAAGTCCACCACAAACTTAAATGACTGATTTATCACTTTGCCCGTAGCAAAAAAGATTTATAGAAACAAGAGAAAAAAATGTGACAGCAAAGAAAAAGAAAAAACTGTATGGAGACACTTAGCATACTAGCTTCTTCCTGCACATACAGTACCTAGAAATAGTAAACTACGAGTCTATGGCCACAAACATAGGACTTGCTTGTATGCAAATTTAACTTAATAAAGACTTCCTGATCATTGCCGATCAATATCCCAACATCCATGCTTTAATATTGTGCTCTTCCAAACTTACCCTGTCATATATCTCCCGATATTCAACTGAGAGCTGGATACAGCATAATGCAAGATCCAGACTTCCGAAAATAAAAAAAACTATCACTCAACTTCTCACAAAAACTGCTGACTTGCAAATTTAAAAGAGATATATTGTATCATAGGTCTTTCTCATACCTCATGAAAACTTTGCTGATCAAAGTTATATGTTTTACGTCGTTTTTAAAAACAATGTATCATGATTCAATTTCATGAACTTAGTTAAACAAGAAAGTCAGTAGAACTGACAGATGCTCCCCGAAGAACGTCATTGTTACAAATAAGACTTTGGTCAAAGGGTGGGAGGATATGTTTAGGACCGGAATGGGATCAGCACATGCATATCATGTATAGAATCCAGGTAATGCGCATCTCCTCTTGGTAATAAAGCTTCACATAAAAAGTTTTGTTGAAATCAAGCCGTTAGTTCCTGAGAAATAGTCCGGACAAGGAAAGTGTGACGGACGAACGAACAAACGGACGGACAAAGCGGCGACTATATGCGTCACCTTCAGTGAGCATAAAAAAAGGTAAAAAAAAGCTCTTAACTCTCTAAACAGTAAACCATATTATATATTCTTGTTCCTTTTGATGAGACAGAAGATAAAATGGTAAATACTTTGGTGTCCCCCAAGATCACACAGGGGTCAGGCCCCACCCCCAAAATTTTACTTAGGACCTTTCAGCTCAAAGCTGTTGAAATCCCCATTCCTAAATCATATCTATTCTCCTCATCAGATGAGATGTTTTACCAACTCTAATTTGGAGACTTAGTAACAGTTTACTATTTAATATGATAATACGTGTTACTCATCAGATCTTTCATTGATTTTTTTACGCTTTTATACTACTGAAAATTAAGTCATACATTTCAATGTGTGCTCATATCAAAGAGGTTAACCAACACTCTTGACATATGACTGGATATTTGAAATAGTGTATAATGGCCTAAACAACAATTAGCTGACATGATTATGATTGACATTACTAGCATATTGAATTTTGTGGGGTTTTGTTTAAATGATATCTCCTGTTAAATTAGGCAAATGACATGAATATCAGTCAACAACATGGTAGTAGGGGCCATAACTCTCTTAAAAATTGAGGAACCAGGTCACGTCAACGTTATGCGTATCTACTCTTGGTAATAAAGCTTCCCATAAAGTTTCGTTGAATTCAAGCCATTAGTTCCTGAGAAATAGCCCGGACAAGAATCATGCAACATGAACTATAGGCCAAAAAGTCAAGGGGCCAAAACTCTGTGAATAATTGAGGAACCAGGTCACGCCGAAGATATGCGTATCTACTCTCTTCCCATAAAGTTTTGTTGAATTCAAGCCATTAGTTCCTGAGAAATAGCCCGGACAAGAATCATGTAATATGTACTATAGGCTGAAAAGTCAATGGGCCATAACTCTTTGAAAAATTTAGGAACCGGGTCATGCTGAGGATATGCGCATTTCCTCTTGGTAATAAAGCTTCCCATAAAGTTTCGTTGAAATCAAGCCATTAGTTCCTGAGAAATAGTCCGGACAAGGAAAGTGAGATGGACGGACGCACGGACAGACGGACGAACAGACTGACGAAGTGGCGACTATATGCGTCACCTTCGGTGAGCATAAAAACTTATGCAAAATCATGGCATAAAAAAAAAAAATCTAAAGAAATTTCATTTGTTTTTAAAGTAAAAGTATCTGAACTTCTCGTCTCAAATCTGAATGCTGCTGAGTGACTGATGTCCAACTTTAAGGAGTCACATAAAAATAATGTTTTATGTTTCAAATATTATTTCCCTGTCTAGACTAAAGTTAAAATGGAAAACAATTTAGACTTATTGCTATATTTTCTGCACAAAATAGTTTTAAAACTGTCTCAACTGTATAGTAATATTTCCTCCTATGGTTTCGTAACAGTTAAACCTTTTACCTCATATTTATAAAGAAATTTAAGAATTAATGAATATTAATTAAATGAACTTAAAATGGTACTGTAAAATCATAATATTTCGTGGGGGATTAATTTTCGTTGATTTCGTGGACGCCGCTATCCACGAATTTATGTCCCCACGAAAAGTTTTCATTTATCATGTCAAACAGCTCGCCGATAATGACGACCTTCTCCCATACCCCAACAGACTCGTGTAAATTGAGTTCAATAATATATATATAAAGTTTATGTTCTGGAATATAATGTATTAAAAAGCAAATAAACAAATCGCCAAAGAAAACTTCATAATGTTAGTTGTGTTACTTTTTGTGTTTAATGTACAAGTGCAACTAATTTTGAGTTGGTTTCCACCATAAATTTACAGTACTCCACCCACTTTTGTTTATACTGCGGTCGCTGTACTAGTCGTGTTTTATGGTACATAGTTTTATAATATATACATGGTATATGTACAAGTATATATATTACTCGTTTTATCCTTTCATTTGTGAAGTTTTGCTTCATTACAAATTGTGTCATAATTTTTTTTGAGTACACGAGTGTCTTCAAGTTCCTGCGTAGATAAGCTGCATGGGTAGGAGAGATCCACCCTGTGTTATGGCCAATATAGCACAGTGATTTGTCGTTGTCATCAAGACGACTGATTTGACACCTGCTGTGTCCCCATTGTCCACTTGCCCCCAGGCACGACAGGACATCCTGTCTAGCCCCAGTTGATGACGAGTGGGTCCGGGATATCATGCTGTGCCATAACTGTGGTGACCTCGGTTTTTATCATAAGCAATAGATGGCCGAAATATTACGAAAATTATATGGCCACAAGCTTAGATTTATTTACACTTACTTTGGTCTGATTAACGCTCCCTAAAAGTAAGTTCTGAAAACAGATCTTAACATATACTAAATGTCATGTCATTAACATATTATGATTAATATTAGGCTGCATTCTTTTCAACTTAAATTTTGTAAAGGTCTTCAAATCAACATCCAGATAACGTTGAAATAAATAAATAACAACAAATATTTTTTTTCTAACGAACGAATCCACGAATTCTTGTCCCCACGAACATGTTTTTTTTCACTGAATCCACAAAATTTCATCCCCACGAAATTAAATGATTTCACAGTATATGAAATCCTGAATTTTTCTTTGCCACATGGACTATGTAGAAACTGAGCTACAATATTGTAAGAGCAACAGAGGGAACTCTGATCAGACAGCTCCTGACCATGGTCTTCTCTGTTTGCTAATATGTCAAAATTAGTATATAAAGTAAAGGTTAATTAAACAAACAGAATGATCATGCTTTATTAAGTAGATTTTGTATGCTAATTTAACCCTTTCCTTCATATAGACTCATTTTGACGCACTCAATAGGTACCACAGAAAGCCTGATTAACTCGCAGGCTGATCTGGTTTTATGCTGTTTGCATAAGTCTTTTCATGATATCCTCTATGAGGGAAAGGGTTAACACAAATATGTACTCTACAAGTTACTACCTTTTAACAACAGTAAAATAGTGTTATTCCATGGAATTATTTCCTGAATACCACATATGTGTCATGGTAAAAACTCCATTGCTTTATATTCTACTTCTGAGAAGCACTAATCCAATTACATTGCAAATTGTGTCATTTTCCTTCATAAATTTAACTGAGTCAGTATCTTACAATTCCAAACTTCCTAATTTCTTTTCGGGGAGGACTGGCGATGATCTGAATATTTCTACAGGATGTGCAAAAATAAGCCTACCATTATGTTACCTAGGGAATATTGCTGGGGACATAAAAATAAGAACTAAAATATACAAGTAAAAAATGAGTGAAATTATTGATCAAAGAGGACCATAAGAAATTGCATTAACTTATCCATACTGGGTACTCTAGAAAAAAGAAGGTATCTAGATCATCGTGCAATCATAGTCCTGTACAAGCAAAAGAAGTTATCATTTAATCACAGGACAGTAAATATGTTTCTGTTACCTCCCTTTACCATAATATTTATATAGATAAACAGGTATTAAAGATCAACCAAAAAGATTTCATTTTCATTATTATCTGTTAGAATATATATTAGTTTAAGATATTCTGTAGAAAAAAAATGCTGAAATTATTTGTAGTTTTTATGAAATCAGCTACTAAAAGTTGCAAAAATGATCCAGGTGAATAAAGTTTGACTGGCTTCTCTCCCTTTGCTTCAGCATCATCAATAGACCAAACTCTGCCAGCACTATATATTGTATTGAACAATTCACTATAAGTGTAACTAATTTCAAGCTTAAAATAAAAAATAACAATGAACACTGAAGGGTGTAAATATGTTGATCAATTACTCTCTTTACTTACATATAAAAAATATTAAGATATATTCTTTAGATTTAACAAATAGTGATCTTTGGAACACATGTGTCACCATAAAAAGCATAAAGCATACCGAAAAAAGTGTGACGGACAAGTGTGGTGGAAAAAGTGTGACAGACAGACAGTCGGACAGACGACGGAAAAGTCATCCCTATCTGTCACCTCTGCTTAAAGCAGGTGACACAATAAAACTGGTCAGTATAAATGTATTGAATACTGATATTGGAGGGGCCATTATAAAAAAAAAAATGTCATATCACGATGTATTCTAAAAATGATATTTGGTAATACATTTATTGACATAAATTAAAAATTCTGTATCTGTTTTGGGTTTCCACAGAGACCATTTTTTTTAAATGAGTAAAATCTGTAACGTATCTACTGATAAGAATTAAGTTTTGTTTGTTTGGTTGCATGATTATGTAATTTTCTGTTTGGGTTCAATCAGAGGTTGAAAAAAGGGGTTACTCGGGTTAATTGATCCGGGATGTACAAGACTGGCTCTTGCCGGTATCCTTAAATCACTGCAGAGATTTATGGCCCTTGGTGTCAACTCTCAAGACAATAACAAATCACTTAAAGACATGAACTGATGCTCACAGAAGGTCAGATTCTTATCCACATTGGCACTTACAGGGATTTCATTACCATTTAGCTTAGATAGTGAAACATTGTCAATTAGTTAAACGTGACACAGATTAAGTCATAATTTACACATTTTAGATCAACGGCAAGGTTCATTCAGGAGAATGAAATGGAATTATTAGGGCAAAAATATAATATTTTGGTAGGATTTTTGGTTCATTATAATTAAAATCAATTTGATTTTATAGTTACTTCTTTGTATGGTACATAAAAAGTAATACATTAATAAACTGACATAAAACTATATATCTGATACCTATGATAAAATGTGATCACATTACTCTTGAAATATGATTCTGTTTATCTGTCATTCTGACATGGATTGATGACAAAAAGCTGCTTTTTTTAATGGAATAATGATATTGGAAGACAAGAGTAGATGCATGAAGAACTACTAATTTTCATTTTTTTTTATTCCATAATCAGTTAAGAGTGCTTCTCTTTGTAATGAGTATTACAAACAAGAGGGCCAAGATGGCCCTAGATCGCTCACCTGAGAAAAGTATCATTCATTGCCTGTACAAAACAGATTGCTTTAGAATTAAGATGATGAGGTGAAACAATGTTCAGGAATTTTCTGACCCCATCCACAAAAGATATCATCATGACAAACATTCTGCCAAAGTTTGACGAGATTGGACCAAAAATGTTCCCAGGTATAAACAAGATTTTTCTAAGATTTGACCTATGACCTACTTTCTCCGCCCCCCCATTTTCAAATGGTTCAGATATCATCAGACAAACATCTGACCAAGTTTGAGGAAGATTGATTAAAATTGTGGCCTTTAGTGTGTAAACAAGATTTTTCTAAGATTTGACCTATTGACCTACTTTTCGGTCCGGCCCTGCCCATTTTCGAAAGGGTTCAAGATATCATCAAGACAAACATTCTGACCAAGTTTGAGGAAGATTGGATTAAAATTGTGGCCTCTAGTGTGTAAACAAGATTTTTCTAAGATTTGACCTACTGACCTACTTTTTGATCCAACCTGACCCATTTTCGAAAGGGTTCAAGATATCATCAAGACAAACATTCTGACCAAGTTTGAGGAAGATTGGATCAAAATTGTGGCCTCTAGTGTGTAAACAAGATTTTTCTAAGATTTGACCTACTGACCTACTTTTTGATCCAACCTGACCCATTTTCGAAAGGGTTCAAGATATCATCAAGACAAACATTCTGACCAAGTTTGAGGAAGATTGGATCAAAATTGTGGCCTCTAGTGTGTAAACAAGATTTTTCTAAGATTTGACCTACTGACCTACTTTTTGATCCAACCTGACCCATTTTCGAAAGGGTTCAAGATATCATCAAGACAAACATTCTGACCAAGTTTGAGGAAGATTGTCTCAAAATTGTGGCCTCTAGTGTGTAAACATCAAAATTGTTGACGGACGACAAGATTTTTCTAAGATTTGACCTACTGACCTACTTTTTGATCCAACCTGACCCATTTTCGAAAGGGTTCAATATATCATCAAGACAAACATTCTGACCAAGTTTGAGGAAGATTGGATCAAAATTGTGGCCTCTAGTGTGTAAACATCAAATTGTTGACTGACGACGGACGACGGCCGGCGGACAATCAAGTCTCCCAAAAGCTCACCCTGAGCTATGCTCAGGTGAGCTAAAAAACATCAGTTTATAAATGTTCAGGAAAGAGAGAATAAAAGAGAAATAATCATGACTGTGCTACTAACACCAAAGTATAGGCAACAAGTCATAGTGGTGAAATCAAAATCAAATTATTAACTTCCATTCACCTGAAAACTTCTGAATTGTAATGTATGCTTATCCCTGAATTTAATTTTTTATTTCACAATCTGATTTGCATAATCACAAACATAACATTTCTTTAACAAATTTGTTGATTAATTACACAGATACAACTTGATAAATCAACTAGAACTATCACTAAATGTGATTAATACCTCCGCAATACTGCTTTAGAAATGATGAAGTTATTAGGATTAAGAAGAAGAGTATGAAAAAGACATTTTTACATTAGTTTTTTTTCCAGATTTTTGGCCGGGTTACACAGGTTGTGCTTGACCATTGTATGAAATTGTTTTGAATTCCAACCAGTAGTTTTAAAGTTAAGCTCCGGACAAGGAAAAGTAACAAAGGGCAATAACTCTGTAATTACAATAGATAGAGTTATGGTTCTTGTGCACTGCACTTCCTCTTATTGTGGTTGACAATTGTATGAAATTGTTTTGAATTCCAACCAGTTCTTTTAAAGTTATGCTATGGACAAGGAAAAGTAACAAAGGGAAATAACTCTGTAATTACTCTAGATAGAGTTATGGTTCTTGTGCACTGCACTTCCTCATATTGTGGTTGACCATTGTATGAAATTGTTTTGAAATCCAACCAGTAGTTTACAAGTTATACTCTGGACAAGGAAAAGTAACAAAGGGCAATAACTCTGTAATTCCTATAGATAGAGTTATGGTTCTTGTGCACTGCACTTCCTCTCATTGTGCTTGACCATTGTATGAAATTGTTTTGAAATCCAATCAGTACTTTACAACTTATACTCCAGACAAGGTTACAAGTTATACTCCGGAGAAGGAAAAAATTCAAAGGGCAATAACTCTGTAATTACTCTAGATAGAGTTATGGTTCTTGTGCACTGCACTTCCTCATATTGTGGTTGACCATTGTATGAAATTGTTTTGAAATCCAACTTGTACTTTTCAAGTTATGCTCCGGACAAGGAAAAGTAACAAAGGGCAATAACTCTGTAATAAGTCAAGATGGAGTTATGGTTCTTGTGCACTGCACTTCCTCTCCATGTGCTTGATCATTGCATGAAGTTGTATTGAATTCCAATAATGCAACGGACCGCTGGACCGACCGACCGACCGACCAACCGACCGACCGACCACCGGGTGACTCCTATATACCCCCCCAAACTTCGTTTCGGGGGTATAATAAACATTAAATTACACCAAAAACAAGTATGACGTGTTTAACCCTTTCCCTCATAGAGGAAACCATGAAAAGACCTATGCGAACAACATAAAACAAGATCAGCCTGATCAGGTTTTATGCTGTTCGCTGCTCCTCAGTGGTCTGTATTCCAAATTTGAAGTGAGTATATTATGTTTGACAGTTTTCTCGAAATGAACCTGAACAAAAAACTTAACCAGTTGATTTCTGTGGATTACCAATTGATAGATCATTAGTATAAACTATTTATACTAATTGATGATATTGATTATCTTGAATTATTGATCATTACTGATTGTCTCATTTTACGCTACTGGTATTTCGATATTAAACAAAACTGATTAAATTTGGGTTAATTTCAAAGTTGTCCTACATACTTTTTCCTGAAAATATGCCAAATCTCGCATCCAGTTTAAGGTGCCCATCTCATAATCTTGCAGAGAATTGCTGTAAAGATTGGCCTGTTCCTGAGGCAACAATTTTTTTACCCGTTTCAATACACTGTAAAGATTGGCCCCGGTTTGTAAAGGATATATACATAACTGTAAGTTACAGCATAGGTAGGGGAGACAACAGAAACATATTTATTATTAGAATCCAGGTTCCTGTGATATAATATACATATAGTCAGCCATAAATCCTGTTATATTAACAATTGTATGACAGTTATATCCTGGGAGCAGAAACATATGTATATATTGGTAACTGCAAATGGATTATTTTAATCAAGTAAAGATATCAAATAATTATTCTTTTGATATTCCATGCTTTGCAAATTTCAAAGCACTTCTCTTTTCTCCTTTGCTCCCCAGTTATTGCAAATCAAAACATGCAGTAGAGATAATGATTAATTAACCCTTTCCCTCATACAGACTCATTTTGACGCACTCAATAGGTACCACATAAAGCCTGATCTGCAGAAAACCACAGTTAAACCTTACCAAATTTAATTACAAAATCCTCATTTCCAGACCACTGAGGAGCAGCGAACAGCATAAAACCTGATCAGCCTGTGAGTTACTCACAGGCTGATCTGGTTTTATGTTGTTCGCATAGGTCTTTTCATGGTTTCCTCTATGAGGGAAAGGGGCAAGATAAGTAATGTGTTTTGTGCCTTCATATCTCTTTCACTACAAGACATGATACTATAACAACTACTAGTCTGAACATATGATTATTATATCATGGTTTCAAATGTAGTTTAACCCTTTCCCTCATATAGACTCATTTTGACGCACTCAATAGGTACCACATAAAGCCTGATCTGCAGAAGACCACAGTTAAACCTTACCAAATTTAATTTCAAAATCCTCATTTCCAGACCACTGAGGAGCAGCGAACAGCATAAAACCTGATCAGCCTGTGAGTTACTCACAGGCTGATCTGGTTTTATGTTGTTCGCATAGGTCTTTTCATGGTTTCCTCTATGAGGGAAAGGGGCAAGATAAGTAATGTGTTAAACTACATTAAAGGCAATTAGAAAAAAAGGTAAACATGATCAAAATCTGTAACTAATCAAAGACCTACCTGGATTAAATGTATCTCCTACATTTGATCAACTTTTGTGCCTTTGCATTTGTGACAAAGACTAATTAATATTTTTTTGGTATCTCATTTCAAAGGCGTTTTAAATCAGCTCCATTCAATTAATGAATTGCGACCTTAAATGTCACTGAATGTCTCAAATGTCTGTAAGGATCCATTCGTGATGCAACGATAAATTAAATCAAAGCAAGCAAAGCCATCACAAGAGAGTTGGTTGCAATTTGAGAGTTCTTCACTTTTATGAAAATTCTCCAATATTAAGAAATATGCAAGTCAGTGATGAAACTTCTCATTTAGCATCGCAAAATATGATCACATCTTTCTGGAACTGTTAATAAGCAGTGCATTATACTATATCCCAGATAACACAGAAGCTGAATATGCAAGAACTGAAATGAATATTGCATGTGCAAAACTATTGTAACTACATATACATAAAGAGCAGTTACAACAGTTTGCACCAAGCCTTCAATATGCAACAAGTGATTCTCATCATTATTTCAAGAATTCATTCACAGGTACTTGACACAGATTATACTCTGTACATATTGAAGAGACTCTTATATATAGCCTAACAAATACTTTCAGTGAGTGTCAAATACCTGTGAATTCATTTAGACATTTAACCATGCACAGATTACTTGAGAAAATAATTAGATAAACAGGAAAAGAAAGGTATATCTTTTCATATACATTTAATGCAAAATACAAACTAAAATCAGGCTTATATATAGTTTTGTTTGTTTTTATTGCAATAAATCATACATGTATATGATTGGTTCTCTCAGTAATGATCTAATACAACTTGTTATATGATATGAAGCAATATGGAAAATCTCTGTAAACAGAAAGTTGAAGTGTCCTTGTAGAAAAACAGTTTCAGCAATGGATTAGTTACAAGAATAGGCAATTTGTTTTGCACTAATATTTCTTAAGAAAAACTACATTCAGAAATGTGGACGTTCCACAAAACAAAAACGATGACAACAGCAGGTTTTTCCTACGAAAATAATGTCTGATTAACAATTATTATGAACCCATGGACCCTACAGGCTATGTCTTTTTTTGTCAATCTGAATAATTTGAGCAATCTTGAGAGTAAACCAGGGAATATGTGTAAAAAAATATTTAAAAATCTTGCTGGTAGTTTTTGAGAAGACAATCTTGACTGACACACTAACACATAGTCTAGTAGTTTGGTATAGCAGGATGTACCGACTGACACGTACCATTTCTTTCATTTCAACAATATAGTTAATAAAAAAAATCACATTTAAACTCAATACTGTGCACAAATCAGCACCAGGCATACCAATATACCTAAGCAAGGTTTCACTTAATAGCAATTCTTAAAGCAGCCACGCCATAAGAAACAATACTGCTCGCATCCATACAAAGTCTGTAAAATATAACTCATCTTAAAACAACCCCTGTCAATTTTCCTTGTAATAATGTATTACGATGACTCTAGACAGTTAACAAAGATGACAAAAGTTTATGATCTGCAATCAAACATATATCAGAAAAAGCCCACCTTAAAAGGATTAAATAGCACATGTATCACAAATTACAATAAATAGAAAACTAAGCCAACTTAAACTTCCTAAAATGGAAGCATATCCTATTAATGCTCTTTAAAAAAAAAAAAAATCTAAACTCTAAGAAAATATGCATCTGGGTGCCAGTCTATCCCAAAGCTGAATGAGTGTCAAGCTACTCGTGCACAAATACGATGACATCTATCGGAGACTATGAAAGCAAGGGAAATCAATTTTTGTCTTATTGGCTCCACTGAAATGCTGAAAATTACAAGCAACATCACAGTATGCCAAAATATTCTGAAATCTAGCCAGTAATTCTGAGAAGTTTAACTTTTTCACTAATTTATCCAGCTTTGACCTTCAACCTCAATGTGTGACCTTGACCTAAACAGATTCGGACTTAGGTTATGTGTCTGCACACAGTCACATCATCTTGAACAACTGTACCAAGGTATTTTTAATCTTTATGCATGATGAAGTTATGGTCTGGACACGGAAAGTTAACTCCCACAAGCACGTCCACCTATCCATTCTGCCAACTTCATCAAACATAATAATTTTCCCTTTGGAAATCTGGTTAACATACCATATTTACCATCTACCTTTAAGGTAAAGTCCCTGTAATGGTTCTACTATGTCTTGGACCACTTAACTTCTACCAAAATAACCAAGGTACCCTAATGAAACATTAGGAAACCTTGGTTATCTCCGTGAAAGGCTATGAGGTCTGAAATGTAGCAGAACCATTACAGGGACTTTACCTTAAGTAAAACATCCACTCTCTAAACTTCTATGACTGGCAGCCAAAGCCATGTTGGACTTACTTATTGAGCAATCACAGCCCAATCAACCATGTTTTTTGTCCATTGCTTCATTCAGCTCCTGATATTTTCAGAAATACAGAAATAACGCTTTGCTTTCTTTTACTTTCAATAAAAATTGTGAGCTTAGCACATCTAAAGCAAAGATATTTTAATGTCTAATGAGTTTAAAAGGAGTTTTTATTGTATATATTGTCTTATTCTGCATTACCCTCCACCTGGCACATGTCTGATATGCCAAATGGTAAAATGAGGTCAATCTCGTTATTTAAAACAAAGTATTGAAATGATGGACCTGTGAACTTATATTTATGCATTCAGTTGCTAGGAATAATAATTTAACAAATGTTTTAGTGGGAGGCTAGTGACCTCTCTCTCACTTTACTGAATGTGATTAACTAGTTCAAATATATTACATATTTACATTTTATTTGTCTTTTCTATTAAAATTCCCCCCTTTTCAGTACCTCATCACTTTGATATTCATTTGCAATATCAAGTCATAATACAGCTGACCATTTTCTTTAATTTCACTTCCTTTACAAAATCTGCAGCCATATCCTAATGTTTCCTATATAGGCAGACACTGGCAGTTTAAGAAGGTATATCTACAAAACATCTTAACCACACAATAACTGAATATCTCGTTAAATACTAGTTCTTCTTTAGAGATACTTAATATCTTCCCAGTGCTCTTTAATTATACATGTAGAGATAGGTTTCATTTATCTTCTTCACTGACTGCTTTGTGGGAAACATCAATATTTAAGTAAAAAGTTCCACCAAACATATATATATATATATATATATATAGGATAGAGCCCTCAGTGAAGGCGATTAATACAATGCCTCAGGTTAACAATATAACTATTAGTGAAATGTACAATTTCCTATAAATTTAACTCTAAATTGTAAGAAGGCTGTAACAGTGGCTGATTGGTCAGAGTGTCTGCCCCGGAATCAGGAGGTCATGGTTTGATCATGATCCCCAGCTGCAACATATCAAAGTTGTTTCAAAAGGTACTAGTATAGCTCCCTTGGTTGACTCTCAGCATATAAAGGTAGTTTCAGGAATGGTTGGCCCTGTGTCAGGATAATTTGCCTGGGTGCGGTACCATGCCACATGTCTACAGCGTAATACTGCAGCACTATATCTGTCTCAGGCAAACATTAACTCCAAATGACTGAAATACTGGTGTCAGGACATTAGACCAAAATAACAAACTGTAAGAACAATATAGAGTGAGAGATGTGCATTTCATTTGTGATCAACCTTCAGTCAATAAACATGTGTCACATGGCTTATTCTAAACGGCTTCTCCAGATATTGAACTGTAGTGTTACCTATTAATTGCAGGCCACTGACCAAAAAAATTGTTCACATGTAAATTACGTTGTTTAGCATCAGGAATACTTTCTCTATACATTAAAAAGATAAAAACTCAATTATCAAGGAAGAATTTTCAAATATCTGGATATCATAAAGGAATGTCACTGAACTCAAGCTGATCAAGTCATACAGGACAAATCCATTATTACGCACTCCTTTCCATACAGGATAGATCCATTATAACGCACTCCTTCCCATATAGGACAGATCCATTATTACGCACTCCTTCCCATACAGGACAGATCCATTATAACACACTCCTTTCCATACAGGACAAATCCATTATTACGCACTCCTTTCCATACAGGATAGATCCATTATAACGCACTCCTTCCCATATAGGACAGATCCATTATTACGCACTCCTTTCCATACAGGATAGATCCATTACAACACACTCCTTCCCATACAGGACAGATCCATTATAATCCCATACAGGATAGATCCATTTTATAACACACTCCATCCCATACAGGACAGATCCATTACAACAAACGCACTCTTCCCATCAGGACAGATCCATTATAACGCACTCCTTCCCATACATGACAGATCCATTAAACGCACTCTTCCAATCAGACAGATCCATTATAACCACTCTTCCCATACATGACAGATCCATTAAAACGCACTCTTCCAATACAGGACAGATCCATTATAACACACTCCTTCCCATACAGGACAGATCCATTATAACGCACTCTTTCCATGCATGACAGATCCATTACAACGCACTCCTTCCCCATACAGGAGAGATCTATTACAACACACTCCATCCCATACAGGACAGATCCATTATAACGCACTCTTCCCATACATGACAGATCCATTACAACGCACTCCTTCCCATACAGGACAGATCCATTATAACGCACTCTTCCCATACATGACAGATCCATTATAACGCACTCCTTCCAATACAGGACAGATCCATTATAACGCACTCCTTCCCATACATGACAGATCCATTATAACGCACTCCTTCCCATACATGACAGATCCATTATAACGCACTCCTTCCCATACAGGACAGATCCATTATAACGCACTCTTCCCATACATGACAGATCCATTATAACGCACTCTTCCCATACATGACAGATCCATTATAACGCACTCCTTCCAATACAGGACAGATCCATTATAACGCACTCCTTCCCATACAGGACAGATCCATTATAACGCACTCCTTCCCATACATGACAGATCCATTATAACGCACTCCTTTCCATACAGGACAGATCCATTATAATGCACTCCTTTCCATACAGGACAGATCCATTATAACGCACTCTTCCCATACATGACAGATCCATTACAACGCACTCCTTCCCCATACAGGAGAGATCCATTACAACACACTCCTTCCCATACAGGACAGATCCATTATAACGCACTCTTCCCATACAGGACAGATCCATTACAACGCACTCCTTCCCATACAGGATAGATCCATTATAACAAACTCCTTCCTAATCTTTATTTATTGGGGAAGTCCAAGTCTAGTCATACGGCGCTATTTTGGAACACATTTTAACTTTTTGACAGTACAACTTAAAAGTCACAGTATGTTTCAGCTTGAAATTTGCAAAATAAAAAAATATATTTGCATAATTCATAATGGCAAAGTCTCAAATAAAGTTTAATTAACCTTTGAAATGTTCAATGAAGAAATACGGAAAATCCTTCAGAATCCTTAGTTGATCAGACAGGACACTATACTAATTTAGTGAGAAAAGCGGATGGAGCATGTTCTGAAACATATTGTGCAGTAAAATCACAGATGTCTCAAAGTATAAAGGGTGTTTCAGAAGTCTGTGGATTTTTTTATAACATCAACAAATTCTATAAACCAAAGAAGAAGAGATGAATAAAATCCACAAACTTCTGAAACTCTCCTCTTATATTAATAATATGACTGGCGTTGTTGTGAGCTAAATATAAAATGAGAAAGCTACAACTTGTGAATTTTTGGATGATATCTTTCATGCAAATGGGCATTTCTTAAGGTCTTTTATGAATGAATTCACATAATGCTTTTTATGGTGTTTATCCGAAACAATTATAAGATACTGGGACTTAAAAGTCAGTTACATTAATAACCAAATTAAGATAATTGGAGACTGTGCTTATTAGAACAGATAATCAGTTGACATATTTAACCCTTTCTCTCATAGAGGATACCATGAAAAGACCTATGCGAACAACATAAAACCAGATCAGCCTGCAAGTAACTCGCAGGCTGATCAGGTTTTATGCTGTTCGCTGCTCCTCAGTGGTCCGGAAAGGTTTTAATTAAATTTTTTAACTGTGGTTTTCTGCAGATCAGGCTTTATGTGGTACCTATTGAGTGCATCAAAAGTCTATATAATATGAGGGAAAGGGTTAAGATAATTGGAGACTGTGCT
The DNA here is from genome assembly GCA_021229015.1 of Solen grandis. Classification (NCBI taxonomy): domain Eukaryota; kingdom Metazoa; phylum Mollusca; class Bivalvia; order Adapedonta; family Solenidae; genus Solen; species Solen grandis. Next base: position 71,524,307 of record CM037781.1, on the reverse strand, counting down.
TATTAGAACAGATAATCTGTTGACATATTTAAGAAATAAATTGATTTGATCCACCATTAGAAACATATAGCTGTACATTTAAATTTTAAAGCCTGTCATTGATTGGTGTGAGGAAAAGCCTGCACATTATAATTACCGTATACACCGGCAGATTAGGCGCACCTTTTTTCCAGATAATTCAAGTTTATAGAGGGCGTGCGCCTTATATGATGATATACAGCTTTTCAGGTTTCTTTTTTCAATCACCGAGAATTGAAAATTACCGGTATACGATCTCAGAAAATGGATATACTGAAAGCCAATGAATACGATAATATGACACAAAGTCTATACGAAACCATGATAAACAATACCAGATTATTGCTTTTGTTCTTATTAGTTATCCTGCAGGTATATTTCATGATAAAATGATCGTGAGAAACTGAAACAACTTGATGGAAGCCATTTTCAGTATAAACAAATAAGTTTATTTTACGGGACCTCATGAGAAACTTGACAGGTGGCAATTGTTATGTAATGTTAGTTAGTTGGGAGAATTTTGACAGGTGACAATGGTCCCCAGTGTTAGAATGCGGGGACACGGTTGAGTAATGTCATGTTATGAAAATGTGTCACCTTTATACTACCCGTCGTTAATGTAACGGTCTAACGGTAATCTTATGCCATGTGTAAATAAAACGGTTCACCGTATGATTAGCCCGGTGACGTACGGATAGCTTTCTGTCTGTCAAAATGTACGACGGCACAAATTTCAAAACAAGATTTCGCCGCAAGTGATTTTTTTTTTCAAATAAGTTACCCTGAAAGTTAGGATGCGCCTTATACGTAGCTGCGCCTAATCTGACCGTGTATACGGTATGAATTTACAACTTATGCTGAATATCACAAAACTCTGGTGAAAAACTGAACAGCATTGATTACTCAGGCAAAACAGGATATTACCAAAATAGCAAGAAGATACCATTACAGACTTCTGGGAGCCCTTACCACACTAACCAATACCTATTGATTTTTATATTCAAGAACAACCTGCTCATTTCCTTCTGGCCTTGAAAGGTATACTGTCAGACTCCTCTGTCTAACAACAATTGTCCGTCATGGTTACTTCCACGCCTGTGTTTCATGAAGTATTCACCAAGGTATAAATCTATATATGAATATTCATGAAGTTCTGAGGATTGATTATGGATCTTAAAAGATTTGAGAAATTTCATGAACGGGAGCCTTAAGGTTCTAATTCACCAATCTCAGGAGTTTTATAATGTTTTACACCCTTTGGCTCTTAACTTTGGAATCATCCATTCTTCTTTTCAAGTGAATGATTTATAGAAACACTATAAAAGGCAGCAAATATTCCATATTATTACATATTCATTACATTCATGTATTATTAGATAAGTAAATTTGCTTTTTCCTGAGTCTAAGCCTAAAATTAAAGTAATAAAATATATCAACAAACATTTGGAATGGAGATATGTGTCATGCTGATCAAGCTGGACTTAATTAAATAAGACATAGGAATGATAAACTCTAATACAGCAACTGCCATAATGTTAACCTTGTCTCACTGAATGGTAAGTAAGTCAAGATTAAGGAAAAATATCAATGGCAAGTTTGTCTTATAATGATACTGCACAGAATAATGTGTGAGAATATATACAGACAATGATGAGGGAAGGACTGAGACAACACTGCTATTAGTCTCCAACTTAGAAAAATGTAGAAATGCAACCATATAAACTTAAAGGGTAAAAGTAAAAACATTAACCACATCTGGGAAAAAACATTACCGTACATAGCAATTTTATATGGTCCAAGCCATATGTTACATGTTTTATAGAGTCTGTGTTCATAATTAATACTTGTTACTTTTGATTTTTGAGAAGAAATAACCTATTTCACCAACAATTTGAGAAGCAACAGTTTTCAAAAGCAATGTTATCACCTGCATTTTGAGAAGTAATGCTATTTTCACCTGCTATATATATGCTATATGTACCTGCTACTTGAGAAGTAATATTACCTGCTACATGAAAAGCAATGTCACATCTTTTCACCTGCTGCTAATAGATGCAATGCTACAATCAGCTGTTATTTGGGAGACAATGTGAATTTTACTTGCTAAAAGCAAAACAATATTTATATCACCAGCTAGCAAGTAATCAACCATGGAACCCTGCCTAGCAAGTCTAGTTTTAAGACAGTTAAATGTAAAGAATTGACCATATATTTCATTTGCATGTATTACATGTGCTGAAGCACCATCTTATGAGACTCAAGTACATGCAATAACTTGTCTTTCAAGATGTTGAAATCTACTTGGTTGTAATAATTTTTATACAAAATATATTGATACATCATATCCTTTAGAAAGATTAAGATATATCCTAAAGTGATGATGCTTTATCAATAGATAGATAACATATAAACAATAACAAATACACAGATAAATGCATTAATAAAGGTAGAACGATGCGATAACAGGTATTATAACTTGCAACAAGGCTGTGTCACAGACACGAAATCCCCCGCCGAATATATTTAGTTCATGAATGGGAGCTGTTTTTACAGAACATAAATCAGGGGCCGTAACTCCATTGTAAAAGATCAAACTGGGTCATGCTGTCAATTTCATGGGTAGGAGACAAAAATCAAGTATGAAAAATAACAAAGGGCAATAACTCCAAAATTCGGCTAAGAAGAGTTATGGTTCTTGTGCACTGCACTTCTCCTCAATGAGATCTGTCCACCTGTGAAGTTTCAAAGCATAGCTTGAATACTTTTGGAGTTATGCTCCGGACAAAAATCAAGTATGAAAAATAACAAAGGGCAATAACTCCAAAATTAGGCTAAGGAGAGTTATGGTTCTTGTGCACTGCACTTCTCCTCAATGAGATCTGTCCACCTGTGAAGTTTCAAAGCAATAGCTTGAATACTTTTGGAGTTATGCTCCGGACAAAAATCGGACGGACGGACGGACGGACGGACAACGCCAAAACAATATCCCCCTCCCGATTTCATCGGCGGGGGATAATAAAAATGTGGCAACAAAACAAAGATATTAATAAAATCTAAGCTGCAAATTTCACAGAAGATAATGGTGCATGAAAACAGGTATTAACTGGGTGGACCAGTACTCTGAGCCTGGGAAAGTCAGAAAAAATTCTTGTCCCTAGAGGGGCTTGAACCCACAGATCCACAGTTATGTACACTATAACTAGACAGGGTGTCTCTTTTTTAATAAGTGTAATTATCAAACCATAATACCAAGTTGATCAGGTAAAAAACAGATATGACAGTTGTTTTTTTTTTCATCTTATTATATTGTTATTATGAAAGAGGGATAGGGAAATGTTTTTAGATGTTTCTCAAGCACCGGTCATTGGTTGGTATGTTTGTTTATTGGATTTAACATCCCTCCAACAGTATTTCAGTCATTTGGAGATGATGTGTACTTGAGACAGATATAGTGCTACCACACTGCAGCACCAGTCCTTGGTAGTGTGTACTGACTCTGGATCGACAACTGTGGTTTTGAATCCAAGAGAGGGCCAGATACTTAAATTAATCATTACCCCACCCAGGCACAGAGTACTGGTCCAATACCAGAATCACTGAGAACTTTTAAAGGATTTTAGAACAAAATAGGAGATATCAATGAAGGTGAAATCCTTTACAACTCTCACTCAACTTTGTAAGATAGAGCTAAAATAAGTTTTAAACTTCCCCAGACATGGTACACTGTTACATTTTTTTTCTGTCACACATACAAACAGAAATATAATAATACATAATTTACCCACAGAACTCTAAAAAGTTAAGTAGAATATACTTTTACTGGAAATACTGACCTGAGAGTTAACATATCGGGCAAACCACTGGCGGCCAGGAACTTGCTGTAAATAGAGAATACAGGCAGATTATCAGTCATTGCCAACTGGAAACAGAAATATACATCAAGTCTGAACACTTCATCACATGAGATCTAAAAAGGAAATATGTTCTGCAACCAGTACAAACCCTGATCTGACTGCAGGAAAGGTAACATTGCAGGCTGATCTGGTTTAACATTGCTTACTACTCATTAACATTTTGTAGCAGTGGAAACAAAGTACTTAAACCGTTCTTTGGATTCTTGCCACATTTTTATATTCTTGGCCACTTCAGTCAAAATTCATTCATTTCTGATATAGTATGGTGTTTGCTGATGTTGATAAAAAGTCTATATGCCATGGTTGATATTTATACCCTTAACCCTTTCCCTCATATAGACTCATTTTGACGCACTCAATAGGTAACACATAAAGCCTGATCTGCAGAAACCACAGTTAAACCTTACCAAATTTAATTACAAAATCCTCATTTCCAGACAACTGAGGAGCAGCGAACAGCACAAAACCTGATCAGCCTGCGAGTTACTCGCAGGCTGATCTGGTTTTATGCTGTTCGCATAGGTCTTTTCACGGTGTCCTCTATGAGGGAAAGGGTTAAAATGTAGAGGATCTACAGAACTTCACCAAATAATTGCGAATCTTAGACAATTTGTGAATACGGCCGGAGCATACTTTACACTGTAGCACTCACCAGTAGTTCTCGTGTGATCTCAATCCATTACTGGACTGATTGTCACACATTATACGCCCAAAATGATGGAGTATCTACTTGTATCTATTAAACAATACAGTTTACAGACAGTATTTTGAAAGTCATCTCAAGTTGTCTGGCAACATTCAGATAGTTGTCACTTTTAAAAGTGGGAAAAAGAAGTTTATCCATAAGGAAGGAAGACAAACATAGATTTTTTTCTAGAAGTCATAAATTTTTAATTCTTTATTCAACAGACATTCATAATCCAATAACATTGTAGGAAAAGGGGGAAAATAACATTTGAACAACCAAATTTATATGTAATTTAACAAATGGAATTTCATCATTGTGTCTGTTGTTTTATGAAATTGATAGCAATACAATTAATACATTGTCCTATCACTTGTAACACACTTTTTTGTACTATCCTTGGCCTGCCTATCAAATAATGCTGTTATAATATTTTGTGGGAGTGGGTAACTTATTTTCTAAGCTGCTTCAAAATTAAAACAGAGTAAATGTTCAAAAGAAAAAGTCTTCAAAACATCAATTCACCAGGGGGATGGCAATGCCTGGTATAATTTGCTGATTTAAACTGACCAATCAGTCACTGGGGAAAAATTTCAAATGTATGTTTATTTCCCTTTGATTAATGTGTGAAGTTGTACACCAGCATGTAGATTAGGTGTTTGGGAAGTACTTGTTGGTTTTCTTAGGTTTATGTTTCATTTAGAGTGAAATTATCTATTATGATATTTCCACAAAGAAGAAAAAAAATAAAAAAAATAAGAAAACAGTCATTTATTTTATTTCAAAATTGATTTTATATACTCAGATGCAAAGTGTTCATTTCGGTTTACATTACTTTAAATGTTTAATTTCTCTCAGAGATTTGTTTGGGCTGGAAACAAGATCCAGAAAAAAGATCAATTCATTCCAAATAAAAGAAAATGCACATCATACTGGTCGTAAAAAACTCAAATCGCTATGGTAAATATAATCAGAGGGAAATACTATTTTAATTAACATAAGTCTAAGAATCCACTAATCAAAAATTTTGTAACTTTTGCAAGTACATGTACACTATTGTTTAAAATTAATTCAGAGACCGAATTATATGGCTGGACTTTGTTGTTTTCTTAACCATGACAGACTCATAGAATTCAAAATATTTGTTATACATTTAAAAATCACTCATGAAAAATAAAAAACTCAATTTTTCTTTTACTTTTTTATCAACTCCATGGTAAATGTTGCTTCCTTTGACATAAATGATCAAATTAAAATTTGATTTTAAAAATGTTTATCCATTTGTAAACAGCATCAATTTTTTTTATATCCTTTTCCATCATATAATAAAACAAGACTACAACACATATCCTGCCCCCCTCCCCTCAATGTACCCCAAAATCAAAAGAAATGATTTTCACAAAGGTCAATGTGTCCTTGACCTAGTGACCCCAAAATGTAGGGGTCATCTATTTTTCATGACTCAACTCCCTATCAAGACTGAGTGTCTATTTACAGATTTGAAACAGTGATGGACCAACCAACTGGCATTTGCAAAACAAAATGACCCCTCTACTTTGAAGAAGAACACACGAAGATCACCAGTATTTTGAATGAAGATCAAGGCATCTAATGTATTCAGCAGACTTTTCCAAGATTTTTGGGGTAAATTTTGACCCCACATGACCCAGTTTAAACCAATATTTCATATAGAAACCTTTTATTTTCTAAAATATGACCAAGTGATCTTCACAAAATAATCATCATTAGAAATCCCAGTAAAAGTTAATTTGAAATTGTAATAGATATGTTCTGAGGATTGAGTATACAAGACCTGCAGTCTAGACAGTGTAATAATAATGATATGAGTGGCCTATAGATTAATGAGCTTAGCATTTAAGTATGATTGAAAATCACAGTGTCAGGATTATAAGAGGAATGGATATGATAACATGCCATAATACCTTAGGCATAATACTAATTTTTCTGAGATGTGATACTGCAGAGTGGTGGCATACCCACAGTATTTCAAGTAGACAAAACCATGCTTTGACCAATGTACTGCTGGCAAGACATGAAGTCAATCATATAAACTTATCTTTTTTATGGTCACTAATCAACCGAACATCTCCAAATTCATGTTTATCTAGATACATGTATATACAGATATCCGCTCTGACTGAATTCATTTCATATGCATGATTGGTGCATCCATGTCTAGACTATAACCTTCTGATCAATACATTTCCTAAACTGTCTTAACAAATCTTAAAATTGTTTAAAAGAAATAATTGGTTTCAAATTTTAGAATGGATCCCACATACAAATTCCCACCATATCTTGAACTACATCTTGAAAATGATCTATTGCTCTATCTTCTTTCTAAAAGCAATGTTGAAATCAATAAATAAAAATCCATTTCTTTCACTGCATACTTGATCCATAAATCAACTTAAAAAGTCTCCAGAAACCAAAGGAGTATGCATACAATCTGAGGAAAACACAATTTTGATTATTTGGAAACAAGAAATTCGTCCCCAAAAAATCCATAATTATTATTATGCACTTAGCTTGAGCTTGGGGCAAGGTCCTAGTTATAAAGCTCAAAGAACTCAAAATTTTAAGATCTACAATGAAAGGGTAAACAGAATGTCCTATAATGTATACAATTGGAAGGATTCCCTGTATAAACACCTTACAATTTCTCATGAAGTCCAATAGAGGAGGAAGATAGTAGACTTGACTATTTGAGTTTACTGTCGCTTCAACAGTATTTCAGTCATATAGCGACGTCAAGCTAATTACAGGTGGAGGAAGACCCCGAATGCACGGAGACATCCGGGTAGAACCACCGACCTACTGCAAGCCAGCTGGAAGGCTTCCTCACATGAAAATCCGAATGACCCTGCCGGGATTCGAACGCACGCGGTGAGGGACTGAGTGAGTGTTAAAGTCAGCTTCTTTACCCTCTCGGCCACGGAGGCCCCGAAGATATTAGAAAGTTCTGGTGAATGCAATGTAATCAAGGAACACATAATAGTTTGGCAATATTTCAAATGTTAGCTGTTTTATGAGAAACGCCCTTATATGAAAATCATGTATGTCTTACACACACTACTAGGCCTCAGGAGTGTTAATTATGGTACCATTATGATATCTTAAGGACAAGAAACAAGAGCTATACATTATACAACACGCTTGACTATTTCAGTGCTTGTCCATAAAAAGAATAACAAATGTACAGTAAAAGGCAAAATATCAAAGTAGAAAAAGGGGCATAAATTGGTCAAAATTCATGACAGTATTATGTTCTCCTGACTAGAGGTGACAGTGATGGTCACTGAGACATCATTTTACCTTAAGTCAGACCATAGAAACTTCAAGACAAATTTCAAAGAATAATTTGTATGCATAGCTAGTGATATGCTATGTTTCATGTTTTAAAGTTTTGAAATTTCAACTTACCTGACAGTATTCTCCAAATTTTGATTTCTCCATCTGTGAAATATCCTCACTGAAAAATACAAGAAATCAATTAATGCTCAGTTTGCTTCTTAATATGAATACATCCATCACAACTTACAACTTGACGTTTATTCCTTCCAAAAGATCATCTAGAATTGATACACTATTTTTGGCTGATAATGATAATTTTTGCCTGCTAAATATAAGGTAGCCTTAAAACTGTTAGGAAAGAGTGGAACCCAGCATTTGTGACCCAAATCTGTTGTGTAGTGGGGAAAATTGGTACCCATTACTTATATAAATGAAACTGAACTTTATCTAATTTACATTAATTGGACAGTCTGTGATATCGCTTATGAAAATCCTCTTGTTTGCACAGATAGTGGTATCCTTAGTCCTTGGGGAGGAGGTAATCCCTGATACCTGAACAGGCAACCAAAACCATCCTCACATCCAATGTCTGACCAAGGGTCAAATCTAATTTCATCTTATTCATTTTACATTAATTTGGGAACTAATTCTTACAATAAATATCAATCCCTCTTGACAGTTCCTGGGTTGGACCAGTACTTTCTGTCTAGGAAGGTGATGTAAAATCCTTGCCCCAAATGGTGTTCGAACCAGTAACCTTTGGATCAGCAGATTGGCTCATTACCACTGGACCAAGAAGCCCTTCATTTGTGTTGCATAGTGGTAAAGCCAGTGTAAAAAGCAATACAATATCCGAAAACCATTGCCCAATGATCTTGAAAATAAAAAAACAGTACTTAAGTATGCATATTAAAACTCAAACTATGCCTACTAGTTTCAATAGGACTTTGAGCATGATATTCAAATTTGAGTCTGAGATCATACTGAATTATTTGAGAACACTGGGCCATAACCTGTTTTTTTAAGATTCAAAATCAGCCACAGTTCTTGCTCACTTCTTTTATCTTTCTGCAACATATAAATATTCTGTGTAAATGAAACAGTTGTATGTGTCTGGTTCATTACTCCATGAAAGGTCTGTTTAGTATAATGACATTCAGAGGAGACCATTGCATATGGAACCAATGTCTCATCTATGCTTCATGTTGTACATGTCCTCAACAAGTGTTGTATAAACTTTGAAATTTTGTGAAAATAACGTTTCTGTATGACCTCACTATAGTGCAGTTTGTGGGGTTCAAGGTGTGCCCATTTAATGGGCAAGAAATGGTAAGAAAATACACAAGAAACAAGATGAGATTATAACTAGAAATGTGTCCACAGGACACAGATGCCCCCACAACCACTTTTTTGTTGAATGAAAGCTTGTCCATCTGATGAGGATTTCATACTAAAGGTTACAGTGCCATGCCCCTTTGACCTTGTGCCCCAAAAAACACAGGGTTCATTTACTGGTCATGACCAATGTCCCTACCAAGTTTCACAAACCCGGGCCCCTACGGTTCTCCAGTTAATATTAACAAGGATTTCATACTTTGTACACAGTGACCATGACCTTTGACCTTGTGACCTCAAAAAAATCATAAGGTTCATTTACTTGTTAGGGCCCCATTCTCTACTAAGTTTCACAAACCCAGGTGCTGCAGTTCTCCAGTTAATGATCGGACAAGGATTTCATACTTTTGTACACATGACCTTAAAACTTTGACCTAGTAACCCAAAATCAATAGGGTTCATCTACGGTCATGGCCAATTTTCCCCCCAGGTTACACAAACACAGGCCCTGGGTTCTCCATTTAAAAGATGGGACAGGATTTCATAATAGTGTACACAGGACCATGACCATTAACCTCAAAATCATGGTTCATCTACTGGTCATGGCCATTGTCCCTACCAGGTTTCACAAACCCAGGCCCTGTGGTTCCCCAGTTAATGAGCAAAAAAAGTTTTGCAAAGTACATGAGTACATATTTTTACGGATGTAATGCTATATGCAGCCCACATAAAAAAAAAGCAACCACAAAAAAAAACACTCTTGATGATTGATGGTACTCTAAGGTTACAATTTTTGATTTGTTTCTTCTAAAATACAGACCTCACGAAATGTCTGAAATCCGAGCACAATCAATGAAGAAGTCAACTTGCAAAATACCTCGCAAAACGCTGCCATTGACAATGCAAATAAAAAACAGCCAACAAAATAAACAAGAATCAGGAGGTGGGTTCCAAAACCTAGTGTTAACCAGTCTGGTGCAGAACGAGGGTGAGTTTTTAGTGACTACCAAATGATTAAACAGCTTTGGAGAAAAGAAAAGCTTGCCAGTTGATTTTGTACAAGAAACACTTAAACAGACTTATCCATACAATAAATAACTGTGATCTCTCGAACTCATGTTTCACCTGCTGTAGCATGACAAAAAAGTGTGACGGACGACAGAGGACAGATGGACAACAGAAAAGTGATTCCCATGTGTCACCTCTGCTTACAGCAGATGACACAAAAACTATACTTAAGTACTTAGTGCAAAAGTATTGTAACGCTTCATTATTTTTTAGAAGAAGTTACCAAATTTTTTTCACACAAACCCCTTTAAAATTATATAATCTATTTCTTTAATTTAGTTTTATTACTTTCTTGGATTCAAATGAATGAAAAGTATATCATCTGATTCACCAGAATTCAGTTTAAAAATTAAATATTTTAGGTTGATCTCAAAAGTTCCTGGTTGGACCAGTACTTGTTCTTGGAAAGTCATGAAAAAAACTTAATGCCCCAAAAGGAGTTCGAACCCAAAAAACTTAAATCCCCATTGGGTATTGTACCACGGAGTCATGAAAAACAAAAGAAAAAGCATGTGCATCGTAAATGTGGAGGTCAAATGAAGGTCACAGTTGCATTTCAAATCATCAAAGTGACATTTTTTTTTTATAATAATAATTATTACTGAAGTGAAGTTTATGTATAATTTGAAAAGAGATAACTGCTGACAATCTGTTGTTACTTTTACTTTTTGATTCAATTTAGGTAAAGAACCTGTGATCTATGGGAATTGTTTTTGCAATCATTGTGGTAATGCAAGCCAAATTCAAATAAAACCCCTTTTAATTCAAAAAGATATACTTAGGACCTTTTGGAGAAATTGCAAGGGTTGGATGTCAAAAAGTATTCCAAACTGAGATAAATTCCTGGACAGGAATTAAAAAAGATAAAAAATCTCAATTTTATCAATTTTATGATATACTGTACAGCAGGTCATTTCTGCTGGTAATTTATTTCTGCTATTCTGCGGATGAACACAAGACCATTAAAAAAAATCCATAGAAATTAACCAACAGTAGAAAAATATTCACAGGATAAAACTCCCAGATTCCCCATAAATCAATTAAAACCTAGAATGTGTTTCTGTTTTTATCAACAAAGTAATTAAACCCATAAAAACCAATGTATTTTCTAACAGATTTTTCGGGCGTAGCTGTTAATTTTTGATTTCAACTGCACCTTAAACCAATCAAATGTACGCAACGCGGTAAATAATTCTAAGCTGAATAAAAGGGACTCCTTTATTGGTTAAGCATCGTTTTGGCTATAAAAATTACTGTAAATAAGGGGTGCAGCATGTATATATCATTCAGCTTGGTGTTATTACTTTTTCTTTTTGATGTAAACAGAAAGTGATTTCAGTAATTTTTAAAAAAAACCTTTTTCCTAAAATTTAGAATTTTTGTAAAAAAGTTTTTAAAACAACAAAAAAAAACCCCTTTTTTAAGACATGAAACCCCTTAATTCTATGTATTTTAAAACTAGCCGCCAAGCCCATTAAAAAAAATTTCCCCAAAAACCAAAACAACAAAAAACGCTTTAAAACATAATTAAAAACAAAAAGTATGAACAATATCAAACGCCTTTTACAGAAAATTTTTTTTGTTTTTCCGTTTTAAAAAAAAGTTATTTTTAAAAAAAAAAATTGAAAATTTTGGCTACTAAATTTTTTTTGGCCTTTCGCGCGTTTTTCCCAGAATGTTCTAGAAGCTAAAAACCGTTTTTTTCCCCTCCCGAAAAAAAAAAATTTTTTTTAATTGGGGAAGTCAAAAAAGGGGAAAAAAAAAAAAAACCCTTTTCGAAAAAACAAATTTAAACTTTCCCCCCCAAACAACCCAAAGGGAAACACAAGGCCCAAAAATTTTGGGGATAATGGGTTTTAACATGGCTCCTTTTCTCGAAATAAATTGTTTTTAGATCAGAAATACCTAAAAAACAAGGGGCATAGTTTGGGAAGGAAAACTTTTTAAATTTACCATTTTTTTTCGAGAACACGGGCCCGGGGGGGGGCCAATTTTGCTTTGGATCTGTTTGAAAGATTGGTTAGGCCCTAAAACATCTTAACTCTGGGCCTTGTGCTTTTTTAAAAGAATTCCAAAAAAGCAGTAAAAAAGTGCCCCCCGGGCAGGGCCAGTTTTGCCCGGACCATTTTTTTAACAAATTTTTCCCGGGGCCATTTTACCAAAAATAATAAACTCCACCCTTTTGGGGTTTCTTACAAGAAGTTTTTTTTTAGTTTTTTTCTAGAAAAGTCTTTTTAAAAAACATGTGACCCCTGGGGGGGCGTTTTTTTAACCCCAGGCTGATTTGAACAAAGGTAGGTCACTAGTTTATAAACAAGCCAAACACCAAAATCTACCCCTTAGGCCCCTTTTGGTTTCAGAAAGAATTTTTTTTTAAGTTTTTATTTTTTAAAATTATTTTTAGCCCCCGGACCCAAAATTCAAGGACCAAAACCCTTTGAAAATTTTGGGAAGCTTAGCAAGGGAACACGGGGAATTTTGATAAATTTTTGGCCCGGGGTTTTGAGATTTAAAACAATTGGGAAACGGACATCTTTTTCCAAAACTCAATGACAACACTCAGGGACTAAAAATGTCCTTTTTTAAAACAACAGCCAAAACCCGACCAAGGGGAAAAACAAACATAATCGAATATGGTTAAAAATTTATGGCCATAACTTTGAAATTTTAATTTTAAAGATGAATGTTAGTGTTGTGAAACCCAACTTTTTTAATAAGGGGCCCAAAAAATATGACCTTATTGGTTCATATCAGACTATTTAATCGGGAAAGAGATTATGACCATAAACTTGTAAGAGTTTAGAGTATTGACAAAAAATGAAAAGTGGCCATACCATGTGGATATACATTTTTACTAACTTCTCTATAGTTTATTAGTTTTTTCCTAAAAATGGATATACATTATAACGTTTGTAACTCAATAACGCCTTTTTGAATATAATAATAATAAAGGGGAAAATTTACGTGTGAATGGATTCAGAGGGAAAAAATGTGAATATTTATTTCAAAAATTAAATTTGGGAAAAATTTTTTGTGCGTGCTTTTTTTAGCAAAAAAAATTTTTCAAAATCAAAAGGTTTTTTTTTAAGTTAAGACAACCGTACACTACAAAAGAATCATTTTTACATATTGTGGGGCAAAATTTTTCCCCTTCCATGTGTATATAACATAAAACGATAAAGAAATAAAAAACAGACAGCGTTTTACCCTTTGTTTTAGCAAAAATTTTTTTTAGTAAGTTTAAAAAAAACATAAAGGGGGCACGATGAAGACACTAATTACACAAAGTGAAATCGGCTTTTTTTTATTACAAGGCCATATCTCCAGATTAAAAATTCCAAACGTATAATCAAGCTTGGGCCAGAGATTAAGCTATTAACATTTCACTAAGTTTGATGATTAAATTGTTAAAAAACTAAATGCTGGAGGTAAACAATTAAGTGGTGCAGACAATCAAAAAAACCAATAGCTTATCCGAAAACTGTCTAGGGGCTAAAAAAACATGTAAAAAAACATCATTTACCAAAAATTCTGAAGAAAAATGATTGTATAAGTAAAGTAATAAAATTTTTAAAATAGCACATATTTACTTAAAATTTTTTCACGCAGTTTGATGTAAGTGTTTTCCGTTTTGAAAAAAAAAACAGGGGAAAAAAAAGGGATTTAGGGCTTCAATAAATTATCTCGCTTTTATCCGAAAAAAAAATTTTGGGGTTCTAGGAAGGTTTTGCTTGGTGAAATAAAACACAGGGGGAAATTCTTTGAAAAGAAACAAAACGGCTGGTTTTGCAAAAAGCCCCTTAAATTTTTAACAAACAAAAATTTAAATCTGGGGTGTTTATTCTGACTGGGGTTTTAACCCTTTATCGGATACGGCAATAAATTTGTTGTGACAAAGTTTGGAAAGAGTGGTTAGTTTGTTAGGGAAGAGAGAGACTTGTTAATTTTTTTTATCAAATTTAAGGGGCCCAAAATCGGAAATTTTTAAGACATTTTGGTGGTTACAAAAGGTTTTGATTTGGCCAATTCCATTGTATAATTTGGGCCGGTTTTATTTTTTAAAAGTAAGAAACAGACATTGGGTTTTTAAGCAATCAATCAAAAGCCATAACTCCTGATTCTGGACTGGTTTTTAGAACTTGGGCCAAAAAATTTTGCAAAAAACATTGTGACAAGGTTTTGGGGGAAAATCAGTTCTTTTTTTTAGAGAGTGGACCATCGTGGACCCGCCCCCCTGCTGTAGGGAATCCAAAAAAAAATTTAACAGGCATATAAAAAGGAATTAATTTTCTTGGACAATAAAGTGCCATCAAAGACTTATCCTGATATAATTTTAATTTTTATTTCCAATGGGTTTGGTAACACTTTTTTATGATTTACAATAACAAGAGTGCCCCCCGACAGGCACCCAATTTCTTTTTTGGGTGTAAAATGTTAGATTAACCCAACCTCAGAATTTTAGTGAAGACGCTCAAAAACCCTTCTTTACATAACCTTTCCTAGGCATTTAAAAACAAAAAAACAGCCTAAGTTATGATAAGGTTTGTTTTTACGACAACGGCAAAGCAGAAAACAAAATGCCCCCTAAAATTTCTTTCGAGCGCTTGAAATTTTAAAATCAGCCAATCATCTTTTTCCCACCCAAACATTTTCCCCCAAATAAAGATATTGAGTAAATTGGAAAAACTAACGCCCCCCCGGGGGGTCAGTAATTTTGTTTTGATAAAACGAATTGATCTTAATTTCAGCGTGTCATTTTCCCCCACTGAAAATTTCCCCCAATTTTAAAAAAAAATTATCTTTTTTTGACTAGCACTTTTACACAATCTTTTAAGGACTTAAACTTTTGTTTTTTTCCCCAAAACTTTTTCTTCATTTGCAATTTTCCTTTAAAATGATTTTTGACAAAAAATAATTTTTGGAAATAACATTCGCCTTTACTTTTTAGTTTAATTCAAAATAATGTAATTGTCGGCTTTTTTCCTTGGAAAGACTTTAAATTTCCTGACCTGAAGCCTCTTTCAAAATTGGTTTTTAGTTTCGGCTGTCGTTCGGACCGTTGTTAAAGGTCATCCCCAACAAGCCAAGGGGAAACCCATCTCCCCCCATATACGAATCAAATAAAAGCACAAACAAGTCAACTTGATCTTCAATAAATTTTTCCCCCAGAAAATGTTGAAACCGTTCACTCTGGTATCCCATGGTTGGGGATTCCACTCAAGAGCCTTTTACTTCTTGGGTAACATCAAGCTTAAACATTTATGATTTGTCTAATACAAAAAGCCCTGCACCCCATTGTGTTTCCAATGATTCACGAAGTCATAAAGAAAATACAAGTCACCAAGACACACGCTCCATTTTTTCCGCGCTGGGAGTATGTTTGCGTTGCTTTTTTTAGCATTTATGGAAAAAAATTTTTTCCTAAAAAAATTCCAAATTTTCAAAAAAATATGACAAAAATTCAGCCAAAAAAAACTAACGAAAGGCTAAGAATAAAAATCTAGGATTCCTCCCTTTTTTAAATGGGTTCCCCTTTTTTATATTTTTAATGAAAATGTTAACTATTTGAGAATTAAAACCGAAAAACATCCTTCACTGAGGTTGCTGACAAAATTTAATTTTTTACTTAAAAATTTTTGTTGACACAAACCCATCACGACACAAGTCACTCAAAGTAAATTCCATGATATAAAAAAAGAGGGGTTTTTCCAATACAGACAAAAGCTTACAAATGGTTTAACCTATGATTATTTAGGTTTTAACCTATATCAGAATTTCGTTTCCATACTAAACATAATTTTTCACACATGACTAAAACAAAGGCGAAAATTTTTAAAAAACTTACAAACTTTCTAAACAAAGGGTAAAAAAATGCCATAGTGTGGAAAAAATTCATGCAACACCGCTTTTTGGGATATTTTACCTATTTTTTTTAACCTTTCCCAAGTGGGGGTTTAAAACGTATTTTTTGACAAATGACCCTAAAATTTTTTTCCAAAATTTACTTTAGGAAACAAAACTTTCCCCAAAGGAGGGCAGGGAGGAAAAAAAAAATTTTTTTTTTTTTTTTTTCCTACACATGAAGGGGGTCTTTTTAAAAAAAAAAATACAGAAAAAAATTAGCTGAAAAAGGGGGTTTCTGTGCCAAAGAATTTCCAAGGGTTAATTGCCCTTTTAAATTGGGGTTTCCCTTTTTGTAAAACAAGCATTCTTTTTATAAAAGCTGAAAAGCAGAAAAAAATTGTTTTATGGTTGAAAAGGAAAACCTGAAAAAAAACCTTAACAAGCCGACGAAGGGGGATGACAAAACTTCCCTTTTTTTTTCTTTGAAAGTGAAGCTAAACACCTGAATGGGCAAAGACAGATTAAAGAAAAATATACAAAACACAGGTTTCCCACATTTTTTTTTTTCATTCTCCCTAAATAATGAAAAAAAAAAAGGGGAAAACCTAATCATAATTGAAAATTGAATTTTTTAACAAAGCTTTAGTATTAAATAAGTAAATCTTTTCAGAGTGAAAGAATCTTTTTTTCTATTTCCCAGGCCATCCCTTTGGATCAGGTTTTTGTTTTTTTTTTTTTTCCAGAGAAAAAACATCTATAAATATTTTTATAACTTTCAGTCCGGTTTTTAGTTAGGATGTAGTTAAAATTGGTTTTACCAAAAAACCCAGGTTTTTTTCTATGCGCTTGTTTGTTGTTTTGAAAAATATTTGGGGGTTTTTTGTTTTTTGGGCATGTTATTTTTCCAGGTTTATGGTTTCCCCCTATACAAGACTATGCAAACCCAATCAGTTCAAAGGAAAAAAATTTCCAAGCAATAATGCTTTTCCAAACACTGAAAAACCAAAAATTTTTAATTTCTTTTTAATTTAAACTACAACAAAAGATCCTCTTTACCCTAAGATTCCTTTTGGGCCTTTTTAAAACGTAAACATCCATATGGGGTTTTTTTCATCAAGATTCCTTCTGAGATGCAATATACCATCATTCAAAGTACAGAACAAAACAATATTTACACTCTCTTGAGAGAAGATGAAAGATGTGTATCCCGCGGCACAGCAAACAAAACATTTGAAAAATACCACTGTTTGCAATTTGCAGGATTATGTTTCATCGGGATATTTTCAAATTTACTCAATTTTACTTTTTTACATGTTTTAAAAAGCATCTTTATGTTTTCTGTAAATGGCACTGATTCAAGACAAAACATTCTTAACTAAAATATCACAATGGTGACATTTGCAACCATCATGTTTCAATACCTTTAGTTAAAAAAAAATATATCTAACATTCACTTTCCATGACTTCCTTAATCTTGACCTTTTATTGATTAATTTTTTCATTAGCGTTAACATCCCTGACAAATACCTCCCGTCTTCCAGCACCAGCTAACAAACAGTCTAATCTCAGGACGCTGTCTAATCAGAAAAGCCAAGAACCAGTATTATGGGAGACAGCCTGGAAGTCAATTTCTTCTACAGCATACTCAAAGGTAACACTATGAAAGTCTACTATATGCTTACTTGTTATTTAGCTACAGACACATTAATCAATGGTCTAACAGTCTAATTAATTTCAGATATTAATTAAAAATATATCTATGATACTTCGAGGCTTACAGGGACTGTACTTGTTCAATGGTAAGAGAATGGAAATAGAGTACTTCGAGGCTTACAGGGGCTGCAAAATAATCTTACTTCAAAGGTTAGAGAATGGAAATAGAGTACTTCGAGGCTTACAGGGGCTGCAAAATAATCTTACTTCAAAGGTTAGAGAATGGAAATAGAGTACTTCGAGGCTTACAGGGGCTGCAAAATAATCTTACTTCAAAGGTTAGAGAATGGAAATAGAGTACTTTGAGGCTTACAGGGGCTGCAAAATAATCTTACTTCAAAGGTTAGAGAATGGAAATAGAGTACTTTGAGGCTTACAGAGGCTGCAAAATAATCTTACTTGTTCAATGGTAAGAGAATGGAAATAGAGTTTTTTTCTGAACTGAAATTGTCACTGGCCCTTTTCCTCATGTAGACTTATTTTAGTACCTTGGCAAAACAGAGAAGCTCCTCAAAGAATATGTCTGATCAGCATCTCCTCTGTTTGCTCATAAATTATCAAAGATTCTCCACAGTCTATATGGCAAATAAAAATCCATTGTCTAGTTCAGTAAATTAATATTTATCAAGTCATTAATGTGAACATGAATATTCATAAAGGGTTAAGTTGGTGTAAAAATATACTGGTTTCCCTTGATTAAGTAAGGCAATGTTATTTCAAAGCTGATCATGCTGGTACAAAATTAATACATGTACACATAAGACTGAATAAATGTCAACCAAGAACAATACATGAGATGGTGCATGGTATTACCTTCATTATCATTGTTTGTATCTTACTTAAAATCTATTGTGATTTCCTGATAGCAATTATAAGTCTACAGTTTTACATACTTGTTGAAAATACTAAATAACAAAAGTTGGCAAGCTGAACATAAAAATCATGTTATTTGTTCTGTCTGTAGCTTAATTCATAAAAAAAAACTGTATCTTTTCTTCTTTAAGATACAATCTTGGCAAAATTGAACAGATAGAATACCATAATTAGAATAAATTTTCTTAATATTCCACTAATGTGACCAATTGTTCACTCTTTCTTCCAATCATCCTGCTGCAGTTACTTCCCTTGATAAGTACAGTATCTTTTATTTTTTTATTTTAACTTTTTAGATTTAGTATTATATCTCAGTTTAGTTTTATTTCATCTAAAAACGTTCATGATAATGAAATATGTAAATAATGAAAACAAATGAAAATGTTTCATAAAAATAATGAGATTATTTTTTTATTGCTAATTCCTTATAATATCACATGATTTACTTGGTGGCAGTCATTAATAAAGAGTAGCATGACACATCTGGTGTTACAAGGAGTGCATACAATATCCAGTGTCTATACTATAAAGAAAAATGCATAGAGATTAACAACAACTATCTCAATCGGCAATCAATTTCACATGTAAAATCTAATGACAGTTTCACTCCATGTTACAGATGAGTAACACTTAAATGCACATGACTGTACCCAAAAAATGTTTTACATAACCTAAAAGGCTATTCTGATGATATTTTAAACCACCCCTATATCCCCTACTTCTGTCCAAGGACCTTGGGGGAAAATCTCCCATAAACTTTAGATCCAAGATTATACACTGCCTCATCTTAATCTAATCAAGTGAAGCTGATAAGTCCTAGTTGTCAATGCAAAGACATGGAGATATAATTCTTATTTTGATCACATTTCTTATCTGCTTATAGCTAGACTGGTATATATATTGATAATTCTACCAGTTTTATTCTGTAAACTTTTTCCATTTCTGGCACCAGGTATCATCAAACTGTCTATATTTTGCACTAGCAGAGTGATCTAGCTTCATACAGCTGGCACATCACTGGGTACTTCATCTCAAAGACCTGTTGCTTACCTGTCACATTAGGATCAGGTTTCATCTTGTCATCAAGATCAATTTATTTTGCTCTACATTCCTCTGCAGTCTCTGCTAAGTCTGTTGCAATCAATATTCATAGCAAAGATAACACTAGGTTGGCGGAAGAAGTCCATCGCATGGGATGCACGATACGTAGAGATAATAAATGCAAAAATATCTAACGATTTCCATTTATGCTTCTGAAATGTCTCAATGTCAATTAGCACTAAGCTATTTGCAGAATAAGTAAATAGATAAAGGATGAATAGGAGGTAAAAAACAATCTGAAGGCGTTGATTTAATGACAAGATTTCTAGTAGACTGTTTCGAAAGTGCAGACAAATAAGGCATCAGTGCAAACATCCAATTATGTTTTCAACATTTGCAGTGTTATTTTCAAAGTCTGGCGTCATTTGCAATGTTCTTTTTTTTTTCTAAGTCTGGTCAACTCTTGCTTTAAATTTATATTGACAGACAGTTGTAAAACTTTACTTCCTAACAAAAAAAATGTCTTTGTTTAAAATAAAACTTGTTTACATCTAACATGAATGGAACTTTAAGCCCCTGAGTTTTTGCTCTTTTCTGTCATTTTCATGGGGAGATAACTCAAAATCAAGCCTATCGATACCTTATTTTATTTCACATTATTGTTTGTTGTTTCATTTCCAGTCATTATGCAAAATTAAAAACAAATTCTATTCAATAGATTTTTCACTAAACATACTGCATTTTTCTTGAAAAAAAAAAAATCTTTGACCAAGTTATCCCAAAATCAATAGGGGTCATCTTCTAGTCATAATAAATGTGGGCCCAAACATTCTCCAGTTATTGATAGGAAACAACTTTCACATATCGAGGTCACTGTGACCTTGACCTTTGACCAAGTAACCCCATAATCAATAGGGGTCATCTACCAGACTCAGAACTGAAAATCATTGTTGATAAATTAAACAGATAATGATCAAATGTACTCTTTTCAACCAAGCCAGTCCTTCTTTGACTGAGTTGGATTCTGACTGTCCATATAACAATAGGTTAAGGGTAAAAAAACGAAAGCTGTCCGTAAGACTATTTGAATGCTTGTCAATAAAAATAATATATTGCAATTGAAGGTAAAATGAGAATCTCTGTATTATCAAAATATACACAAGAGCAATAAACATGTGCTCAAAATTTTAAAGTAATATCTCAAAGAATTCAGTGAAAAAGTGAGTTAATACAAAAAGAATTATCAAGTCAGAAAAGGGGAATAGTTATGTCAAAATCCAAGACAGAGTTATGTACTCTTGCCATGTACAAGTAGGGGATGATGGTCATAAACAGGTATTCAAAGTTTCAAAGCAATAGAAACCTTAACCGAGATTCTAAATAAAAAAGGGGCATAATTATTTTCAAATGACACCTGCCCCAAGGAATTTTTTGATCTATAAGGCCGGAAAAAATTGTAGATAAAATTAAAAATTTTAATTTTTTTTAAGTCCTAAAAGGCCCATAAATATGCAAAAATATTTGGAAGAGTTACTGTTCCTGTTTCTACTAAAAGTTTGAGGGACATCAATGAGTAAAAGTGGAGATATTGGCAATATTAAACATAAGTTTCATATATTTACTAAGTCCAAAAGGGCCATAAATATGCAAAAATATTTGAAAGAGTTACTGTCCCTATTTCTACTGGTAGATTTGATAATGATCAAGGCATATGTGAAGTTTGAGAGACATCCAATGAGTAAAACTGGAGATAATGACAATGTCAAACAACTGCCAAGTCAAACAAGAGGCCCATGATGGCCCTAAATCGCTCACCTGAGATAAATAGGTTGACCCAAGGAACATCTGTAGCAATTTATTTTAAAATCTGGCCAGTAGTTTTGAAGAAGATGATTTTTAAAGGTTTCATATTTTTTTTTCTTTTTGTTGCCATGGCAACCAGAGTTCTATATAGATCAAGTTTATTTCAGGAACTTTTGTGAAGGTTGACCCAAGGATCATTCCTGCCAAGTTTAATCAAATTCTGTCCAGTGGTTTCAGAGGAGATGTTGATTAAAGTTTTCCCTATATACATATACTTGGCAAATAAGCCCCGCCCCTGGCCGCCATGTTTTTTAGGGATCGGAAAATTTTTAGCAACTTTGGTAGAGGTTGACCCAAGAAACATCTGTACCAATTTATTTTAAAATCTGGCCAGTAGTTTTGAAGAAGATGATTTTTAAAGTTTTCATTTTTTTCTTCTTTTTGTTGCCATGGCAACCAGAGTTCTACATGGATCAAGTTTATTTTAGTAACTTTCGTGAAGGTTGACCCAAGGATCATCCCTGCCAAATTTAATCAAATTCTGTCCAGTGGTTTCAGAGGAGATGTTGTTTAAAGGTTTCTCTATATACATATAAGGCAAATAAGCCCCGCCCCTGGCGGCCATGTTTTTTTACGGATCGGAATAATTTTAGCAACTTTGGTAAAGGTTGACCCAAGGAACATCTGTACCAATTTATTTTAAAATCTGGCCAGTAGTTTTGAAGAAGATGATTTTTAAAGTTTTCATATTTTTTCTTCTTTTTGTTGCCATGGCAACCAGAGTTCTACATGGATCAAGTTTATTTTAGCAACTTTTGTGAAGGTTGACCCAAGGATCATTCCTGCCAAGTTTAATCAAATTCTGTCCAGTGGTTTCAGAGGAGATGTTGTTTAAAGGTTTCTCTTTATACATATAAAGCAAATAAGCCCCGCCCCTGGCGGCCATGTTTTTTTACGGATCAGAATAATTTTAGCAACTTTGGTAGAGGTTGACCCAAGGAACATCTGTACCAAATAATTTTGAAATCTGGCCAGTAGTTTTGAAGGAGATGATTTTTAAAGTTTTCAAATTATTTTTCTTTTTGTAGCCATGGCAACCAGAGTTCTTCATGGATCAACTTTATTTTAGCAACTTTTGTAGAGCCTCACCCAAGGAACATTCCTGCCAAGTTTCATTAAATTCTGTCCAGCGGTTTTAGAGGAGATGTTGTTTAAAGCAAATTGTTGACGACGGACGACGCACGACGGACGACGCACGACTAACGACGCACGACGACGGACGCCGGACGAAGGGCGATCACAAAAGCTCACCTTGAGCACTTTGTGCTCAGGTGAGCTAAAAAGGGCCATGCAAAAAAAAAAAATAAATAAAAAAATAAAAAATGAAGAGTAACTGTTCCTGATTCTACTGGTTGGTCTGATGATGATAAACACATGTGTTAAGTTTGGGGGACATCCATTGAATAATAGTGGAAATAATGGCAATGTTAAACAAATCCTTAACATTTCTTGTGATGCGGACGCCAATGTGACTCCAACAGCTTATCCTATTCTTCGAATAATCAAGCTAAAAATTACCACCCTTATATGCCACTGAACACATGGAATACCACCCATAAGCAAGACCAAACTGAAAATTTAAGATTGACACCAGTTTTTAGACGGCGATTAGCCGTCTTATGCTGGAAATCGAAATCAGGCCTTGCTAATTTGCATATTTTCCACAACATTTTTAACTGTACCTCTCCGCTCTTAGTGCGGATCCGTGCAATGCGATTCTGCACTAACGAATACGAGTGGAATATGTTACACAAGCGTTTAAATCATAACCGTAACCGCTGTTAGCGTGTTACTGTTTGTTAACATGTTTTCTTTTGCCATTTTTTTTGCACTGGAAGCATCAATTTTAAGCGTGAAAAAAATATACGTGACATTTCTTAACCAGAACAGCAACCCATCTTACGTACATGAATATCTACTCCTGTAACAAGAAAAAGTAGTGCTCCGTATGTATGTAATTGACCTAAAGTAGTCCACACAATATTTTGCATGATGGCGAGTTAGGTTCCTCCCAGGGCATTTCTTAACTTTGAAATAGATAGGCAAACATTCTAGTAGTATCTTAAATAATCAAATACCTGGTCAATTTCTACACATACAAAACAACAGATGAAATTCGCTAGTACAAGAGAAGAGAATGACCTACTAAGGTATGCAGCTCTTTATGAATGAAAGGTTCATGACCTTTACTCCGGATTATTATGTTACAAACAGTACCTCTGTAGCAACAGCGGTGGAGTTTTTGTCGTCATGTGACTGCTTCAATAACTTCAGAAACGCTGGGTTTAGAATGTTAATCCCGTCGCCGTCTCTCAGCGCACTGTGCGCTTTGATTAAAATGAAATTTTTGAAGTAAAATTAATTTTAATTAGTAAATACTTACCTGTTATTACTTCAGGTATGTGTCTATTTGTGCACAGCTTCCAAAACAGAGTCCGCAAAATAAACCATTCCCTAAACCCCCTAGTTACCGGAAGTGTAACCCCCGTTCTCCAATTGTATATGAAGCCATCGAGGGATACAACCACCAGCAAGCGGGGAGGGAGGTGGGACTCTGTAATAACAGGTAAGTATTTACTAATTAAAATTAATTTTACTTCAAAAATTTCATTTTAATAGCATAAATACGTTACCTGTTATTACTTCAGGTATGACTTCGTCGCTAAGGCAGGAGGTTGCTAACAAAGAACCTTGATTGCAGCGACACCCGAAGTAGGAAACGACCAAAGCCGCCGAGGCGTCAGACATGATGATTAAACTATCGTCTGAGCCACTACAAGTGGACCCAAATCCACGAGGTTTTGTGATTGGTTAGCCAGTGAGCGGAGATAAAAGGAAGAAAACGTAGTAGAAGACTTCCAAGAGGCCGCTTTGAGAATATCATCCATGGGAGATTTATTCAAGAAAGCCCAAGAAGCAGACAAAGCACGGAGCTCATGTGGTCTAATTCTTAAAAAGGATAGATCCCTGTCCGAAAGATCCGAATAAGCAAACTTGATAGTTGAGGCTACCCAACGAGATATTGATGCTGCCGAAACTTCGCCCCCCCCTTTTATTGGGAGGAAAAGTCGAAGACGACGACCCCGTAAAGATTTAACCTTCTGGAGGTAAAACTTCAAGGCTCTAACCGGACAAAGAAGACGATCAGGATCTCCCCTAGCGCAAGACTTAGCAAGGCTCGGAATAACCACCGGAGGGGGACAGACCGAAGGGAGCTGGGTTTTCGCAAGGAAACCAGGTTGAAATCTCAAAGATACAGAGCCATCAGATTTGTTAAAGCGTAAATAGCCTTCCTCAGTAGAAAAGGCATGAATTTCGCAACGACGTTTAGAAGACGCCATTGCTATGAGAAAGACCGTCTTCCATGTTACATGCAGGAGAGAAGCCTCAGAAAGAGGTTCAAAAGGTGCCTTAGTAAGAGCCAGTAAAACACAAGAAAGATCCCACTTTGGAGTTAACGAACGAGAAACTGGCCTAGACAGTTCAAACGAACGAATAATTTCCGAAAGATAAGGATCCGAACCAAGGGAAGAGGATCTGTGAAACTTAAGAGTGTTCGATAACATAGACCTATAACCCTTGATAGAACTGACCGCAAGTTTTTTCTCGTTAAAAAGAAAAACTAGAAAGTTAGCGATTTCTCTGACAGGAGCTTTGACCGGATTAATCTGCCGTGCGATACACCAATCACGGAAGACCTTCCACTTTGCCTGGTAGACAGATCGAGTAGATTGTCTCCTGGCTTTAGAGATAATAGAGGCAACTGTTGCCGAAAATTTCTTCTGTCTAACTCGCTGTTGGATAACATCCAAGCGTGAAGACGAAGAGCGCAAGGATTGTCGTGAAGGACCCTGTTCCGACCTTGTGACAGAAGGTCCGGGACCTGGGGAAGTTCTACAGGATCGTCTATCAGAAGATCCAGAAGATCCACGAACCAAGATCTCGTTGGCCAAAGTGGAGCTACAAGGAGGATCCGGCACTGAGATCGCAGGATTTTCCTTAGAACTAAGGGAATCAGAGAAAACGGTGGAAACGCATAAGCAAATAGATGATCCCAGTTTACAGACAGAGCATCTATCGCCCAAGCCCGGTGATCCGATACCGGTGACACAAACAGCGGAAGCTGGTTGTTCAGCCTGGTAGCAAATAGATCGACAGACGGAGACCCGAAAATCGCAAACAGAGTTGTCGCGATCCGAGGGAGTAACTTCCATTCCGAGGGGAGAAGAGAATGTCTGCGGGACAGTTGGTCAGCTAGAACATTTAGACGACCCGGAAGATGTCTGACTTGAATGAGTACCGAAGACACCTGACACCAATGAAGAAGGTGCCATGCTTCCATGCACAGAGAAGGCGAGTGCGTCCCCCCTTGTCTGCGGATGTAAGAGACAACAGTCGTGTTGTCTGTAGATACTAGAACAGATTTGCCTCGAATGAGAGGAGAAAACTGTCGTAAGGCTAGTAGAACCGCTTTGAGTTCGAGGTTGTTGATATGAAGAGAACTGTCCTGAGGGGACCAAAGACCCGAGGTCGTGAGACCCAGAGGTCCCAGATGAGCACCCCAGCCTGACAGACTGGCATCCGAGAAGAGGAACAGTTCCAGTTGAGGAGGAGAAAGAGGAACACCCTCTCGGAGAAATGAGGGGGAATTCCACCAACTGAGATGATGAACCAATTCCGGAGAAACCGGAAGAATGGTCTGTAAATGGTCTCGACTGGGACGCCAGATCGAGAGAAGGATAAATTGAAGAGGTCGCATGCGAAGGCGGCCCAGCGGAACAAGATCCGCTGCTGCATTGAGTACTCCGAGAAGCGATAGGAATTCGCGGGCTGAGATCGATTGCCGACGCGAAAACCCCCGAACCAGAGTTAGAAGAGACAAAATTCTGGGTTCCGGAATTCTGATCCTGTTTAGATCGGTCAGAAACTGCATCCCGACAAACGTAAAGTTCTGGGATGGGATCAACTCCGATTTCTCGGAGTTGAGGATGAAGCCTAGCCGGAGAGCTAGGTCTGTCACCCATCGAAGTTCGTCGAGAAGGGCGACTGGGTCCATGTGAAGAAGAAGCCAGTCGTCGAAATACGCCAGAAGGCGTGAGCCGCGAAAATGAACCCTGGCGACCAGAACCGAAACTATTTTGGTGAAGATTCTGGGGGCCGAAGACAGGCCGAACGGAAGGGCCTTGAACTGGTAGACAGTTTGGCCATCCGTAAAACGAAGGTATTTCCTGGAATGAGGATGGATAGATACATGGAAGTAGGCATCCGATAAATCCAGGGAAACAGCCCAGTGACCGGGGAGGACGGCTGCCCTGATCGACGAAGTTGTTTCCATTTTGAAGTGTTCCTTCGGAATGAAGGAGTTTAGATGAGACAGGTCTATGACCGGTCGAAACCCGCCGTCCTTCTTGGGAACCAGAAAGAGACGGCTGTAAAACCCCGGAGAGGTTGGAATCGAGACCCTTTCTACCGCTCCTTTTTCCAGAAGATCTGAAATGGCGAGTCCCAGACGAGAATGATTGGAGGAGAGATGAATGGGAGAGCGTGATAGTGGGGGGGGACGACTGAACGGAACCCGATACCCGTGTCTCACGATAGACAGGACCCATTGGTCGTCGGTGATTGTCTCCCAATGATGAATGAAATGAGTGAGTCTGCCGCCTACTGGAAGGGGCAGAGACACTCTTCCTCCTAATCGAACGTCTGGAAGAGGAAGCGGAAGAAAGGACGTACCCCTAGGGCTTACTCCTACCCCTTTGACTGGTAGAGGTAGAAGAAGGGGTGGGGGGCGATGAAGGAGGAAATCGTGGTCGCTGCGGACCAGATTGGCGAGCGCCCCTGGAAGAGGGATTGCCTCTGAAAGGAGATTGAGGCTTGCCCTTTTCCGAGTCCTTCGGGGATTTACCGGTAGAAGCCGAAGGTTTCTTCGGTATCCGGAATTTAGGGGGAGCCGAAGTAGGCGTGCGGGGCTGGAAGGCCACCGCGCCGTGCATTTGCTCCTCCCTGGAGGCATCCGCTACTTCCTTGATTCGGCCCCCAAAGAGGGACGATGAAGAAAGAGGGGCAGACCTAAGCTTTTCTCGAGAAGAAGAGAGAAGTAGCTTGTTGGGGCCGTCCAGGATGGCATCCCGCCTGCAGCGAGTCATCTCGGAAGAGAGAGAGAGAGATAGCAAAATCGAATGTTTTGCCGTCGCTGCTAAGGCCTCTAAAAGAAGCCTGACGGAAGCAGATAAGGCATCCTTTTGTTGTAGCTTGACCGAAAGAGCGACCACGAAGGAGTCAGTATGCGACGAGATGCCGAAAAGAAAGCGGGAGCGTTGCTCCCAGCGATCCAGGACCTTCTGCTGAAGCGGTAAAGAGGAGGGGACCTTGAGCCGGAGCCGACTCGCATCTAGGTCCAGTTTCGGGGGGTGGATAGAAAAATCACCCTCCGGAAACTTGTAGGTCTTGGGGTTAAAACCCAAAGGCCGAAGGTCTGAAGTTGGAATAAACCAGCCCGGTCCTGGCTTAGAGGAGGATGAAGATTCGAAATCCTCCAGAGCCGAACGGACGACCGGAGAGAAAGGGAGCAACTCCGGTTCGACTGATTTGGATTCCTTAGGCTTACCGACGAGGTCAAGGTAACCTTCGCACCTCTTCCGGGAGGGAGGAGGGGCCGGTTTGCATACTGATGCAGGTAAGGTAGCAAAGACCTCCTGAACAGCCCTGTCCATGGAAAACTGACTGTCGTCTGATTCCTCGTCCTCGTCAGAGAGAGGATTGTCAGTACGAGGTTCGGAATGAGCGCTGGATCGGCGCGAGGTGGACGAAAGAGGCACATCCTCAGCAAATAAGGAGTCCTCCTCCGGAGCATGAAGTGAGATTTCATCCTCCAATTGTCCGCTTGGAGCAGTCCCACTAATAGGGGGATTGCGAGTAGAGGGAGGAGACCCAGCCTCAGGGCGAGATGGGGGAGCATCCTGAGGAGGAAAGCCCATGAAGGGAAATGGAGGGAAAAAGGGCCACATAGGGGGCTGTGCGGAAGAAGCGCCCTGTGGACCCGAGGAGGGAGGAGACTGAAGGAACAGTCTGTGATCAAGGGTCTCTGGTGGAAGAGAAACCCGATCCCTCCTAGAAGAAGAAGGTTCACCCGGCATGACGGGGGAGGAGGCAGAACTGAAATGCCTGGCGTATTCCCCCATCATGTGGGACCACCATGTGGAAGGGTCAAAGGTCTGAGGTTGCGCTGAAACATCCGCACCTTGAACCTTCGAAGACGTGGTGGAGCGTAAAGGGGACCGGTCCCGAGTAGCAGAGCTAGGGGACCGGTGACCGGAAAAACCCGGGGAACGGTTATGGGACCGTTTCTTGGGCACCCTTGAACATGGAGGAGGAGGTGGCCGAAGCGGAGAAATCGCAGGGCTACCTGAGGAAAAACTCGAGTCCGAATTCTCAGACAAAATCGGCGAAGGCCGGCGACCCACACGCCTAGCGTGATGAGCCGACCTGGCCGTAGATCTGTGGAGATCTCTTGCCGATGACCGGTGATGACCGGTCTTGGGTCTCTGAGACCGATGATGACCGGTGACCGGTGATTGATGACCGGTGCCCGGTGAATGATGACCGGTGACCGGTGCCTGTTGACCGGTGCCCGGTGACCGGTGAGTAGTGGTCGGTGACCGGTGCCCGGTGACCGGTGGTCGGTGACCGGTCCTGACCGGTGACCGGTCCCTGGCAGATATACCCGGTGACCTGTCCCGTGATGGTCGGTGACCGGTCTTGACCGGTGACCGGTGGCTAGACCTGACCGGTGACCGGTCGTGAGCTTGGCTATGACTGCGATCACGTAATTGACCGGTTATGCCCGGTGACCGGTGACCGGTCGGAGTATTCTCCTTGACTGCTCCCCTGGGGCTGACACAAGGCGAGCCGGGCAGGGAGCCAGGAGATGAAGGCGGCCTCTCCGGAGAGGGGCGGGAAGCCTTCTTCCTGGGAGGGGGAGAGGGACTCCGACCCCCAGCAGTGCTGAATCCAGAGAAGGAGGAGGACGATGAGGCCTTCCTTTTCCGGGAAGAGTAAGACCGACGGGAGGAGGCTTTCTTCCATATCTCGTCTGTCCACGAAGCGCAAACGGTGCAGGTGTCGACCCTAGAGCACCCTGAACATGATAGGCAGGATTGATGGGAATCCCAGGACGCCTTAACATGTCCGCAGGAGCCCCGAGACTGCGACATAGTAAAAAGCAATACAAAGGAACAATGTATGCAAAATAAAAAACGGGAAGACCATAGAAAACCCGTACAAAGAAAATCTCGAAACGAGACAACAGTATATACAAAATCAATATAATAAAACCAGTGTCACGGGAGCCGAAGCACGGAAACCCGTGACACAAGGCAAAAGGTCCCGATACGGGACGGAGATTGGGAATTCTACACGAATATAGAATAAAACCAAGAAAAACAATATAAACACACAGCCGAGACTATGAAAAAGTAAGAAAAGGAGAGCTGTAGCGCACAGAAGCTATCAAGAAAGGGACACACAAGGTTACCCACTGAAACTCGATGGCTTCCAAAACACAATTGGAGAACGGGGGTTACACTTCCGGTAACTAGGGGGTTTAGGGAATGGTTTATTTTGCGGACTCTGTTTTGGAAGCTGTGCACAAATAGACACATACCTGAAGTAATAACAGGTAACGTATTTATGCTATTAAAATTCTTGTACTGACAGACCTAGAAACATACAGCTGGGGAGGCAGGCATTATCAAGTCAGTTATTGTTAAATGCCCCTAACATCAGAGAACATCAAAGTAGGGGTCATGAATGGTGACAACCATCCAGACAGAAAACACATCAAAATGTCTACCTACCTACTACATGAAGGGGGAGACATAATTGGAAGTCTTAATAATATATAGATGATAATATCAAATATATGTATGTAGAAAATATCATAATTATATGATAATATCAAATATATGTATGTAGAAAATATCATAATTATATGATAATATCAAATATATGTATGTAGAAAATATCATAATTATATGATAAAATCAAATATATGTATGTAGAAAATATCATAATTATATGATAATATCAAATATATGTATGTAGAAAATATCATAATTATGTAAACCATATGCATGCATGGTATTTTTTTTTTACCTTTACCATGCTAATTCTTTTAATTGGATTTGTCTTTTCACCATTTTGGACTCTACCATTAGTTGTTTATGGGGTTTTACTGACTGAATAGCAAACAATGCAGAACATGATGCTTGTAACCACGGATATGGAGGGTGATCCATGTCTGCTCTGGTCACAAAGGCAGTCACAAGTGCTCACAGCACTGTAAAGACAGTGAATTACTTGATACCACTACTTGTTTACACTTTCTCTTTGTAAGAAGATAAATAAAGTACCTTAACCCTTTCCCTCATAGAGGACACCATGAAAAGATCTATGCAAACAGCATAAAACCAGATCAGCCTGCGAGTAACTCGCAGGCTGATCTGAAATAGTAAAACCCCACCGCTGCTCCTCAGTGGTCTGGAAATGAGGATTTTGTAATTAAATTTGGTAAGGTTTAACTGTGGTTTTCTGCAGATCAGGCTTTATGTGATACCTATTGAGTGCGTCAAAATGAGTCTATATGAGGGAAAGGGTTAAGTTACCTGGTGTGTTACTCTGTGTAGTAATAACATAAACAAGAAAGATAACTGGCCTTGATTGGAATTAAAGTAACGGAGATCATAGAACAGTTCAGGGATTCAGAGTGAACATTGTTGTAACGAAGTGCACTATGTGGAGATGGTAAAACAGACTATAATTTACTGCAGATGTTCATAACATTTGGCCCAAAACATGTCGCAATGTGTCTCTATGAGTAGTATTTTTATAAAACAACTATATATTTATCAAAGAACAGCATCTTAGTCTGAATACTTTGTTATTATATTGTGAATACAATTCATATATTTCAGCTAGTTGTCATTGTGTGTAATCTTTCTCACTTAGTAAAGGCATTTTCTACCAATGAAAATCGTTGAAATATTCATTTGGTCTTATCTTGCGTCATCCTCCATAAGTAGGTCAAAAGTGAAGTTAGACAGCTACGCCGAAAAAACACACAATTATCTTTAAAGATACAGCCAGCTTCTACTGACAAATCTAAAACATACACAAAGATCCTTACTGTCACAGGCTCATATACATCTTATACTCAAGAGAAATGGTTTCCACTCATATGGCGTGGTTGGTGAATTATATATCTAGCTTTCTTATATTAATAGGATAAAGTATGGATGCTGGATCCACAAAACCCAGGCAGTGATGGATCATGCAAAAGATTATGCCTACAGACTCTAACAAGTAAGACCCTGTATAGTCTAGCTTACCAAAGATCTATAGCTTTGTTGCTTTGACCTGACAATGTACCCTAGGGTTTAGTCATAATTCACAATACAATTCACTTCTGCATATGTTCCCTAACCAAGGCCTGACATATACTCTGTCTAGGTCCTTTTATTCACTTAGTGCCCCATAACTTTTGTCACATTTGTGTTTTTAAAGATGATAAATGCATCCAATAGATTACACTTGAATTTCTTCTAAGTAGAATCGAGAGCAAAAAAACAACAACAGTTTTTTAATAAACTGGTTTACAGGATCAGTGTCGTATCTAAATTTTGCAAAACCTAAATAAATATTAATTTCAACATCGCAACTTTATTCTTGTTAGCTCAGCTAAGCACAATGCGCTGAAGGTGAGCTTTTGTGATCACCCTGCGTCCATTGTCATCCGTCATACATTGTCAACAATTTGCTTTAAATGACATATCCTCTGAAACCACTGTACAGAATTTGATTAAACTTGGCAGGGATGATCTTTAGGTGGACCTTCATAAAAGTTGCTATAATAAACTTGATCCATGTGAACTCTGGCATGGCAATAGAAAAAAAAAAAAAAAAAAAATCATCTTCAAAATTACTGACCTGATTTCAAAATGTTTTAGTACAGATGTTCTTTGGGTAGCTGTCTACCAAGATTGTTAAAATGATTCTGATTCATAAAAAATCATAGCTGCCAGGGGCAGGGCTAATTTGCCTTAAGAGTATATAGTGAAACCTTTAAATGACATCTCCTGGCGGCCATGTTTTTTTACGGATTGGAATAATTTTCCAACAGAAGGGTACTGACATTTGTGTAAGCAGCATTTTGACAAGTCGATATACCTCTTATGAATATCCTTATAATGATAAAGTGCTAGCCAAGTATCCGACGGCAAAAAGATGTAATAGGCAGCCATGGGTATCTGATGCTGCATGATCTGAAAAGGTAATCGCCATGTCCTGTTGATGAACAGTGCATGACCACTTCAGCATGGGTTACCAAAGAGGCTATTGCTATGTTTATCTGGATAGACAAAGGGCAGATAACTCAATATTATGGGCTAGCAACACTTCATTTAATTTCAACTCCATACTCTGTCACTGTGTAAAAGTTTTAGAAATTCAATGCGACAGATTTTCTACTATTGTCGCATACACAAATATACACAAATTTTCTTAATTTTTTTTCAAGAAAAACGTAGTATGTTAATTTGCTGAAGCATAGTGAAAAATCTATTAAATAGAATTGTCTTAAA
>CM037781.1:71440902-71490902 GCA_021229015.1 Solen grandis | reverse complement strand
AATTTTCATTTTATGGCAATGATTTGACCTCATGCCAGTAGTTCAGAATAATTAAAATTTCAGAGTTACGACAGTAAAGTATGCGCTTTTGAACAAAAGAATTTTCAGCACCTATGACATCATGTGACGTCAAAGAAGTCCATATGAAAAAAAAAAGTAAAAGGTAGAGAATTTAATATTAGTCTTTCTAACGGAATTAATCTTAATATTTTTCAATTTTAGCAGAAAGTCCTATCATTCGTATCAACGAATGAAATCTAGTTATTATTATTATTATTATTATTCTTTTCTTCCTCAAGGATTTTCATATGTTGCAATCGTCCTAGGAGAATGAAATTTCGATGGCATATTATTCATATGCGTAATTAAAAAATTCTATAATTTTCATATGCCTATGACGTCATTATGACGTCACACTTGGCAATTGCTACAAAAGTTTGTACGCGGTCCAGAGCGATAATTAATAAACCGATTTTTATCAAATTTTCACAGAATGTGTATATTAAGTTCTAGTTGTGCATCTCTGTGTCCATTTTTCAAAATTCGAAAAGCACAAGGTTCTATGGCGAATGCAAGATTCAAACCAAGGACGTCAAATTGATAAATGCTCATAAAATGTCCCTAAATGAGACAGAAAGTTGATATTTTGTCAGTATATAGACCTTCGATAGATTTAAATATTCTGTGAAAATGGACGTCTTGTGACGTCTTATGACGTCATCAAATTTCTAATTTTTAAACACATATTTTATTATGTTAATATGGTCAAGGACAATGAAATTTTGGTGTCATATTCTCCAAGAAATGTTATTTTGATTTCTATGATTTTCATATAGCTATGACGTCATATGACGTCACACGTGAAATAAGCTACAAAAGTTTGTACGCGGTCCAGAGCCATTATTAATGAACCGATTTTCATCAAATTTTCACAGAATGTGTATATTAAGTTCTAGTTGTGCAACCGGTGTCCGTTTTTCAAAATTCGAAAAGTCCAAGGTTCTATAGCGATTCCAAGATTCGAACCAAGGTCGTAAATTTTCAAATTCTTATAAAATCGGTCCTATTTGAGATAGAAAGATGATATTGGGTCAGTATATAGGTCTCTGGGAGTCTTAAACATTTTGTGAAAATAAATGTCATATGACGTCACGTGACGTCATTATATGATATGAATTTCTAATATTAACAAGAGTATTTCTATATGTTGAAATTTTCGAAGGGCAATTAAAATTTAATGCCTCATGCTTACGATGCTGAAATTTCGATTTCAATGATTTTCAGAAGCCTATGACGTCATATGACGTCACATTTTGAAATTGACTAAGAAAGTTTGTACACGGTCCAGAGCCATTATTAATGGGCCGATTTTCATCAAATGTTCACAGAATGTGTATATTAAGTTCTTATTGTGTATACCGGTGTCCGTTTTTCAAAATTCGAAAAGTCCAAGCATATATGGCGGATCCAAGATTCGAACCAATGACGTCAATATTTAAATGCTTATAAAAACTGTCTATTTGAGATAGAAAGTTGAAATTTTGTCAGTTAGTAGGCCTCTGGGCGTCTTATCAAATTATGTAAAAATAAACGTCATATGACGTCACGTGACGTCATTTTTTTATTATTATTATTATTTTCTTTTCCTAACTAAACGCTTATTTTAATATATTGCAATAGTCCTAGGGACGATGAAAATTTTATGGGTTATTAGGCACGTGAGGAAATTTTGATTTCACCCTACTGCATATATGTAGCCATATCTCAATAAAGATCGATTTTTTGTAAATATATGTATGAATAAGAATTATAGCTGAATAATTGACGTTTCCAAAGATATTTAGTTTATTAAAATCGGTTTACGCAATACAAAGTTATAAGCAAAAAAACTAAATGAAATGAAGCTAATTTTGCTGATAATATGCTGTTTTCTTGAGGTTTAACAGTCAATATCTCAGAAACGACTGAAGATAAGTTTTATACATTATGCGTATAAATGTAGCATGTTTTAAGAGCTTTTCTAACGGTACCAAGTTTATTGAAATTGGACTTCATATAAGAAAGTTACATGGAAAATAAGATATTTCATAATCATGCATCATAAAAATATGGAAAAGGTCACGCGCAGGGGTCACCAAGCTTAAATACTTGCGCAACGACTTAAAAAAAAAAAAAAAAAAAAAAATATCGAATTGCAATTGATGGGCTATATCTTGCTTTTTTTTAATTTTTTTTTGTTGTTGTTGTTTTTTGTCGAAAGTTGACTGTTTCCAAAATAAGCATTGAAGTTAATACATGTACAACGGCACAAGACAAAATTCCGTATTTGCAACACTATGTAGCTAGCGAGCAGTTTGCAAGCTTGAAAAATTCACACGCAGCCCACATTTTAGACCATCTAAAAACTGCATTGTTATGCTAACGATATTCATATTGCATCAGTTTGTAGGCTGGGATGTTACCTTTCAAAATATCACCATAGTTCGAATTCAGGAATTTATGGCAAAACTACGGAAGCCCAAACACGCCAAAATCGCTAAATACGATTAACTACGTTACAGGGTGTCGAAAGGATATGACATAGTATAAATGTTGTATGTAAACTACATGTGCAAGATATGGGCGGACTTTTTCAATACTTCTTCCTAATGAGGCTAAACTTAAACAAGGTTACAACTGAGCTGGAGTGATGAAATTCTATGTGTGATGAAAGTTAGAAACTTACATTTGAACACTGTTTCATTTTTCTTTCATGTCATATGACATAGTATAAATGTTGTATGTAAACTACATGTGCAAGATATGGGCGGACTTTTATTAAAATTCACAGAATGTGTTCTATTGGTGCTATTTTATATAGAAATAGAGGAGATAGAAAGTTGCAATTAAGACAGATTATCTATTATGTCATCTTCTATATATACTATATAAAGCAGATGTTGCAGAAAGTCCTATCATTCGTTTAAACGAATGACATCTAGTTATTCTTATTCTTCTTATTCTTTTTTTCTTCCTCTTGTATTTGTGTTAATTTCGATGTGTTGCCAATGGCCCAGAACAATGAAAATTTTATGGCATATATTTCAAACCATGAGCTTTCGAATGCAATGATTTTCATATTCATATGACGTCACATAACGTCAGATTTGACGTAAGGTGAAAAAGTTTGTACGCGGTCTACAGCCATTATTTCTGGGCCGATTTTCATCAAAATTTCACAGAATGTGTATGTTAGGCTCTAGTTGTGCCTTCCGGTGTCCGTTTTTCAAAATTCGAAATGCAATGGTTCTATGGCGAATCCAAGATTCGAACCATTGACGTCAAATTTCAAATGCGTATAAAATCGCTTACAAATAAGCTAGAAAGATGATATTTGGAGAGAATATAAGTCTCAAGGGTTACTTTACATTCTCTGAAGATGAACGTCATATGACGTCATATGACGTCATGAGGTGAAAGGTAATTTCTAATATTTACGTGTTAATTTTTATATGTTGTACAAGTCTGAGCTCCTTGAAAATTTAATAGCATATGCTTCAGATAGAACTGTTTGCATTTCAATAATTTTCATTTTACTATGACGTGCTTTGACGTCAAACTTGACGTCGTCTAAAAATGTTTGTACGCGGTCTACAGCCATTATTTCTGGGCCGATTTTCATCAAAATTTCACAGAATGCGTATGTTAGGCTCTAGTTGTGCCTTCCGGTGTCCGTTTTCAAAATTCGAAATGAAATAGTTCTATGGCGAATCCAAGATTCGAACTATTGACGTCAAATTTAAAATGCGTAAAAATCGCTTACAAATGAGCTAGAAAGATGATATTTGGACAGAATATAAAATCTCGAGGGTTACTTTATATTCTTGAAGATGAACGTCATATGACGTCATATGACGTCATGAGGTGAAAGGTAATTTCTAATTTTTATGTGTTAATTTTTATATGTTGTTTACGTCCGAGCACCTTGAAAATTTAATAGCATTTGCTTCAGATAGAAACTGTTTCCATTTCAATAATTTTCATTTGACTATGACGTGTTTTGACGTCAAACTTGACGTCGTCTAAAATGCTTGTACGCGGTCTACAGCCATTATTTCTGGGCCGATTTTCATTAATATTTCACAGAATGTGTATGTTAAAGTCTAGTTGTACATTCCGGTGTCCGTTTTTCCAAATTCGAAAATGCAAAGGTTTTATGGCGGATCCAAAATTCGAACCATTGACGTCAAATTTCAAATACGTATAAAATCGTTTCCAGATGAGTTAGAAATATAATATTATATTTGGATAGTATATAAGTCTCCAAGAGTGCTTTACATTCTATGAAGATGAACGTCACATGACGTCATATGACGTCATAAGGTCAAAAATAATTTCTGATATATATGCGTTAATTGAAATATGTTGTTTACTTCCCAGGACAATGGAAATCTAATGGTATGTACATCAATCCGTGTGCTTTAGAATGCAATGTAATTCATATTAATGTGACGTTATATCACGTAAGATTTGACGTCAGGACAGAAAGGTTTTATGCGGTGTACAGCCATTATTTTTGGACCGATTTTCATCAAAATTTCACAGAATGTTTATGTAACGCTCTATATGTGTATCCCGGGTCCCTTTTTACAAATTCGAAAAAGCAATGGTTCTATGGCGAATCCAAGTTTCGAACCATTGACGTCAAATTTCAAATACATATAAAATCGCTTCCAGATGATTTAGAAAGTTGATATTTGGACTGAATATTAGTCTTTGAGACTTAATTATATTCTGTGAGGATTAACGTCATTTGACGTCATAAGGTCAAAAAGAATGTTAATATATCTACGCGTTAATTTCTATATGTTGCAAAGTTGTAAGGAGCATGAAAAAATTACTTGATATATTCAAAATACTTAATATTTCATTTCATTGATTTTCTTATGCCTATGACGTCACATGACATCAAACTTGACGCTGTCTACACAAGCTTTTATGCGGTCTTCGGCAATTATTACAGGATGAAATTCGAATTGTAAGCACTTTAAATAAATTTGATTTGTAACATAGATTATAAAAATAATCCAAGTTAAATAAATCGATATAAAAAAATGATTTTCAGTTACTTTTGCCATATCCTCCAAGTTAAACGGTTATATTTTTCAAAGTTTATTTAAGTTATGGCCATACAAAAGCAAGTTAAAGGCTGGAATTTCATATCTTTTTACTTTTTTAGCTTTTAAGTGTTTAACAAATGTAGCAGAAAGTCCTATCATTCGTATCAACGAATGAAATCTATTTTTTCTTCTTTTTCTTATTCTTTTTTTCTTCCTCTTATATTTGTGTTAATTTCGATGTGTTGCCATTGACTCACAACAATGAAAATTTTATGGCATATATTTCAAACCATGAGCTTTCGGATGCAATGAATTTCATATTCATATGACGTCATATAACGTCAGATTCGACGTCAGGTGAAAAAGATTGTACGCGGTCTACAGCCATTATTTCTGGACCGATTTTCATCAAAATTTCACAGAATATGTAAGTTAGGCTCTAGTTGTGCATTTCGGTGTCCGTGTTTCCAAATTCGAAAAGACAAAGGTTTAATGGCGAATCCAAGATTCGAACTAATGACGTCAAATTTCAAACGCGTATAAAATCGCTTCCAGATAAGCTAGAAAGCTGATATTTGGACTGAATATTAGTCTCTCTATCTTCTTTATATTCTGAAAAGATGAACGCCATAATGGTAATAAAACTTTCGTATAAATACTTAACGCTTTTTAAGCCCTGTAGGCTTTATTTTTTGTATGATTTGCTTGAAATTTTGTCTGAAGATGCAGTATCAGATTCTATGGAGCCATGTCACTTCCGTTTCCGGCAAATCCCAAAGGTCAAGGTCATATATCAATTATCGGCTTTTTCTTCGGCCTTAAATATCTCAAAAACGGTAAATATTCTATCGAGACACTATGCATATAATTTGTAGTGCTTGGAAAGACCTTTCAGATGATATTTAGTTTTCGATGATCGGGGTTGAATCGGTTGAGTTATGGCGGAAAAATGAAAATTTGGTAACCCCTAGTGTGTTTAACAGTTTATATCTCGAAAGCCTTTGATGTTTTAAAATATGATGATGAATATCATTTGTAGGGCAATGTTTGACCGTTCTTTTGATGCTTAAAGTTTAATGATTGGCCAAAGATTCATGGAGTTATGGGAAAAAACGAAATTCGCGTTTCTATCTCAAAAAGTATTAAAAATATTCCTAAACATAAATCATGTGAAATGTAGAGAATTTTCAGACGATTATTTTGGTACCTTAAGTTTTGAAATTGATCAAAGTATAAGGAAGTTTCATCAAATATAGGAATTTAAACATGTAGAATTTCAGCGATTTTGCCGGTATGTAAGAGTTTATGGTTTTATATCTTAAGAATCATTGGGAATAACTGCACACATTTAGCGAGTGAGATGTAGAGAATTTTAAGACAATTATTTTGGTACCTAGTGTTTTGAAATTGATTAAAATATAAGGAAGTTACATCAAAAATACGAATTCAAACCCAATTGTAAGAATTTTCAGAAAATATCCTACTTTCGCTTTCCCCTTATTGAAGCATTTTCGGAAAATGTAAGTTTACAGATATGTATTAGTCATATAAATTGCAAAATAAACTTTTTACTAATATCATATTGATATTACTAGCTAAACAAGTGTTGACAATACTTAAATGGTGTGTCAATTCTATTCTTTATCAATATAGTAGAGTGCAGTAGAGTCCCCAAAGCAACAACCGGAAGTAAGAAATAAAAAGGTCGCCGTTGTAAAAAGTGGTTTGCAAATTAAAACTTTTAAAAATACAATGTTTTACCAATAATCAAACGGATTTACTTGGCATATACCTTAATTATAACTTGTAAAAGTGGATCAAGCTGGAAATGACATCTAAACCACACTGAATATCTAAATACAGACGATGTGACACGGCGGTTTAGAGAAATTCCTGGCGTAATGCATTAATTTGGCTAGTTGATAAGTCAAATAAGTCAGTCAACTGTCAAAATTTATGTGATTTGTCAGAGAAAGCTGCAATCAAGAGCCAAGACAAATAAAAAGATAAGTAAATAAGTAATGCCTTGGCATTACATAATTGCCTTTTTAAAAACCTGAATGCACTTTTTTCTTATATGCCTGTGGTAAA
This sequence comes from Solen grandis, assembly GCA_021229015.1. NCBI lineage: Eukaryota > Metazoa > Mollusca > Bivalvia > Adapedonta > Solenidae > Solen > Solen grandis. The sequence goes on along the minus strand of CM037781.1, from coordinate 71,483,712 downwards.
ATTCTTTTTTAAATTTATTTATTTTTGTTAATCAAAAAATAGGAAAAAAGAAATGCTGAACGGATGTTTATTTTATTGTTTATTGCTCTTTCTTTTTTACATCTTGTAGGTTTTGATTTTGAACATATTCTGTCTTTAATGCGACAACCATCAAATTACAGGTCATCTTTACTTAACAAATGTCCAATTATACTGCTAGTTCATTGGTGTTAAAATTTACATGAACTAAGTATACTCAAAAATGTAACCAAACAGTCAAATCTCTATTGAAATACAGCTCCGTTAAGATTATATAATAGCAAAGGATTTCAATAATGTACTTGAAGAATATATACACACGCGTGTGTATTTCAGTGCATGTAAACATAGGTCCCAAATAGGGATTATGATATTTTTGGCAAATAAAAGCATGTTGCACATCAACAGGCTAGTCGCAAGCGCATGGGGAAAACCCATTATGAAACCATTATTAAGTTGAACTGAGTAAACGGTTAAGACAAATCATTAACCATGATAATTTGAGTTTCAATATATGAAATATTCATGCGTCCGAGGAGACGCACATAATTTTAATTTTTAAAGTGTGCGCCCTCGAGAGAGATCTGATTTACATGTAACTTAGTGTTTTATATATTTACGCATACATGTACATGTATTTGAATTACTGATTTTCATTATGGCAAAAATATGTATGCTTAATATTGCAAAAGAAATTTAAAAAAAACAACAAAAAACAATTAGCTGTAAAAAAACAAAAGGAAAAAAAAACGACTAGGACTCAAACCTACAATTCATATATTGTCGGCTATTGCTGGAATTTCCAGCCAGTTATGATTCGAAATATCTAAGCATGAATTGGGAATTTGCCTTCTGCATAATTATTATCTGTTTTCATTACAGTTTATTAAATACAATATCTCCCGCATCTATTTTCAATACATTTTTATTTAGTTTTAATCGCAATCATTCTGAGTCTGAAATAAACATGAAAATTGTCACCATTGAGTGTTAAGAGAGAAAATGAATTTTGGACTTTTTTCTCTGTGTATTAAAAAAGAGGGAAATCTATAAATAAAAAATTTCTTAATATAGCCCCAAACTGTTGTCAAATCCAAAATGTGTACTTCCTTAGAACAGTTTTGCAAGCAACCCTGTTCTAAAAACCTTAAGATTTTATATTAATTAATATGATACTAGGTTTTCATTGATTTGTTTTGAAATGAAAACCCCTGTATACCAGCACAAATGGAAGAGAATCAGCCTGTTGGTCGGTTGGTTGGTCAGTCTGTTGGTTGGTCAGTCAGTCATGCAGTATTTAAGCAAAATCTTGTCCGGTACTTTCAGCCATTTCACCTGATACTTGGCATAGATATTTATCAGAACAGGGCTACAGATAAGGTTTGAGGTCAATTGGGTATTTACTCATCAATTTTTCAAGGAATTGGGTTTTCACAATTTTAATTGAGTAATGAAAATATGGTTACTCCTTCAAAATTAAGTCAATTGCTTTTTTTTTTCATCAACTTAATTTTGGAATTGAAATAACAGTACATGTTCTTACTGGTATATACGCCTGCTGTTCTTATATGCAAAAATGTCAATTTAACAATTATCATATGCAGGATTTATCATTAGCTCCGCAGCAATTAAATAAAACAAAAACATTCAATCATATTTGATCTTCCTGATCCAAAGATATAGCACTTTTAACTGTTGAATCAAAACAAATTATTTACTGGTTAACATGGAATTGGATGCTATCGACTCTATCTCAACTTCCAGATCGTCAATTATTGCGAGACAAATGCCTGACGTTTGGTTTGCAGTGCTAGGTATCTACTCAGTGTTGTTTTTAAACGTTTACCCGTTTCTTCCTGCCTTGTGTAACCATATTTGAAGCAAACAAATAGAAAAGCGTCAGATGAACTAATAAGACAGACTGGATTTATGTTTTACTTGAATGGAACCCAAAGTAGGAAATTACCGGAAATCGTTTGAAGTCTATTTTGTGGATTCGCAAGTAACCAGTCAAACATATACAAGTATTTGTAAACATCACTCTGATTCAAAATGTTGTGTACCAGTACGCTTTAATATTTTGGATATTTGAGTAATCTAATTTTAATTGCTTTTTGATATGCTAGAATTTTAAAAGAATTGGGTTTTTATCTATTTTATTTGCGTAATTACGTAAATACGCAGCTTATCTTGACCCCTGACAGAAGAACTAAATGTGCAAGACGCAAATTTCACTTCATTCCCACAAGGATTACGATGTTATTGCCCCTGAATCAACTTGAAATGTCTTGTCCAGTGAATTCCTCTTTCAATTTCAGTCTGATTCATCTAATACTTTGCAAAAAATGTTCTTCATTAGCAGTAGATGTACAAGACGCAAATTTCACTTCGTTCCCACGAGGATTACGGAGTTATTGCCCCTGATTTGACTTTAAATATCTTGTGACGCAAACTACATTTCTTAACCGACTCAGTTCAAATGTTGTGTGTGAATTGATAATCAGGTGGATAGGTGCATGTCATAAATTTCACTTGAGTTGTCTCAAGGATCGCAGAATTATTGCCCTGGTTTCATTTTTGCATTATCTCCCTTTGGTTAATTTTGGTTTTTCTTGTCCAGAACATTATTCAAATATTATACAATGTATTGACTTGAAATTTAAAATGTAACCAGAATCTGATGGCAACTAGGAAAAGTGCAGTGTCCAAGAACTGTAACTCTACCTGGTACCATTTTTTAATTATCTACCTTTGTTAAATAGATTTTTTTTCTTGTCCCGACATTAACTTGAAACAGATGGCACTAGGAGAAGTGCAATGTCTAAGAACTGTGACTACACTTTTATGCTGCTGTGCCAAATAACCATAACTGATTCTCTATCCACTGTAAAAAATGACTTTACTTACTTATTGATTGCTATCATATATAATATACTATGTATACAGGTACTTATTTATGCTCCGTCTGAAGTCTGGCTTCTCCTGTATCAAAGGCCTTTTGCGGGGGTATTAATGACCCACAGTGCAGACATAGGTGCCGATATCAGTGCTATATTGGCCCGATAACTTCTGCTGACTGGGTATATTGTGTAGTTAAAGGCAACTATGAACTAACCTATACTACTTACGGGTACTTTTCTATGTTGAAGCGGAGACAAAAGTGGCTGTTTTTTTCTTGGTTTTGATGCCTTTAGTGATGTTCTGGTCACATGGTATTGCTACACTGTAAGTTTAGCATTTTTTGAAAATAGAAAATACCATACTTTCACTTTTTACATAATTTTAAACATTTTCGGAAAATGTAATTGGCAATGGCCCAGAAGAGTGAAAATTTGTATGGCAAATATTTTCAGACCATGTTTTGAATGCAATGATTTTCAAATTCATTAGCACATCATATGACATCATAGACACTAGATTTGACGTCAGTTAAAACGTTTGTACGCGCTTTTGAATTGATTTTCTAGTAAATTCACAGAAGGTATAAGTTAGGATTTTGTTGTGCATCCTTACTTTCGTTTTCAAAATATTGAAAAGACAGAGGTTCTGTGGTGAAACCATGTTTAAAAAAATATGACCTCGAAATAAAATTTAGTACAATCTGACTAAAGTACACGATCTTCCTACGATCTTATGTAGCGTAGCGTATAGGTTCCAAAAACCAAATTCACACATATTGTAATTTTAAAGGTGTTCTTCAGATTTTCATAGGGCGGACGTCATTTGACACCATGGTGTTATTATATGTTTTCATTTCTCGTGCAATAAATTCAGTGTTATCCAAATGGTCCAGAACTACCAAAAATTTATGGCATATATTAAATATGCTGAATTTTCATATGCAATTATATTCACATCCATATGACATCAGAATAGACGTCGGATCAAAAAGTTTGTAAACGATCTGAAACATAATAACTTGATGAATTTTTCGAAAATTTTAAAAGAATGTATAGGTTACATTCTAGAAACCTAATATTTTCTGCGTATTCTGTATAAATAATTTTCAGTTTGATTGAGTTTTAAACGGTTTGCAGAAAGTCCTATCGTTTACCGTGCAAACGAAATCTAGTTATTCTTTTTTTCCTCCTTTTGAGGTTGTAATTAAACAAAGTTACAATTGAGATAGAGTCTTCAAATTATTTCAGTGATCAGCTAAACAGAGTCCCTTTCGATCTGCATTGTTTCAACTATTAGTGACGTGATATGACGTCATAGCTGAAAACTACTACAAAAGTTTGTTCGCGGTCTACAGCCATTGATTATGAACCGATTTTCATCAAAATTTCACAGAATGTGTATATTAATATCTAGTTGTGCATCCCGGTGTCCGTTTTTCAAAATTCGAAAAGACCAAGGTTCTATAGCGAATCCAAGATTCGAACCAAGGTCGCAAATTTTCAAATGCTTATAAAATCGGTCGTATTTGAAATAGAACGTTGATATTTTGTCAGTTTGTAGGTCTCTGGATGCCTGAACGATTTTGAGAAAATGAACGTCGTGTGACGTCACATGACGTCATTACATGAAAATCTATTTCTTATATTTACAAGATAATTTCTATATGTTGAAAAGGTCCATGGAAATGAAAATAATATGACTTTTGTTTCAAACGAAGTTTATTTGAATTCTACAGTTTTCATATGCCTATGACGTCATATGACGTCACACTTGACATTTGCTACAAAACTTTGTACGCGGTCTACAGCCATTGTTTATGAACCGATTTGCATCAAATTTTCACCGAAGGTGTATATTAAGGTCTAGTTGTGCATACCGGTGTCCGTTTTTCAAAATTTGAAAAGGCCTTGGTTCTATGGAGAATCCAAGATTCGAACCAAGGTCGAACATTTTCAAATGCTTATAAAATCGGTCCTATATGAGATAGAAGGTTAATATTTGATCAGTATATACGTCTCTGGATGTCTGAAAGATTTTGTAAAAATGAACGTCATTCGACGTCACATGACGTCATAACATGAAAATATATTTCTTATATTTACAAGATAATTTCTGTATGTTTAAATGTTCCATGGAAATGAAAATTATATGACATTTGCTTCGAATGCTGATGATTTAAATTATACAATTTTCATGTGGCTATGACGTCATATGACGTCACACTTGACATATGGTACAAAAGATTGTACGCAGTCTAAAGCCATTGTTTATGAACCGATTTTCATCAAAATTCACCGAAGGTCTATATTAATATCTAGTTGTGCATCCCGGTGTCCGTTTTTCAAAATTCGAAAAGACCAAGGTTCTATGGCGAATCCAAGATTCAAACAAAGGACGTCAAATGCTTATAAAATCGGTCCTATATGAGATAGAAAGTTGAAATTTTGTCAGTATATTAGTCTATGGGTGCCTAAAAGATTTTGTGAAAATGAACGACATATGACGTCACATGACGTCATAAGATGAAAATGTATTTCTAATATTTACAAGAAAATTTCTATATGTTTAAATAGTCCATAGGCATGGCCATTTTATGACTTATGTTTCAATTGCTGATATTTTTAATTCTGCAATTATCATAGAACTATGACGTCATATGACGTCACAATTCACATATGCTACATAAGATTGTAAGCGGTCTACAGACATTGTTTATGAACCGATTTTCATAAAAATTTCACCGAAGGTGTATATTAATATCTAGTTGTGCATGCCGGTGTCCGTTTTTCAAAATTCGAAAAGACCAAGTTTCTATGGCGAATCCAAGATTCAAACCAAGGACGTCAAATTCTAAATGCTTATAAAATCGGTTCTATATGAGATAGAAAGTTGAAATTTTGTCAGCATATTAGTCTCTGAGTGCCTAAAAGATTTTGTGAAAATGAACGACATATGACGTCACATGGCGTCATAAGATGAAAATGTATTTCTAATATTTACAAGAAAATTTCTATATGTTTAAATAGTCCATAGGCATGAACATTTTATGACTCATGTTTCAATTGCTGATTTTTTTAATTCTGCAATTATCATAGACCTATGATGTCATATGACGTCACAATTCACATATGCTACATAAGATTGTAAGCGGTCTACAGACATTGTTTATGAACCGATTTTCATAAAAATTTCACTGAAAGTGTATATTAGGATATAGTTGTGCATCGCGGTGCCAGTTTCTCAAAATTAAAAAAATCCAAGGTTCAAAGGCGAATCCAAGGTTCGAATCAAGGACGTCAAATTTTTGAATGCTTATAAAATCGGTCCTATTTGAGATAGAAAGTTGAAATTTTGTCAGTGAATTGATCTCTATAAGTATTAAAAAATTTGTGAAAATGTACGTCAAATGACGTCACGTGACGTCATTTTACATAAATATATTTCTAATATTTGCAGGAACATTTTTATATGTTAAAATGGTCAAAAAGCAATAAAAATTTAAGTACTTTTTCTTTAGAATCTGAAATTTCGATATCAAAGATTTTCATAGGTTTATGACGTCATATGACGTCACATTTGAAATATGCTACAAAGGTTTGTACACGGTCCAGAGCCATTATTAATGCGCCGATTTTCATCAAATTTTCACAGAATGTGCATAATAGGTTATGTTTGTGTATCCCGGTGCAGTTTTTCAAAAATAAAAAAATTCCAAGGTGTAAGTTCGAATCCAAGATTCGAATAAGGACGTCTTCTTTAAAATGCTTATACAATCGGCCCTATATGAGATACAAAGTTGATATTTTGTCAGAAAATAGGTCTCTTAGTCTCATTTGACATTGGCTTTGAATATGTACATGTATATTTCTTCTTCTTATTATTCTTTTTTTCCTCCTTTTGAGGTTGTAATTGTTCCAGTGATCAGCTAAATAGAGTCCCTTTCGATCTGCATTGTTTTAACTATTAGTGACGTCATATGACGTTATAGGTGAAAACTTACTACAAAAGTTTGTTCGCGGTCTACAGCCGACATTTTTTGACGGATCTTCATGAATTTTCATAGAATGTGAACATGAGGTCCTAAATGTGCATACTTCTTCCCTGTTTGAAAATATGAAAAGACCAGGGTACTATGTCTGAACCAAGATTCGAACCAAGGACGTCAAAACTCATTTAAGCATAACTTCGCTTCCAGAGGTACTAGAAACCTGAAATTTGGAAAGCATCTGTATCCTGAGGTTTCCTTTGCATGCTGAGAAGTACGACGTCACATAACATCATATGACGTCATAATTGCAAAGCAAACATTCTTTTTTCCTTCTTTTGGGGGTGTAATTAAACAAGGTTACCGTTGGGATAGAACGTTCAATTTTTTTACAATGATCAGCAAAATAGAATCACTTTCGAGCTGCAGTGTTTTAATTTTCAGTGACGTCAAATGACGTCATTACTGAAAACTGCAACAAAAGTTTTTCGCGGTCTACAGCCTACATTTTTTGGGGGAATTTCATGATTTTTTTTACAGAATGTGTACATTAGGTCCTAGATGTGCATACTTCTTCCATATTTGAAAATATGAAAAGACCAGGAAACTATGGCTGAACCAAGATTCGAACCAAAAACGTCAAAATTCATTTAAGCATAACTTCGCTTCTAGATGTGCTAGAAAGCTGAAATTTGGATAGCATCTGAGGTTTACTTTACATGCTGAGAAATTCGACGCCATATGACGTCATAATTGCCAAACATTTAATTTAAAAATAGTGGTTTTTAGCCCTACAGGAGCTACTTTTAGACCGATTTGCATATTTTTTTCACAACATGTGCAGATACGTGTTCCATTGTGAATGGTAACTTCCGTTTCCGGAAAATAAGAAAAGGTCAAGGTCATATGTCAAATATCGTTTTTAGCTCACCTGAGCACGAAGTTATTGTGATGCCGCTTCGTCCGTCGTCAACAGTTAACATTCTAGAGGCCACAGTTTTTACCCATTCTTCACCAAACTTGGTCAGAATATTTAATGGCAAGTTCGAAACTGGGCCATGTGGGTTCAAAAAGTATGTCATGAGGTCCAAAAAATAGGTCAATTTAAAGTAAAGTCCTGTTTACACTCTAGAGGCCATATTTTTAAGCAAATTTTTACCAGACTTGGCCAGAATGTTAATCTGCATGAGAGTTTGGACAAATTCGAAACTGGATCATGTGGGGTAACAAACTAGGTCACTAGGTCAAATCATAAAAATTGTGTTAGCACTATTCAGTTTGCTTGTTAACACTCTACAGGCCATATTTTTGATCCAATCTTCACCAAACCTTATCAAAATGTTTATCTGCATGAAAGCTTGAACAAGTTTATTTGGGGTCAAAAAGTAGGCCATTGAGAACAATGTTTCTCAGGTGAGCGATTTAGGGCCATCTTCTTTTCTTTGGAGCTTCATATCTCAAAAAAGAAATATATATTCTATTAAGAGACTATGGGTATTATATATATAGTGCTTTCAAAAAGACCTTTCAGATGACATCCGGTTTTTGAAAATCAGGCTTGAAACGGTTTAGTTATGGCGGGAAAACTAAATATGTAGTGACCCCAACAGCATTTCACAACTGATATCGCGTAAAGTATTGATTTTTGTTGATAATAATATGAGCAAATATTTTAGAGCACATTCTTATCTTTCTGCTGATGTGCAGCATTTTAAGATCGAATCAGAAATAACTATTTTTTCTATTGCAAATTTGCAGTTTTCTCGAGGTTTAACAGCTTATATCCCGAAAACAGTTAAACATAAGTTCATATATAAAGCGTACGATATGTAGAGAATTGAAGTCCTTTCAAATGGTACCCAGCATTATAAAATAAGACTTCACTGAAGAAAGTTATTAGAAAAATAATAGATCGCAATAACCATTTTGTCTTGCTTTTCTGCAGTTATTCTTAACGTCTTTGCCATGTTGATATTGATTTTTTTAAATAACAATATGAACAAGTGTTTTAGAGCACATTTGTACCTTTCAATAGGTATGCAGCATTTGAAAATCAGTACAGTAATGACAAAGTTATAGTGCAAAAACCATATGACATGGACATAATTTTGACTCGATATTTGGTGTTTTCTCAAGGATTAGCTGTTTTTATCTCGATAACTGTTAACAATAAGTTTATACATAAAGCGTATGAAATGTAGATAATTTGAAGACCTTTTGAATGATACCTAGCATTTTAAAATTAGACTTTATATAAGAAAGTTAAATTGAAAATAATAATTTCTGCATGCAAAAAGAGGAAGGCCTGGCATTGAACCTTGGAGGACACCATTTCCCTCCACTCTTTTATGCATTAATTTTTATGTGATGCAAAGTAACTACGGTCATGAAATATTAATGGGAGAAAATTAAAACAACGACTTTTGCAATGCAGTGATATTTTTTGTCTGACGTCACCAGACATTCAACTGACATTGTCAACAAGTATATGCTCTACAGCTGATACTTCTGTACTGATCTCCATAGTTTTTAAACATATAGATTGATATCTTCTACAGGTGCATGTCATTTCAAGATTGTCTGACATCCCAAGATGTTTAACTACGAATTGTGCAGGGCAGAAAGTCCTATCGTTTGTTCAACAAACGAAATTTCTAGTTATTCTTATTATTCTTCTTCTTATTATTATTATTCTTTTTTTTTTCTTCCTCTTATATTTGTGTTAATTTCGAGGTGTTGCCATTGACCCAGAACAATGAAAATTTGATGGCATTTATTTCAAATCATGAACTTTCGGACGCAATGAATTTCATATCCATATGACGTCATATAACGTCAGATTTGACGTCAGGTGAAAAAGTTTGTACGCGGTCTACAGCCATTATTTCTGGACCGATTCCGACTCTAGTTGTGCATCACAGGGTCCGTTTTTTAAAATTCGAAAAGGCAAAGGTTTTATGGCGAATCCAAGATTCGAACTAATGACGTCAAATTTCAAATGCGTATAAAATCGCTTCCAGAAAAGCTAGAAAGCTGATATATGGACTGAATATTAGTCTCTCTATCTTCTTTACATTCTAAAAGGATGAACACCATATGACGTCACATGACGTCATTATGCTAATAAAACTTTCGTATTAAAACTTAACGGTTTTTAAGCCCTGTGGGCTTTATTTTTTGTATGATTTGCTTGAAATTTTGTCTGAAGATGCAGTATTAGATTCTTTGGAGCCATGTCACTTCCGTTTCCGGAATATCCCAAAGATCAAGGTCATATATCAATAATCGAGTTTTTCGTCATCCTTAAATATCTCATAAACGGTAAATATTCTATCGAGACACTATAATTTGTAGTGCTTAGACAGGCCTTTCAGATGATATTTAGTTTTTGATGATCGGGTTTGAATCGGTTGAGTTATGGCGGAAAAATGAAAATTTGGTAACCCCCAGTGTGTTTAACAGTTTATATCTCGAAAACCTTTGACTTTTGAAAATATGATGATGAATACTATTTGTAGAGCAATGTTTGGCCGTTCATTTGATGCTTGAAGTTTACTGATTGACCTAAGATTCATGGAGAAATGGGGAAATAACGAAATTCGTGCATATAGCTTTGGTGATTTTTTTCATTTTTCAGGAGGTTTAAGAGCTTGTATCTAAAAAAGTATTGACAAAATTCCTAAACATACCCTATACAAGCTTGTGAAATGTAGAGAATTTTCGGACGATTATTTTGGTAACTTAAGTTTTGAAATTGATCAAAGTATAAGGAAGTTACATCAAAAATTAGAATTTAAACTTGTAGAATTTCAGCGATTCTGCCGTCAAAGTTTTACGGCTAATATCTTAAAAGTCATTCGAAATAAGTCTACACATCAAGCAAGTGAGATGTAAAGATTTTTAAAACGATTATAGAGTTTTAAAATTGATTAAAGTATAAGGAAGTTACATAAAAAAAATAAGAAGTATCGGAAAATATCCTACTTTCACTTTCACGCCATTTGAAGCATTTTCGGAAAATGTAAGTTTACAGCCATGTATTAGTCATAAAAATCGTAAAAAAAAACAACTTTTTACTTATATCATATTGATATTACTAGCTAACCAAGCGTACCGTTCCACGTGGCCGAGTGGTTAGAGCTTCCGCCTCGGGAGCGGGAGGTCGTGGGTTCGATCCCCGACCACGACATACCAAAGTCGTAAAAATGGTACTGTTATAGCTCCCTTGCTTGACGCTCAGCATATAAGGGTAGTTGCAGGACTGGTTAGCTCGGTATCAGGATAATGTGACTGGGTGTGGTATCATTCCACATGTCTACTGCGTGATACGGCAGTGTGGCAGCACTATACCCGCATGAAGTAGACATCGTCTCCAAATGACTGAAATACTGTCGGTGGGACGTTAAACCCAACAAACAAACAAACTTAACAAGTGTTGACAATGATTTAATGTTGTGTCAAATCATTTTATTTACGTTACTTATACATATCAGGTGCAGCATTGCGTTACCCATAATCCTTTGAGCGTTGTGACACGTCATTTAGACCGTTGTTGAAACATTGCAATTTCCCGACTTAACTGTTGCATCAATCGATAAATGTTGTACAATCTATATTCCAAATTTATGATAAATGATAAGCTATGTGAAAATATATGTTATAGTACATTGTAATTTTATTGTCAGCTTGAGATACAATGGGCGTGTATAAGTGTAGACGTTTGAAACAAAATAATCAACACATGTCCTCCGTTCAAGACGCTGCAAGCTAATTTGTCCGTTAGCTAAAAGGGCCAAATGGAGTAACTTTGTTTAGAGTTTGCCCGCTATTTCTATCTAATCAGTGAGCCCAAAATTTCAAATTCCTGGTCGATTTAATTTGTTAAGAGTTCAAGATTTTGCGAGACTTGTCTACTTAATTGTGATTTAACTATTAAGAGTTTACGGCAAAATGCGCATGTCATTATTTCAAATTATGCTCCGTCCTATTCACGTGATATCATATATGGCAGTGTTTTCTACACTGATCCATACACACGAGGTGTGCACACTGGCGCATGTTGACGTCTTTTGTAAACATTTAGTAAAGTTGCTTAAATAATCATGTTTATAGATAAACATTTACATAAGAATGAGTAGTTTCGGAAATATTTTTTTGCAAAAGGATGATTACCAGCTCGTTCCAAACGGACTCCTAAGGAAGGAAAAAGATGCTAAATTAAATACTAAAATACAAATACAGTTTATTAGGTTTAAAATCCCACCGACAGTATTTAAGTCTTTTGGAGACAATGTCTACTTGAGACAAATGTAGTGTTGTCACACTGCACAGTATCACGTCGTAGACAGTTGGCATGATACAACACCCAGTCACATTATCCGGATACCGGGCCATCAGTCCTGGAACTACCCTTAATAAGCTGAGCGCCAACCAAGGGAGCTATACCAGTACCTATGTTTACGAATTTGGTAAATACAAGAATTGAAATTGATATAACGTTTTTAAACAACTTACAGATCATGTATTGACTCGTTTGATTTGGTATTTCCAGGGTATTCCTAGCCTTGATATCTTCCGCTGATACCGACTTTTTTATAAACGATTATTATTTACATATTTCGTTCTTCAGTTGATATTTTCTGATGTCTTAACTAATTAAAAAAAGGATAAATAAATAAAAACAGCCATCACATAAATTAAATTTCCGTGCCTCTTGATTGAAATCTGAAAAAGAAATGAGCCGACGGTCAAAAAACGCGCGAAATTTATGTGTTATATCCATATTTGGAAAGCACATACACGTGTGTGAATACTTTAACAACACGCTGACGTAACATTTATATGACGCCATCTCCTAATTTAGCAGCGTAACGCAGTAATAGGGCGGGGCAAACTCTAAATTAGTCAGTGTTTATTAAGAGAGAATTTAACAGTTAAGAAGCCGTCACTCGCTACGCTCGTTCTGGCTTCTTAACTGTTAAATTCTCTTAGAATTCTCTTAGAAAACTAAGCAATTATCTAAGCACTTTCGAAAAATACCCTACTTTCACTTTTACGTAATTTTAAACATTTTCGGAAAATGTTATTGGCAAGAACAATGAAAATTGTATGGTAAATATTTTCGAATGCAATGATTTTCAAATTCTTAGGACGTCATAAGACCCTAGATTTGACGTCAGTTTAAACTTTCGTATACGCTCTGCAGAATTTATTTTTGAATCAATTTTCTAGTACATTTCACAGAAGGTTTAAGTTAGGCTTTTCTTGTGCATCCTTACTTTCGTTTTCAAAATATTGAAAAGACCACAGGTGCTTGAAACAAACTTTTTTTATGTTCTATATGGGCTATATACTATAATAAGATATATATCATATATATGCCGATTATGTAAAATATTTGATTGTGTGACTTGCGCCTGTGGAAAAGACCAAGGTTTTGGTGAAACCAAGTTTCGAAAATATGACCTCGAAAATAAGTTTAGTATTTCAGAGACCCAATTCAAGGTAAAAAGCTGAAATTCACACATGTTATTATTTAAAAGGTTTTCTTTTAATGGGATTATAATATGTTTTCAGTTCTGGTGCAATAAATTCAATGTGATCCCAATGGTCTAGAATTACAAAAAAAAAAAAAAAAAAAAAATTGCATATGTTAAATATGCTGAATTTTCATATGCAATAATATTCTTATTCCTATGACATCAGAATAGACGTCAGATCAAAAAGTTTGTAAGCGCTCCGCAGACATTATGGATTGATGAATTCTTCTAAAACTTTCAAAGAATGTATAGATTACATACTAGAAACCTAATGTTTTCTGAGTATTCCGTACCTAAAATTTTCAGTTTGATTGAGTTTTTAACGTTTTGCAGAAAGTCCTATCGTTTGCCGTGCAAACGAAATCTAGTTATTATTAGGGCTTTCTGCCTCAAGCAGAAAGTCCTATTGGGTTTGTTCTGTCTTTTTATTATTAGGACTTTCTGCTATAGCAGAAAGTTCTTTTGGTTTTGTACTGTTTATAAGGACTTTCTGCCTACAGGAAATTTGCCTCAGGCAGAAAGCCAGGACTTTCTGCCTACTGGCGAAAGTCCTATTGGGTTTTATTCTTCTTCTTCTTCTTATTCTTTTTTTCTTCCTCTTATATTTGTGTTAATTTCGATGTGTTGCCATTGGCCCTGAACAATCAGAATTTTATGGCAAGTATTTCAAACCATGAGCTTTTGGATGCATTGAATTTCATATTCATATGACGTCATATAACGTCAGACTTGACGTCACGTGAAAAAGTTTGTACGCGGTCTACAGCCATTATTTCTGGACCGATTTTCATCAAAATTTCACAGAATGTGCATGTTAGGCTCTAGTTGTGCATCCCGGTGTCCGTTTTTCAAAATTCGAAAAGTCCATGGTTCTATAGCGAATCCAAGATTCGAACCAAGGTCGTAAATTTTTAAATGCTTATAAAATCTTCCTATTTAAGATAGAAAGTTATTTAGTAGTTTTTAATTTTAAAAACTGACGTCATTATATGATAATGTATTTCTAATATTAACAAGAATATTTCTATATGTTGAAATTGTCGAAGGGCAATGAAAATTTAATGACACATGCTTCAAACGCTGAAATTTTGATTTCTATGATTTTCATTTGCCTATGACGTCATATGACGTCACACTTGAAATATGCAACAAAAGTTTGTACGCGGTCTGCAGCCATTGTTTATGAACCGATTTTCATCAAATTTTCACAGAATGTGTATATTAAGTTCTAGTTGTGCATCTCGGTGTCCGTTTTTCAAAATTCGAAAAGTCCCTGGTTCTATAGCGAATTCAAGATTCGAACCAAGGTCGTAAATTTTTAAATGCTTATAAAATCGGATTTATTTGAGATAGAAAAGTGATATTTGGTCAGTATATAGGTCTCTGGGAGTCTTAAACATTTTGTGAAAATAAACGTCACATGACGTCACTTGACGTCATTATATGATAATGTATTTCTAATATTAATAAGAGTATTTCTATACGTTGAAATTGTCGAAGGGCAATGAAAATTTAATGACAAATAATGCAGACGCTGAAATTTCGATTTCAATGATTTTCAGAAGCCTATGACGTCATATGACGTCACATTTGAAATTGACTACGAAAGATTGTACACGGTCCAGAGCCATTATTAATGCGCCGATTTTCATCAAATTTTCACAGAATGTGTATATTACGTTCTTATTGTGTATACCGGTTTCCGTTTTTCAAAATTCGAAAAGTCCAAGCATCTATGGCGGATCCAAGATTCGAACCAAGGACGTATATTTTTAAATGCTTATAAAAACTGTCCTATTTGAGATAGAAAGTTGAAATTTTGTCAGTTAGTAGGTCTCTGGGTGTCTAATAATTATGTGAAAATAAGCGTCATATGACGTCACGTGACGTCATTTTTTTATTATTATTATTCTTTTCTTCTTCCTAACTAAACGCTTATTTTGATATGTTGCAATAGTCCTAGGACCATGAAATTTTTATGGGTTATTAGTCACGTGAGGAAATTTTGATTTCAATGATTGTCAGCAGCCTATGACGTCACATGACGTCACAGCTAAAAATAGTGAAAAATGGTGTTTGCGCTCTACAGCCGTCATTTATAGTCGGATTTTCTTCAAATTTTCGAAGATGGTACATCTTGAAACTAAGGTGTGCATATCCTGTCAGATAACCGAAATTCCGAAAGACCGAAGTTCTGTGGCTTAAATAAGATTCGAACATAGGACCGAAAATTTCATTTTAGGATTAAAGATGATGAGATAGAAAGTTGAAACTTACACAGTTTGCAGTTCTGCAGAATTTCTACATATATATTTTGAGTCTTCAGGTCATAAGACGTCATGTGACGTCATAAGCATACTTCTTAATTTTCATTTTAGGGCAATGATTTCGACATGATGCCAGTTGTTCAGAATAATGAAAATTTCAGAGTTATGACAGTAAAGTATGCGCTTTTGAACAAGAGCATCTTCAGCACCGTATGACGTCATGTGACGTCACAGCTAAAAATAGTGAAAAATGGTTTTCACGCTCTACAGCCGCCATTTATGGTTGGATTTTCTTCAAATTTTCACAGATGGTACATCTTGGAACTTAGGTGTGCATATCCTGTCAGCTTACCGAAATTCCGAAATACCGAAGTTCTGTGGCTGAAATAAGATTCGAACATAGGACCGAAAATTTCATTTTAGGATTAAAGAGCTTCAGGATGAGATAGAAAGTTGAAACTTACACAGTTTGCAGTTCTGCAGAATTTCTACATATATTTTGAGACGTGACGTCATAGGATGTCATGTGACGTCATAAGCATACTTCTTAATTTTCATTTTAGGGCAATGATTTCAACATGATGCCAGTTGTTCAGAATAATGAAAATTACAGAGTTATGACAGTAAAGTATGCGCTTTTGAACAAAAGAATTTTCAGTACCCTTTGACGTCATGTGACGTCAGATCTAAAAGAAGTCCATAGGAAAAACAAGTAAAAGGTAGAGAATTTAATATATATTCTTTCTAACGGTATTAATCTTAATATTTTTCAATATTAGCAGAAAGTCCTATCATTCGTATCAACGAATGAAATCTAGTTAGGGCTTTCTGCCTCAAGCAGAAAGACCTTTTGGGTTTGTTATGTTTATTATTAGGACTTTCTGCCTACAGGCAGAAAGTCATATTGGGTTTGTACTGTTTTTTTATTATTCTTCTGCTTCTTCTTCTTCTTCTTATTCTTTTTTTCTTCCTCTTATATTTGTGTTAATTTCGAGGTGTTGCCATTGACTCAGAACAATGAAAATTTTATGGCATATATTTCACACCATGAGCTTTCAGATGCAATGAATTGTATATTCATATGACGTCATGTAACGTCAGATTTTACGTCAGGTGAAAAAGTTTGTACGCGGTCTATTTCACCATAGATTTCAAATGCAATAAAATCGCTTCCAGTTTAATTGGCCCGGTGTCCGTTTTCCAAATTCGAAAAGGCAAATGTTTTATGGCGAATCCAAGATTCGAACCTATGACGTCAAATTTCAAATGCGTATAAAATCGCTTCCAGAAAAGCTAGAAAGCTGAGATTTAGGCTGAATATTAGTTTCCAGATCTTCTATACATTCTGAAAAGATGAACGCGATATGACGTCACATGACGTCATAATGCTCTTAAAACTTTCGTATTAAAACTTAACGGTTTTTAAGCCCTGTAGGCTTTATTTTTTGCATGATTTACTTGAAATTTTGTCTGAAGATGCAGTATTAGAATCTATAGAGCCATGTTACTTCCGTTTCCGGAAAATCCCAAAGGTCAAGGTCATATATCAATTATCGGGTTTTTCTTCGGCCTTAAATATCTCAAAAACGGTAAATATTCTATCGAGACACCATGCGTATAATTTGTAGTGCTTAGAAAGACCTTTCAGATTATATTTAGTTTTTGATGATCGGGGTTGAATCGGTTGAGTTATGGCGGAAAAAACAAATTTCGGTAACCCTCAGTGTGTTTAACAGTTTATATCTCGAAATTCTTTGATTTTTGAAAATATGATGATGAATATTATTTGTAGAGCAATGTTTGGCCGTTCTTTTGATGCTTAAAGTTTAATGATTGACCTAAGATTCATGGAGTAATGGGGAAAAAACGAAATTCGTGCATATAGCTTTGGTGATTTTTTCATTTTTCAAGAGGTTTAAGAGCTTGTATCTCAAAAAGTATTAAAAATATTCCTATAGATAAAGCGTGTGAAATGTAGAGAATTTTAAGACGATTATTTTGGTACCTAAAGTTTTGAAATTGATCCAAGTATAAGGAAGTTACATCAAAAATAAGAATTTAAACATGTAGAATTTCAGCGATTTTGTCGTTATGTAAGAGTTTCAAGGCTTATATCTTAAAACCCATATGAAATAAGTCAACACATTCAGCGAATGAGATGTAGAGAATTTTAAGACGATTATTTTGGTACCTTAAGTTTTGAAATTGATCAAAGTATAAGGAAGTAACATCAAAAATAAAAATTTAAACATATAGAATTTCAGCGATTTTGCCGTCATGTCAGAATTTTACGACTTATATCTTAAGAATCATTAGAAATAAGTTTTACATTAAGCAAGTGAGATGTAGAGAATTTTAAGACGATTATTTTGGCACCTAGAGTTTTGAAATTGATCAAGAAATAAGGAAGTTACATAAAAAATACGAATATAAAGCCATTTGTAAGAATTTTCATAAAATATCCTACTTTCGCTTTCACCTTAATTGAAGCATTTTCGGAAAATGTAAGTTTACAGATATGTATTAGTCATATAAATTGAAAAAAAAACTTTTTACTTATATCATATTGATATTACTAGCTAAACAGGTGTACCGTTCCCGGTGGCCGAGTGTTTAGAGCGTCCGCCTCGAGAGCGGGAGGTCGTGGGTTCGATACCAAAGTCGTAAAAAATGGTACTGTTATAGCTCCCTTGCTTGACACTTAGCATATAAGGGTAGTTGCAGGACTGGTTGGCCCGGTATCAGGATAATGTGACTGGGTGTGATATCATGCCACATGTCTACGACGTGATACTGCAGTGTGGCAGCACTATAACTGCATTAAGTAGACATCGTCTCCAAATGACTGAAATACTGTCGGTGGGACGTTAAACCGAACAAACAAACAAACAAATTAAACAAGTGTTGACAATGATTTAATGTTTTGTCAAATCATTTCATTTACGTTACTTATGAATATCAGTTGCAGCATTGTGTTACCCATAATCCTTTGAGCGTTTTGACACATGTCATTTAGACCGTTGTTGAAACATTGCAATTTCCCGACTTTATTGTTGCATCTATCGATAAATGTTGTACAAGCTATATTCCAAATTTATGATAAATGATAACCTATGTGAAAATATATGTTATAGTACAATGTAATTTAATTGCCAGCTTGAGATACCATGAGCGTGTATAAGTGTAGACGTTTTAAACAAAATGATCAACACATGTCATCCGTTCAAGACGCTGGTTTTGTGTAATTTAAAATATTTTTAAGGTTAAAATTTTAAAAAAAAATTTCCTTTGGAATTATTTAATAATAATTCCAAATGGCAGAGAGGCAAAACTATGGCTCCCGTTTGAGATCAGACAGCGCTACGACACGAAAAGCGAAAAAGTTGGATTACTATCCTCAATGTCCTATCATTGTCTGAACGCAGTCGTATATGTTCGTAACAGAGTCCTACGGATCGGGAATGGTCCGGAGAGGTCGGCCAAGCACTCCTGACAGTTAGGTGCGTCCCGTAACATTCGGGAAACTCAGCCGATTTTGTCTAGTCGGATTACAATCGTGACTATGTCGTGACAAATTCTGCTGTATCGGATCAGAATCGGATTGAGAACGGATAATCGGGACGAATTCTGCTGGAAACGGCTGGATCGGGACGCCTCCTGAACAATATCTGATTGTTGTCGTGATTAAATAAATGTTTTTTACAAATTTTAATAAAAGTTTGAATTTCCAGCCACGAATCACAGGATCTTGATCAGACTTTTGACACATTTTAATCGGGAATGGTCCTATCAAGGACGGCAGTAAAAATCCTGAATGTGTGACCTAGGCCACAGGGACTTGCTCCCATACACACACACCACACACACACACACACTGTACATACACTATCAATAAGGGTGGACATCTTTTCAGGGGTCGACTCGCTTCAACTCCGTTTTTTCAAATCATTCAAATAAATCTATGAAGTTAACATACGGAATCACTCAAATATATATTTCTCTATCGAAATATACAAAATTGTCGTGAAAATAATCCTCCTTTGAATGTTTATTTGTTTGAAATATATGCGAATCCGAGAAAAGGACAACAATCTGGACCAGCAGCGCAGTACATTTCGGGATGATTCGGATTTTTACGCTGCGAAATTGGTCAGCGATATTGCGATTATTTTCCCGCAATCTGTCAAACCGTTAAATTTAAATTATTAAAGGGCTGACTATTCGGGCGTTGAAAGAAAAAAAAAACCCAGGCAGTATGGAGAAATCAGCTGTTTCTTGGTAATTTTCTTGTTGTAAAATAAATTATTTAAAGACTTAGATATAAATTCACTTGTCTGTGAGTGTGTGTTTTTAAATTGAAATAAATATCACAGGGATTTGAAGTTCAGTAATTTAAAATAAAATTCTGAAAATAATAGTACTCCATACATACAAAACATATTTTTTCTTATATATACGGAATACTAAATTCTACTGAACTTCAAATCCCTGTTACCTGTTGGTCAGTATATAGGTCTCTGGGAGTCTTAAACATTTTGTGAAAATAAATGTCATATGACGTCACGTGACGTCTATAAATGAAAATGTATTTCTAATATTAACAAGAGTATTTCTATATGTTGAAATTATCGAAGGGCAATGAAAAATTAATGATAAATGAATCAGATGATGAAATTTTGATTTCAATGATTATCAGAAGTCTATGACGTCATATGACGTCACATTTGAAATTGACTACAAAAGTTTGTACACGGTCCAGAGCCATTATTAATGGGCCGATTTTCATTAAATTTTCACAGAATGTGTATATTACGTTCTTATTGTGTATACCGGTGTCCGTTTTTCAAAATTCGAAAAGTCCAAGCATATATGGCGGATCCAAGATTCGAACCAATGACGTCAATTTTTAAATGATTATAAAAACTGTCCTATTTGAGATAGAAAGTTGAAATTTTGTCAGTTAGTAGGTCTCTGAGTGCCTTAACAATTATGTGAAAATAAACGTCATATGACGTCACGTGACGTCATTTCTATATTATTATTATTCTTTTCTTCTTCCTAACTAAACGCTTATTTTAATATGTTGCAATAGTCCTAGGACGATGAAATTTTTATGGGTTATTAGTCACGTGAGGAAATTTTGATTTCAATGATTTTCAGCACCCTTTAACGTCACATGACGTCACAGCTAAAATAGTGAAAAATGTAGTTCGCGCTCTACAGCCGTCATTTATGGTCGGATTTTTTTCAAATTTTCACAGATGGTACATCTTGAAAGGTAGGTGTGCATATTCTGTCAGCTAACCGAAATTCCAAAAGACCGAAGTTCTGTGGCTTAAATAAGATTCGAACATAGGACCAAAAATTTCATTTTAGGATTGAAGAGGCTCAGGATGAGATAGAAAGTTGAAACTTACACAGTTTGCAGTTCTGCAGCATTTCTACAAATATTTTGAATCGTGACGTCAGAGGACGTCATAAGCATACCACTTAATTTTAATTTGGGGCAATGATTTCGACATGATGCCAGTTGTTCAGAATAATGAAAATTTCAGAGATTTTGCAGTAAAGAATGCGCTTTTGAGCAACAGCATTTTCAGCACCCCATGACATCACGTGACGTCAGAGCTAAAAATTGTGGAAAATGGTGTTCGCGCTCTACAGCCGCCATTTATAATCAGATTTTCTCCAATTTTTTACAGATGGTACATCTTGAAACTAAGGTGTGAATATTTTGTCAGCTAACCTTAATTCCGAGAAACCGAAGTATTGTGGCTGAAGTAAGATTCGAACATAGGACCAAAAATTTCATTTGTGGATTAAAGAACTTCGGGATGAGATAGAAAGTTGAAACTTACACAGTTTGCAGTTCTGCATAATTTCTTAATATATATTGAGTCGTGACGTCATATGACGTCATAAGCATACTACTACTACTGCTACTTATTTTTTTTTCTAAACGCTTATTTTTCGCGGAATATAATGTCAATTGTTCAGCATGAACATGAAATACTACCAGAGGTGAGTCATTACATGAAACTTCTATCTCCTGCTTTTTGCATTAACACAGGTTGCAGAAAGTCCTATCATTCGTTTTCACGAATGACATCTAGTTATTATTATTATTCTTTTCTTCTTCCTAACTAAACGCTTATTTTTATATGTTGCAATAGTCCTAGGACGATGAAATTTTTATGGCTTATTAGTCACGTGAGGAAATTTTGATTTCAATGATTTTCAACACCCTATGACGTCACATGACGTCACAGCTAAAAATAGTGAAAAATGGTGTTCGCGCTCTACAGCCGTCATTTATGGTCGGATTTTCTTCAAATTTTCACAGATGGTACATATTGAATCAAAGGTGTGCATATCCTGTCAGCTAACCGAAATTCCGAAAGACCGAAGTTCTGTGGCTGAAATAAGATTCGAACATAGGACCGAAAATTTCATTTTAGGATAAAAGAGCTTCAGGATGAGATAGAAAGTTGAAACTTACACAGTTTGCAGTTCTGCAGAATTTCTACAAATATTTTGAGTCGTGACGTCATATGACGTCATGTGACGTCATAAGCATACTTCTTAATTTTCATTTTAGGGCAATGATTTCAACATGATGCCAGTTGTTCAGAATAATGAAAATTTCAGAGTTATGAAAGCAAAGTATGCGCTTTTGAACAAAAGCATCTTCAGCACCCTATGACGTCACATGACGTCACAGCTAAAAATAGTGAAAAATGGTGTTCGCGCTCTACAGCCGTCATTTATGGTCGGATTTTCTTCAAATTTTCACAGATGGTACATCTTGAATAAAAGGTGTGCATATCTTGTCAGCTAACCGAAATTCCGAAAGACCGAAGTTCTGTGGCTGAAATAAGATTCGAACATAGGACCGAAAATTTCATTTTAGAATTAAAGAGCTGCAGGATGAGATAGAAAGTTGAAACTTACACAGTTTGCAGTTCTGCAGAATTTCTACAAATATTTTGAGTCGTGACGTCATATGACGTCATGTGACGTCATAAGCATACTTCTTAATATTCATTTTAGGGCAATGATTTCGACATGATGCCAGTTGTTCAGAATAATGAAAATTTCAGAGTTATGTAAGCAAGGTATGTGCTTTTGAACAAAAGCATCTTCAGCACCCTATGACGTCACATGACGTCACAGCAAAAAATAATGAAAAATGGTGTTCGCACTCTACAGCCGTCATTTATTGTCAGATTTTCTTCAAATTTTCACAGATGGTACATTTTGAAACTCAGATGTGCATATCCTGTCAGCTAACCAAACTTCCAAAAGACTGAAGTTCTGTGGCTGAAAAAAGATTCGAACATAGGACCAAAAATTTCATTTTAGGATTAAAGAGCTTCAGGATGAGATAGAAGGTTGAAACTTACACAGTTTGCAGTTCTGCAAAATTTCTACATATATCTTGAGTTTTGACGTCATATGACGTCTTGTGACGTCATAAGCATACTTCTTAATTTTCATTTTAGGGCAATGATTTTGACATGATGCCAGTTGTTCAGAATAACGAAAATTTCAGAGTTATGACAGTAAAGTATGCCCTTTTGAACAAAAGCATCTTTAGCACACTATGACGTCATGTGACGTCAGAGCTAAAAATAGTTAAAAATGGTGTTCACGCTCTACAGCCGCCATTTATGGTCGGATTTTCTTCAAATTTTCACAGATGGTACATCTTGAAAGTTAAGTGTGCATATCCTGTCAGCTAACCGAAATTCCGAAAGACCGAAGTTGTGTGGCTGAAATAAGATTCGAACATTGGACCGAAAATTTCATTTTAGGATTAGAGAGCTGATGGTGTTTTTATTCGGCAAGGTGTATCTCAAAAACGAACAAGATTCTACCTAGACACTGTGGATAAAATCTGTAGTGATTTGAAAGACCTTTCAGGTGATATTTAGTTTTTGAAGATCGGGGTTGAATTGGTTGACTTATGACAGAAAGGCGAAAAGTGTACTTTTAACGAAATTGAAACGCTGTAGTTTCATGAACTTTGAGTCAAAAATCATGATTTCTTCAGGATTAACACACTGAAAAGTGAAGTGATGTATACTGCAAGGAATACTTGTTTGGTCACGTGATTATAACGTCATGCATATTTAAGCAGAAATTATTAAAAAATTCATATAAAATCGGCAAGTTGATGTTTGAAGTTGAAATTTGCACGAATGCCGTAGCCTACAATGTGCAAAATGTCCTGAAAATTTCAAGTGATTCCGTCAACAAACATGGCAGATATTCATGTTTTTCGGAAAGGGCTTGTATATGAAAATCTAGCAATTTGAAGGAAGAGAAGAAGGCGGTTATTGGGTTGGTTACCCTCTATCCGGACGTTCCTACGCAGGAAAGAGTGCCCGTGTTGAAAGGTGAATTGCGATGCGTATTTGAGAGAATGAGGTGCATTTTAGAATGCAATGGTGTACACCAGGACCGATAAGCATATTGCCTTTGTTATAACGGCTTTCTTCAAACTTTTATTAGGGCTTTCTGCCTCAAGCAGAAAGACCTTTTGGGTTTGTTATGTTTATTAGGACTTTCTGCCCTTTCGGCAGAAAGTCCTATTGGGTTTGTACTGTTTTTTTTATTATTATTAGGACTTTCTGCCCTTTCGGCAGAAAGTCCTATTGGGTTTGTACTGTTTATTCTTCTTCTTCTTATTAGGACTTTCTGCCTACTGGCAGAAAGTCCTATTGGGTTTGTACTGTTTTTTATTATTCTTATTCTTCTTATTATTCTTTTTTTCTTCCTCTTATATTTGTGTTAATTTCGAGGTGTTGCCATTGACTCAGAACAATGAAAATTTTATGGCATATATTTCAAACCATGTGCTTTCGGATGCAAGGTATTACATATTCATATGACGTCATATAACGTCAGATTTGACGTCAGGTGAAAAAGTTTGTACGCGGTCTACAGCCATTATTTCTTGACCGATTTTCATCAAATTTTCACAGAATGTGTATGTTAGGCTCTAGTTGTGCATCCCGGTGTCCGTTTTTCCAAATTCGAAAATTCCATGGTTCTATAGCGAATCCAAGATTCGAACCAAGGTCGTAAATTTTTAAATGCTTATAAAATCTGTCCTGTTAAAGATAGAAAGTTGATATTTAGTCAGTATATAGGTCTCTAGATGTTTTAAACATTTTGTGAAAATAAATGTCATATGACGTCACGTGACGTCATTATATTATCATGTATTTCTAATATTAACAAGAATATTTCTATATGTTGAAATTGTCGAAGGGCAATGAAAATTTAATGACACATGTTTCAAATGGTAAAATTTTGATTTCTATGATTTTCATATACCTTTGACGTCATATGACGTCACATTTGAAATATGCAACAAAAGATTGTACGCGGTCTACAGCCATTGTTTGTGAACCAATTTTCATCAAATTTTCACAGATTGTGTATATTAAGTTCTAGTTGTGCATCTCAGTGTCCGTTTTTCAAAATTCGAAAAGTCCATGGTTCTATAGCGAATCCAAGATTCGAACCAAGGTCGTAAATTTTTAAATGCTTATAAAATCGGTCCTATTTCAGATAGAAAAGTGATATTTGGTCAGTATATAGGTATCTGGGAGTCTTAAACATTTTGTGAAAAGAAACGTCATATGACGTCACGTGACGTCATTATATGATAATGTATTTCTAATATTAACAAGAGTATTTCTATATGTTGAAATTGTCGAAGGGCAATGAAAATTTAATGACAAATGATTCAGACGCTGAAATTTCGATTTCAATGATTTTCAGAAGCCTATGACGTCATATGACGTCACATTTGAAGTTGACTACAAAAGTTTGTACACGGTCCAGAGCCATTATTAATGGGCCGATTTTTATCAAATTTTCACAGAATGTGTATATTACGTTCTTATTGTGTATACCGGTGTCCGTTTTTCAAAATTCGAAAAGTCCAAGCATCTATGGTGGATCCAAGATTCGAACCAAAGACGTCAATTTTTAAATGCTTATAAAAACTTCCTATTTAATAAATTAATTTGTAGTTGGGGGTTAAAATTAAAAAAATTCAATAAATATCGGTTTTTGTAAATATATGTATGAATAAGAATTATAGCTGAATAATTGACGTTTCCAAAAATATTTAGTTTATTAAAATTGGTTTACGCAATACAAAGTTATAAGCAAAAAAAAAAAAAAAAAACTAAATAAAATGAAGCTTATTTTGCTGATAATATGCTGTTTTCTTGAGGTTTAACAGTCAATATCTCAGAAACGACTGAAGATAGGTTTATACAGTATGCGTATAAAATGTAGCATGTTTTAAGAGCTTTCTAACGGTACCAAGTTTATTGAAATTGGACTTCATATAAGAAAGTTACATGGAAAATAAGATATTTCATAATCATGCATCATAAAAATATGGAAAAGGTCACGCGCAGGGGTCACCAAGCTAAAATAGTTACGCAACGACTTAAAAAAAAAAAAAAAAAAAAAAAAAAAAAAAAAAAAAAAAATCAAATTGCAATTGATGGGCTATATCTTGATTTTTTTTTTTTTTGTTGTTGTTGTTGTTTTTTGTCGAATGTTGACTGTTTCCAAAATAAGCATTGAAGTTAATACATGTACAACGGCACAAGACAAAAATCCGTATTTGCAACACTATGTAGCTAGCGAGCAGTTTGCAAGCCTTGAAAAATTCACACGCAGCCCCACATTTTAGACCATCTAAAAACTGCATTGTTATGCTAACGATATTCATATTGCATCAGTTTGTAGGCTGGGATGTTACCTTTCAAAATATCACCATAGTTCGAAATTCCAGGAATTTATGGCAAAACTACGGAAGCCCAAACACGCCAAAATCGCTAAATACGATTAACTACGTTACAGGTGTCGAAAGGATATAGCACTATACAAATATTCAATACTTCTTCCTAATGAGGCTAAAATTAAACAAGGTTACAACTGAGCTGGAGTGATGAAATTCTATGTGTGATGAAAGTTAGAAACTTACATTTGAACACTGTTTCATTTTTCTTTCATGTCATATGACATAGTATAAATGTTGTATGTAAACTACATGTGCAAGATATGGGCGGACTTTTATTAAAATTCACAGAATGTGTTCTATTTGTGCTATTTTATATAGAAATAGAGGAGATAGAAAGTTGCAATTTGGACAGATTATCTATTATGTCATCTTCTATATATACTATATAAAGCAGATGTTGCAGAAAGTCCTATCATTCGTTTAAACGAATGACATCTAGTTATTATTATTCTTTTTTTCTTCCTAACTAAACGCTTATTTTTCTATGTTGCAATACTCCTAGGACAATGAAATTTTTATGACTTATTAGCCACGTCAGGAAATTTTGATTTCTATGATTTTCATATGCCTATGACGTCATATGACGTCACATTTGAAATATGCTACAAAAGTTTGTACGCGGTCTACAGCCATTGTTTGTGAACCGATTTTCATCAAATTTTCACAGATTGTGTATATTAAGTTCTAGTTGTGCATCCCGGTGTCCGTTTTTCAAAATTCGAAAAGTCCATGGTTCTATAGCGAATCCAAGATTCGAACCAAGGTCGGAAATTTTTAAATGCTTATAAAATCTGTCCTATTTAAGAAAGAAAGTTGATATTTAGTCAGTATATAGGTCTCTAGAAGTTTTAAAAATTTTGTGAAAATATTTCTCATATGACGTCACGTGACGTCATTATATGATAATGTATTTCTAATATTAACAAGAATATTTCTATATGTTGAAATTGTCGAAAGGCAATGAAAATTTAAAGACACATGCTTCAAACGCTGAAATTTTGATTTCTATGATTTTCATATGCCTATGACGTCATATGACGTCACACTGGAAATATGCAACAAAAGTTTGTACGCGGTCTACAGCCATTGTTTATGAACCGATTTTCATCAAATTTTCACAGAATGTGTATATTAAGTTCTAGTTGTGCATCCCGGTGTCCGTTTTTCAAAATTCGAAAAGTCCAAGGTTCTATAGCGATTCCAAGATTCGAACCAAGGTCGTAAATTTTCAAATTCTTATAAAATCGGTCCTATTTGAGATAGAAAGATGATATTGGGTCAGTATATAGGTCTCTGGGAGTCTTAAACATTTTGTGAAAATAAATGTCATATGACGTCACGTGACGTCATTATATGATAATGAATTTCTAATTCTAACAAGATTATTTCTATATCTTGAAATTTATGAAGGGCAATGAAAAATTAATGCCGCATGCTTCAGATGCTGTAATTTCGATTTCAAAGATTTTCAGAAGCCTATGACGTCATATGACGTCACACTTGAAATATGCAACAAAAGTTTGTACGCGGTCCAGAGCCATTGTTTATGAACCGATTTTCATCAAATTTTCACAGAATGTGTATATTACGTTCTTATTGTGTATACCGGTGTCCGTTTTTCAAAATTCGAAAAGTCCAAGCATATATGGCGGATCCAAGATTCGAACCAATGACGTCAATATTTAAATGCTTATAAAAACTGTCCTATTTGAGATAGAAAGTTGAAATTTTGTCAGTTAGTAGGTCTCTGGGTGTCTTAACAATTATGTGAAAATAAACGTCATATGACGTCACGTGACTCATTTGTTTATTATTATTATTCTTTTCTTCTTCCAAACTAAACGCTTATTTTAATATGTTGCAATAGTCCTAGGACGATGAAATGTTTATGGGTTATTAGGCACGTGAGGAAATTTTGATTTCACCCCTACTGCATATATGTAGCCATATCTCAATAAATATCGATTTTTGTAAATATATGTATGAATACGAATTATAGCTGAATAATTGACGTTTCCAAAGATATTTAGTTTATTAAAATTGGTTTACGCAATACAAAGTTATAAGCAAAAAAACTAAATGAAATGAAGCTAATTTTGCTGATAATATGCTGTTTTCTTGAGGTTTAACAGTCAATATCTCAGAAACGACTGAAGATAAGTTTATACATTATGCATGTAAAATGTAGCATGTTTTAAGAGCTTTCTAACGGTACCAAGTTTATTGAAATTGGACTTCATATAAGAAAGTTACATGGAAATAATATATTTCATAATCATGCATCATAAAAATATTGAAAAGGTCACGCGCGGGGTCACCAAGCTAAAATATTTGCGCAACGACTTAAAAAAAAAAAAAAAAAAAAAAAAAAAAAAAATCAAATTGCAATTGATGGGCTATATCTTGATTTTTTTTTTGTTGTTGTTGTTGTTGTTTTTGTCGAATGTTGACTGTTTCCAAAATAAGCATTGAAGTTAATACATGTACAACGGCACAAGACAAAAAATCCGTATTTGCAACACTATGTAGCTAGCGAGCAGTTTGCAAGCCTTGAAAAATTCACACGCAGCCCCACATTTTAGACCACTAAAAACTGCATTGTTTATGCTAACGATATTCATATTGCATCAGTTTGTAGGCTGGGATGTTACCTTTCAAAATATCACCATAGTCCGAAATTCCAGGAATTTTTGGCAAAACTAACGGAAAGCCCAAACACGCCAAAATCGCTAAATACGATTAACTACGTTTACAGGTGTCGAAAGGATATAGCACTATACAAATATTCAATACTTCTTCCTAATGAGGCTAAAATTAAACAAGGTTACAACTGAGCTGGAGTGATGAAATTCTATGTGTGATGAAAGTTAGAAACTTACATTTGAAACACTGTTTCATTTTTCTTTCATGTCATATGACATAGTATAAATGTTGTATGTAAACTACATGTGCAAGATATGGGCGGACTTTTATTAAAATTCACAGAATGTGTTCTATTTGTGCTATTTTATATAGAAATAGAGGAGAAAAGAAAGTTGCAATTTGGACAGATTATCTATTATGTCATCTTCTATATATACTATAATAAAGCAGATGTTGCAGAAAGTCCTATCATTCGTTTAAACGAATGACATCTAGTTATTATTATTATTATTCTTTTTTTCTTCCTAACTAAACGCTTATTTTTATATGTTGCAATGGACCTAGGACGATGAAATTTTCATGGCTTATTAGTCACGTGAGGAAATTTTGATTTCAATGATTTTCAGCACCCTATGACGTCACATGACGTCACAGCTAAAAATAGTGAAAAATGGTGTTCGCGCTCTACAGCCGTCATTTATGGTCGGATTTTCTTCAAATTTTCACAGATGGTACATCTTGAATCAAAGGTGTGCATATTCTGTCAGCTAACCGAAATTCCGAAAGACCGAAGTTCTGTGGCTGAAATAAGATTCGAACATAGGACCGAAAATTTCATTTTAGGATTAAAGAGCTTCAGGATGAGATAGAATGTTGAAACTTACACAGTTTGTAGTTCTGCAGAATTTCTACACATATTTTGAGTCGTGACGTCATATGACGTCATGTGACGTCAAAGGCATACTTCTAAATTTTCATTTTAGGGCAATGATTTCGACATGATGCCAGTTGTTCAGAATAATGAAAATTTCAGTGTTATGAGAGTAAAGTATGCGCTTTTGAACAAAAGCATCTTCAGCACCCTATGACGTCACATAACGTCAGAGCTAAAAATAGTGAAAAATGGTGTTCGCGCTCTACAGCCGTCATTTAAGGTCGGATTTTCTTCAAATTTTCACAGATGGTACATCATGAAACTAAGGTGTGCATATCCTGTCAACTAACCGAAATTCCGAAAGACCGAAGTTCTGTGGCTGAAACAAGAATCGAACATAGGACCGAAAATTTCATTTTAGGATTAAAGAGCATAAGGATGAGGTAGAAAGTTGAAACTTAAACAGTTTGCAGTTATGCATTATTAATAAATAAATTTTGAGTCCTGATGTCAAATGACGTCATGTGACGTCATAAGCATACTTTCTTAATTTTCATTTTAGGGCAATGAATTCGACATGATGCCAGTTGTTTCAGAATAATGAAAATTTTTAAAGTTATGACAGTAAACTATGCGCTTTTGAACAAAAGCATGTTCAGCACCCTATGACGTCATGTGACGTCAGACCTGAAAATAGTGAAAAATGGTGTTTACGCTCTAAAACGGCCATTTATGGTCGGATTTTCTTCAATTTTTCACAGATGGTACATCATGAAACTAAGGTGTGCATATCCTGTCAACTAACCGAAATTCCGAAAGACCGAAATTCTGTGGCTGAAATAAGATTCGAACATTGGACCGAAAATTTTATTTTAGGATTAAAGAGCTTCAGGATAAGATAGAAAGTTGAAACTTACACACTTTGCAGTTCTGCAGAATTTCTAAATAAATTTTGAGTCGTGACGTCATATAACGTCATGTGACGTCATAAGCATACTTCTTAATTTTCATTTTACGGCAATGATTTCGACATGATGCCAGTTGTTCAGAATAATGAAAATTTCAGAGTTATAAAAGTAAAGTATGCGCTTTTGAACAAAAGCATCTTCAGCACCCTATGACGTCATGTGACGTCACAGCTAAAAATAGTGAAAAATGGTGTTCGTGCTCCACAGCCGTCATTTATGGTCGGATTTTCTTCAAATTTTCACAGATGGTATATCTTGAATCAAAGGTGTGCATATCCTGTCAGGTAACCGAAATTCCGAAAGACCGAAGTTCTGTGGCTGAAATAAGATTTGAACATAAGACCGAAAATTTTATTTTAGGATAAATGAGCTTCAGGATGAGATATAAAGTTGAAACTTACACAGTTTGCAGTTCTGCAGAATTCCTACATATATCTTGAGTCGTGACGTCATATGACGTCATGTGACGTCATAAGGATACTTCTTAATTTTCATTTTAGGGCAATGATTTTGACATGATGCCAGTTGTTCAGAATAATGAAAAATTTCAGAGTTATGACAGTAAAGTATGCGCTTTTGAAACAAAAATCATCTTCAGTACCCTATGACGTCATGTTACGTCAGAGCTAAAAATAATGAAAAAAGGTTTTCACGCTCTACAGCCGCCATTTATGGACAGATTTTTCTTCAAATTTTCACAGATTGTACATCTTGAAAGTAAGGTGTGCATATCCTGTCAACTAACCGAAATTCCCGAAAGATCGAGGTTCTGTGGCTGAAATAAGATTCGAACATAGGACCGAAAATTTCATTTTAGGATTAAAGAGCTTCAGGATAAGAAGAAAGTTGAAACTTACACAGTTTTGCAGTTCTGCAGAATTCCTATATAAATCTGAGTCGTGACGTCATATAACGTCATGTGACGTCAAAAGCATACTTCTTAATTTTCATTTTAGGGCAATGATTTTGACATGATCCAGTTGTTCAGAATAATGAAAATTTCAGAGTTATGACAGTAAAGTATTCGCTTTTGAACAAAAGCATCTTCAGCACCCTATGACGTCATGTTACGTCAGAGCTAAAAAATATTGAAAAAAGGTTTAACGCTCTACAGCCGCCATTTATGGTCGGATTTTCTTCAAATTTTCACAGATTGTACATCTTTTAAGTTAGGAGTGCATATCCTGTCAACTAACCGAAATTCCGAAAGACCGAAGTTCTGTGGCTGAAATAAGATTCGAACATAGGACCGAAAATTTCATTTTAGGATTAAAGAGCTTCAAAATGAGATGGAAAGTTGAAACTTACACAGATTGCAGTTCCTCATAATTCTTAATATATTTTGAGTCGTGACGTCAAATTTTATCATGTGACGTCATAAGCATACTATTTATTTTTCATTTTAGGGCAATGATTTCGACATGATGCCAGTTGTTCAGAATAATGAAATTTCAGAGTTATTGCAGTAAAGTAATGCGCTTTTGAGCAACAGCATTTTCAGCACCCTATACGTCACCTGACGTCAGAGCTAAAAATAGTGAAAAATGGTATTGCGCTCTACAGCCGTCATTTATGATCAGATTTTCTTCAAATTTTCACAGATGGTACATCTTGAAACTAAGGTGTATTTTGTCAGCTAACCTTAATTCCGAAAAACCGAAGTATTGCGGCTGAAGTAAGATTCAAACATAGGACCTATAAACTAGAAATCAAGTTTGCAGTCATGTCCTGACGTCATATGACATCATGTTACGTTACAGACAAATACTTAGTTCTTATCATTTGCACTAATTTTCGAATATAATGTCAATTGTTCAGCATGAACATGAAATACTAACCAGAGGGATCATTACATGAAACTTCTATGTCCTGCTTTTTGCATTAACACAGCTTGCAGAAAGTCCTATCATTCGTTTTCACGAATGACATCTAGTTGGACTTTCTGCCCTTTCGGGCAAAGAGTCCATTGGGTTTGTTAGTTTTTTATTATTAGGACTTTCTGCCCTTTCGGCAGAAAGTCCTCTTGGGTTTTGTACTGTTTATTCTTCTTATTATTCTTTTTTTTTATTATTATTATTCTTTTCTTCTTTTTAACTAAGCATACTTCTTAATTATCATTTTACGGCAATGATTTCGACATGATGCCAGTTGATCAGAATAATGAAAATTTTCAGAGTTATAAAAGTAAAGAAATGCCCCTTTGAACAAAAGCATCTTCAGCACCCTATGACGTCATGTGACGTCACAGCTAAAAATATGAAAAATGGTGTTCGTGCTCCACAGCCGTCATTTATGGTCGGATTTTCTTCAAATTTCACAGATGGTATATCTTGAATCAAAGGTGTGCATATCCTGTCAGGTAACCGAAATTCCGAAAGACCGAAGTTCTGGGGCTGAAATAAGATTCGAACATAAAAACCGAAAATTTTTATTTTAGGATAAATGAGCTTCAGGTTTAGATTAAAGTTGAAACTTACACAGTTTGCAGTTCTGCAGAATTCCTACATATATCTTGAGTCGTGACGTCATATGATGTCATGTGACTCATAAGGATACTTCTTAATTTTCATTTTAGGGCAATGATTTTGACATGATGCCAGTTGTTCAGAATAATGAAAATTTCAGAGTTATAAAAGTAAAGTATGCGCTTTTGAACAAAATCATCTTCATACCCTATGACGTCATGTTACGTCAGAGCTAAAAATAATGAAAAAAGGTTTTTCACGCTCTACAGCCGCCATTTATGGACAGATTTTTCTTCAAATTTTTTCACAGATTGTACATCTTGAAAGTAAGGTGTGCATATCCGTCAACTAACCGAAATTCCGAAAGATCGAGGTTCTGTGGCTGAAATAAGATTCGAACATAGGACCGAAAATTTCATTTTGGGATTAAAGAGCTTCAGGATAAGATAGAAAGTTGAAAACTTACACAGTTTGCAGTTCTGCAGAATTCCTATATAAATCATGAGTCGTGACGTCATATAACGTCATGTGACGTCAAAAGCATACTTCTTAATTTTCATTTTAGGGCAATGATTTTGACATGATGCCAGTTGTTTCAGAATAATGAAAATTTCAGAGTTATGACAGTAAAGTATTCGCTTTTGAACAAAGCATCTTCAGCACCCTATGACGTCATTTTACGTCAGAGCTAAAAATATTGAAAAAAGGTTTTAACGCTCTACAGCCGCCATTTATGGTCGGATTTTTCTTCAAATTTCACAGATTGTACATCTTTTAAGTTAGGATGTGCATATCCTGTCAACTAACCGAAATTCCGAAAACCGAAGTTTTTGTGGCTGAAATAAGATTCGAACATAGGACCGAAAATTTCATTTTAGGATTAAAGAGCTTCAGAATGAGATGGAAAGTTGAAACTTACACAGATTGCAGTTCCTCATAATTTCTTAATATATTTTGAGTCGTGACGTCAAATTTTATCATGTGACGTCATAAGCATACTATTTATTTTCATTTTAGGGCAATGATTTCGACATGATGCCAGTTTTTTCAGAATAATGAAAATTTCAGAGTTATTGCAGTAAAGTAAGCGCTTTTGAGCAACAGCATTTCAGCACCCTATGACGTCACCTGACTCAGAGCTAAAAATAGTGAAAAATGGTATTTGCGCTCTACAGCCGTCATTTATGATCAGATTTTCTTCAAATTTTCACAGATGGTACATCTTGAAAAATAAGGTTATTTTGTCAGCTAACCTTAATTCCGAAAAACCGAAGTATTGCGGCTGAAGTAAGATCAAACAAGGACCTATAAACTAGAAATCAAGTTTGCAGTCATGTCCTGACGTCATATGGCATCAGTTACGTTACAGACAAATACTTAGTTCTTATCATTTGCACTAATTTCGAATATAATGTCAATTGTTCAGCATGAAACATGAAAAACTACCAGAGGTGAGTCATTACAGAAACTTCTATCTCCTGCTTTTTGCATAACACAGCTTGCAGAAAGTCCTATCATTCGTTTTCACGAATGACATCTAGTTAGGACTTTCTGCCCTTTCGGGAGAGAGTCCTATTGGGTTTGTTATGTTTTTTATTATTAGGACTTTCTGCCCTTCCGGCAGAAAGTCCTCTTGGTTTGTACTGTTTATTCTTCTTATTAGGACTTTCTGCCCTTTCGGGAGAAAGTCCTCTTGGGTTTGTTCTGTTTATTCTTCTTTTATTCTTTTTTTCTTCCTAACTAAACGCTTAAATTTTCTATGTTGCTATACTCCCTAGGCGATGAAATGTTAGGAAATTATTAGTCACGTGAGGAAATTTTTTATTTCTATGATTTTCAATGCCTATGACGTCATATGACGTCACATTTTGAAATATGCTAAAAAAAATGTGTACGCGGTCTACAGCCATTGTTTGTGAACCGATTTTCATCAAATTTTCACATATTGGAAATATTAAGTTCTAGTTGTGCACCCCGGGTGTCTGTTTTTCAAAATTCGAAAAGTCCAGGGGTTCTATAGAGAATCCAAGATTCGAACCAAGATCGTAAATTTTTTAAAGGCTTATAAAATCTGTCCTATTTAAGATAGAAATTTTTATGTTTAGTCAGTATATAGGTCTCTAGAAGTTTTAAACATTTTGTGAAAATAAATGTCATATGACGTCACATGACTCATTATAGAAATGTATTTCTAATATTAACAAGAATTTTTTCTATAGTTTGAAATGTCGAAGGGCAATGAAAATTTAATGACACATGCTTCAAATGCTGAAAATTTGATTTTCTATGATTTACATATGCCTATGACGTCATATGACGTCACACTTGAAATATGCAAAAAAAAGTTTGTACGCAGTCCAGTGCCATTGTTTATGAACCGATTTCATCAAATTTTCACAGATTGTGTATATTAAGTTCTAGTTGTGCAATCCGGTGTCCGTTTTTTCAAAATTCAAAAAGTCCATGGTTCTATAGCGAATCCAAGATTCGAACCAAGGTCTTAAATTTTTTAAATGCTTATAAAATCTGTCCTATTTAAGAAAGAATTGATATTTAATTAGTGTAAGGTCTCTAGAAGTTTTAAAAAAATTTTTGTGAAAATAAATGTCATATGACGTCACGTGACGTCATTATATGATATTGTATTTCTAATATTAAAAAAGAATATTTCTATATGTTGAAATTGTCGAAGGGCAATGAAAATTTAATGACACATGCTTCAAACGCTGAAATTTGATTTCTATGATTTTCATATGCCTATGACGTCATATGACGTCACACTTGAAATATGCAAAAAAAAGTTTTACGCGGTCTACAACCATTGTTTATGAACCGATTTTCATCAAATTTTCAAAGATTGTGTATATTAATTCTAGTTGTGCATCCCGGTGTCCGTTTTTTCAAAATTCGAAAAGTCCAAGGTTCTATAGCGATTCCAAGATTCGAACCAAGGTCGTAAATTTTCAAATTCTTATAAAATCGGTCCTTTTTGAGATAGAAAGATGATATTAGTTCAGTATATAGTCTCTGGGAGTCTTAAACATTTTGTGAAAATAAATGTCATAGACGTCACGTGACGTCATTATATAATAATCTTGTTAGAATATTCTAATTCTAACAAGATATTTCTATATGCTGAACTTTTCGAAGGGCAATGAAAATTTATGCCGCATCCTTCAGATGCTGAAATTTCAATTTCAATGATTTTCAGAAGCCTTGACGTCATATGACGTCACAACTTGAAACATGCAACAAAAGTTTGTACGCGGTCTACAGCCATTGTTTATGAACCGATTTTCATCAAATTTTCACAGAATGTGTACATTAAGTTCTAGTTGTGCATCCCGGTGTCCGTTTTTCCAAAATTCGAAAAGTCCATGGTTTCTATAGCGAAGTCAAGATCGAACCAAGGTCGTAAATTTTTAAATGCTTATAAAATCGGTCCTTTTTGAGTTAGAAAAGTGATATTTGGCAGTATTTTAGGTCCTCTAAGAGTCTTAAACATTTTGTGAAAATAAATGTCATATGACGTCACGTGACGTCAATTATATGATAATGTATTTCTAATATTAACAAGTGTAATTTTCTATATGTTGAAATTGTCGAAGGGCAATGAAAATTTAATGACAAATGATTGAGGCGCTGAAATTTCTATTTCAATGATTTTCAGAAGCCTATGACGTCATATGACGTCACATTTGAAATTGACTACGAAAGTTTGTACACGACCAGATCCATTATTAATGGGCCGATTTTCATCAAATTTTCACAGAATGTGTATATTACGTTCTTATTGTGTATACCGGTTTCCGTTTTTTCAAAATTCGAAAAGTCCAAGCTTCTATGGCGGATCCAAGATTCGAACCAAGGACGACAATTTTTTAAATGCTTATAAAAACTGTCCTATTTGAGATAGAAATTTGAAATTTTGTCAGTTAGTAGGTCTCTGGTGTATAACAATTATTGAAAAATAAACGTCATATGACGTCACGTGACGTCATTTTTTTATTATTATTATTCTTTTCTTCTTCCTAACTAAACCTTATTTTAATATGTTGCAATAGTCCTAGGACCATGAAATTTTTTATGGATTATTAGTCACGTGAGGAAATTTTAATTTCAATGATTGTCCTGCAGCCTATGACGTCACAAGACGTCACAGCTAAAAAATAGTGAAAAATGGTTTTTTTGCGCTCTAAAAGCCGGGCATTACAAGTCGATTTACTTCAAATTTTACAATTATACATCTTGAATCAACGGTTGCATATCCTGTCAGCTAACCCGAAATTCCGAAAGACCAAACTTCTGTGGCTGAAATAAGATTCGAACATAGGACCGAAAATTTCATTTTAGGATTAAAGAGCTTCAGGATGAGATAGAAAGTTGAAACTTTCACAGTTTGCAGTTCTGCAGAATTTCTACATATATTTTGATTCCTGACGCATATGACGTCATGTGACGTCATAAGCATACTTCTTAATTTTCATTTTAGGGCAATGATTTCGACATGATGCCAGTTGTTCAGAATAAATGAAAATTTCAGAGTTATGGCAGTAAAGTATGCGCTTTTGAACAAAAAGCATCTTCAGGACCCTATGTCGTCATATGACGTCAGAGCTAAAAATAGTGAAAAATGGTGTTCACGCCCTACAGCCGCCATTTATGGTCGGATTTTCTTCAAATTTTCACAGATGGTACATCTAGAAACTAAGGTGTGCATATCCTGTCAGCTAACCGAATTTCCGAAAGACCGAAGTTCTGTGGCTGAAATAATATTCGAACATAGGACCGAAAATTTCATTTTAGGATAAAAGAGCTTCAGGATGAATAGAAAGTTGAAACTTACACAGTTTGCAGTTCTGCAGAATTTCTATACATATTTTGAGTCGTGACGTCATATGACGTCATGTGACGTCATAAGCATACTTCTTAATTTTCATTTTAGGGCAATGATTTCGACATGATGCCATTGTTCGAATAATGAAGATTTTAGAGTTATGACTGTAAAGTATGCGTTTTTGAACAAAAGCATCTTCAGCACCCTATGACGTCATGTGACGTCAGAGCTAAAAATATTGAACAATGGTGTTCGCGCTCTACTGCCCCCCATTTATGGTCGGATTTTCTTGTAATTTTCACAATGGTACACCTTGAAACTAAGGGTTTCTAATCCTTGCCAAGCTTACCGAAATCCCGAAAAAACCGAAGTTCTGTGGCTGAAGTAATATTCGAACATAGGATCAAAAATTTCATTTTAGGATTGAAGAGCTTCAGGATGAGATAGAAAGTTGAAACTTGCACAGTTTTGCAGTTCTGCATTATTTCTACAAATATTTTGAATCGTGACGTCAGAGACGCCCATAAGCATACCACTTATTTTTAATTTGGGCAATAATTTCGACATGAACCAATTGTTCAGAATAAGAAAATTTCAGAGTTATTGCAGTAAAGTATGCGCTTTTAAGCAACAGCTTTTTTCAACACCCTATGACGTCATATGACGCCCAGAGCAAAAAATTTAGTGAAAAATGGTGTTTCACGCTCTACAGCCGCCATTTA
Organism: Solen grandis; assembly: GCA_021229015.1. Lineage (NCBI taxonomy): Eukaryota > Metazoa > Mollusca > Bivalvia > Adapedonta > Solenidae > Solen > Solen grandis. Next base: position 71,444,659 of record CM037781.1, on the reverse strand, counting down.
TGGTCGGATTTTCTTCAAATTTTCACAGATGGTACATCTTGAAACTAAGGTGTGCAATCCTGTCAGCTAACCGAATTTCCGAAAGACCGAAGTTCTGTGGCTGAAATAAGATTCGAACATAGGGCCGAAAATTTCATTTTAGGATAAAAGAGCTTCAGGATGAGATAGAAAGTTGAAACTTACACAGTTTGCAGTTCTGCAGAATTTCTATACATATTTTGAGTCGTGACGTCATATGACGTCATGTGACGTCATAAGCATACTTCTTAATTTTCAATTTTAGAGCAATGCTTTCGACATGATGCCAGTTGTTCAGAATAATGAAGATTTTAGAGTTATGACTGTAAAGTATGCGTTTTTGAACAAAAGCATCTTCAGCACCCTATGACGTCATGTGACGTCAGAGCTAAAAATATTGAACAATGGTGTTCGCGCTCTACTGCCGCCATTTATGGTCGGATTTTCTTGTAATTTTCACAGATGGTACACCTTGAAACTAAGGTGTACATATCCTGCCAGCTTACCGAAATCCCGAAAAACCCGAAGTTCTGTGGCTAAAATAATATTCGAACATAGACCAAAAAATTTCACTTTGGGATTGAAGAGCTTCAGGATGAATAGAAAGTTGAAACTTGCACAGTTTGCAGTTCTGCATTATTTCTACAAATATTTTGAATCGTGACGTCAGAGGACGTCATAAGCAAACCACTTTTTTTTTAATTTGGGCAATGATTTCGACATGATGCCAATGTTCAGAATAATGAAAATTTCAGAGTTATTGCAGTAAGGTATTCGCTTTTAAGCAACAGCATTTTCAACACCCTATGACGTCACGTGACGTCAGAGCTAAAAATAGTAAAAAATGGTGTTCGCGCTCTACAAGCCGCCATTTATGATCAGATTTTCTTCAAATTTTTACAGATGGTACTCTTGAAACTAAGGTGTGAAAATTTGTCAGCTAACCTTAATTCCGAAAAACCGAAGTATTGTGGCTGAAGTAAGATTCGAACATCGGACCAAAATTTTCATTTTAGGGCTAAAGAACTTCGGGATAGATAGAAAGTTGAAACTTACACAGTTTGCAGTTCTGTATAATTTCTTAATAATTTTGAGTCGTGACGTCATATGACGTCATAAGCATACTACTACACTGCTACTTTCTTTTTTCTTCGTAACTAAACGCTTATTTATAAATAATGTCAATTAATCACCATGAACATGAAATACTACCAGAGGTGATACATTACATGAAATTCTATCTCCTGCTTTTAGCATTAACAAGGTTACAGAAAGTCCTATCATTCGTTTAGAACGAATGACATCTAGTTATTATTATTATTCTTTTTTTTCTTCCTAACTAAACGCTTATTTTTCTATGTTGCAATAATCCTAGGACAATGAAATTTTTTATGCTTATTAGTCACGTGAGGAAATTTGATTTTTATGATTTTCATATGTCTATGACGTCATATGACGTCACAATTGACATATACTACAAAATTTGTAAACTGTCCAGAGCCATTGTTAATGGACCGATTTTCATCAATTTTCACAGAATGTGTATATTAAGTTCTAGTTGTGCATCCCGTGTCCGTTTTTTTCAAAATTCGAAAAGTCCAAGGTTCTATAGCGATTCCAAGATTCGAACCAAGGTCGTAAATTTTCAAATGCTTATAAAATCGGTCCTATTTAATTAGAAAGATGATATTAGGTCAGTATATAGGTCTCTAAGAGTCTTAAACATTTTGAGAAAATAAACTCAAATGACGTCACGTGACGTCATTATATGATAATGTATTTCTAATATTAACAAGAGTAAATTTTTATAAAGTTAAAATTATCGAAGGGCAATGAAAATTTAATGACAAATGAGTCAGACGCTGAATTTCGATTTCCATGATTTTCCAAAGCCTATGACGTCATATGACGTCACATTTGAAATTGAATACGAAAGTTTGTACACGGCCCAGAGCCATTATTAATGGGCCGATTTCATCAAATTTCACAGAATGTGTATTTTAAGTTCCTGTTGGCATCCCGGTGTCCATTTTTCAAAATACAAAAGTCCAAGGTTCTGTAGCGATTCAAGATTCGAACCAAGGTCGTAAATGTTCAAAAATTTTTATAAAATCGGTCCTATTTTGAGATAGAAGATGAATAAGGTCAGTATATAGGTCTCTGGGAGTCTTAAACATTTTGTGAAAATAAATGTCATATGACGTCACGTGACGTCATTATATGATAAGGATTTTCTAATTCTAACAAATTAATTTCTATGTTGAAATTTTTCGAAGGGCAATGAAAATCTAAGACACATGCTCAGATGCTGAAATTTTGATTTCAATGATTATCAAAGCCTATGACGTCATATGACGTCCACATTTGAAATTGACTACGAAAGTTTGTACACGGTCCAGAGCCATTAATTATTGGGCCGATTTTCATCAAAATTTTCACAGATTGTGTATAATTAAGTTCTCGTTGTGAATCTCGGTGTCCTTTTTTAAAAACTCGAAAAAGTCCATGGTTCTATAGCGAATTCAAGATTCGAACCAAGTCGTAAATTTTTAAATGCTTATAAAATCGGTCCTATTTGAGATAGAAAAGTGGTATTTGGACAGTATATAGTCTCTAAGAGTCTTAAAAATTTTGTGAAAATAAACGTCATATGACGTCACGTGGACGTCATTATATGATAATTGTATTTCTAATATTAACAAGAATATTTCTCTATGTTAAATTATTGAATGGCAATGGAAATTTAATGACATATGCTTCAGATGCTGAAATTTCGATTTCAATGATTAGCATAGGCTTATGACGTCATGTGACGTCACAATTGAAATTGACTCTGAAAGTTTGTACACCGTCCAGATCCATTATTTATGGGCCGATTTTATCAAATTTTCACAGAATAATGAAATATAGGTTCTTATTGTGTATCCCGGTGTCCGTTTTTTCAAGATTTGGAAGAAGACAACGTCAAAATCCATTCAAGCATAACATCTTATCCAGATGAGCTAGGATACTGATATTTTGATAGCATGTGAAAAAGGATCAAAGTGACTCAGTCGCTCAAGTTTGAACTCAGTGTCGCAGAAAGTCCTATCTTTTGTCAGAACAAAAGAACATCTAGTTTCTTCTTCTTATTATTCTTTTTTTCTTCCTAACTAAACGCTTATTTTTCTATGTTCAATACTCCTAGGACGATGAAATTTTTATGACTTATTAGTCACGTGAGGAAATTTTTGATTTCTATATTTTCATATGCCTATGACGTCATATACGTCCACATTTGAAAATGCTTCAAAAGTTTGTACGCGGTCTACAGCCATTGTTTGTGAATCGATTTCATCAAAATTTTCACAGATTGTGTATATTAAGTTCTAGTTGTGCATCCCGGTGTCCGTTTTTCAAATTCGAATAGTCCATGGTTCTATAGCGAATCCATGATTCGAACCAAGGTCGTAAATTTTTAAATGCTTATAAAATCTGTCCTATTTAAGATAGAAAGTTGATATTTAGTCATTTTATAGGTCTCTAGAAGTTTTAAACATTTGTGAAAATAAATGTCATATGACGTCACGTGACGTCATTATATGATAATTAATTTCTAATATTAACAAGAATATTTCTATATGTTGAAATTGTCGAAAGGGCAATGAAAATTTAATGACACATGCTTCAAATGCTGTAATTTTGATTTCTATGATTTTCATATCTCTATGACGTCATATGACGTCACACGTGAAATAAG
>CM037781.1:71386837-71436837 GCA_021229015.1 Solen grandis | reverse complement strand
ACATTTTACGACACCCTTGTTCTTTTTCCATCACACTTCAGCAGGTGACACGTATTCCAAAGAACACTCTTGTTTTCTTTGCAGCATATTTTTAAGTGACACTTAATTAGTATTATAGGAATATGTTTAGCATTCAGGAATGCAAACAAAGGGATGAAATATTTGAATACTCATTTACAATCAAGAAGATAAGAGTTACTTCTAGATCATTTTATGTCACCTGTTGTAAGCAGAGGTGACACATAGGGACAACTCTTCAGTCGTCTGTCTGTCCGTCTCACTTTTTCCATCATACTTTTTTCTGTCCTACTTCAGCAGGTGACAGATGTGTCCCAAAGAACACTTTTTATGAATATTTGCTTTCCTTAAAAAAAAGGTAAAGAAACTATAACAAATCTGGGGAATGTATGCTATGATATCTTGATCAGTTAATCCACAACTACAATATATGTCTCACTCTGCCTGTATGAAAAAATCTTTGTCATTTTTGGCCAAATTAAAACATTGTGGGAGAGGGAGAGCATTTGCATCCATATTTGGGAAGAACAAATACCATCTGGAAATATGGTAGAATAGCAATTTGGGGGGGGGGGGGGGGGGGGGTGCACGAAGAGCTAAAGCGGGAATTTTCCTACTATGTATAATATAGGTGTTTTATTGTATTTTACTCTTACTTAATGATGCTATATTGCATAAAAGAATAATAAAAACAATAATATAATATGTTTGAACAGTTTCATTAAGAATATAACATTTAATAAAAAAACACTGCGACAGTGAGTCCATGCACACAATATGGTATGTAAACTATCATAATCATGGAAGGGGGGGGGGGATGGAAAAAAAATGAGGAGGTAAAATATATTCCAGGCAGGGGGGAATGCCACCTATATTCTCTGAATATTTTGACCAAAGAAATATTGTTAGGAAAGACAACTATTTCACCTCAACATGTATATTGAAGTGGATGGTGTTTATTGAATCATTTGTTCCAGGTAGAGGTAGAAATTATTGTTTCTACATTCACAAAGGAAATAATTGTCTAGAGTGGAATTTTAGGTAACAAATTTAGAACAGTGACATTAATTTATATAGAAATGTTTTATATAATTTTTTAAAGTGGAAGTTGTTTTTTAAAAATACTTGTTAGGAGAAAGTGGGGGAGAAAGACATGGTACTGATTTTCATATGTGATGGGTTTTGATTTACTAACCAGAGAGCTGAGGGACAAACCAGAAGAGAAGAAAACATCAGATTTCCCGAAGATCCCGATGAAGTGTCTGCAATGTAAACAGCTCCTGGACGACCCAGACTTGAGGACATTTGCCGGGCCCCCAGAAAATGCAGTATGTACTTTTAGATTGAAATCTTTTGCTTTTGTGAGACTTGTTTGTGATCATCAGATGCCTCAAGTCAAAAATTGACTATTGTTGAATTAATTTTTATCAAATCCCCGTCACACAAAGTGAACGGGACTGCCAATTTGGAATTTGTCTTAAGACAGAGAGTAAATTGCTATGTTTTAGATAAACCCAAGAGCAGGTTATACTTGAGAACTACAGTAAAACCTCGCTATTAAGACCACCTTCTGTTCCATTGAAAAGTGGTCTTAATAGTGAGGTGGTCTTATTAGTGAAACATAACCAAATTCTCATGTTTATGTTCGTTTTTCGGCCTTGCACTCCCACTCCTATGTATATCTTTGTGTGAATGTGTGAATGTTGTTTATATTTTACATTTTCATGTGTGTATGTTCTTTGTATGTACATTTTTATATAAAATAGAATCTCTTCCTCTCTCTCTCTCTCTAAAAAGTCAAACACTAATGTCAAATTTATTTTAATTTATTTAATAAATACTGTAATGCATATGCAAAAACAAATAAATACACATGCCCAACATATTGAACATTCATCAGACCTACAGGCACAGATACTTCTAATTTTTATTTTGTTCAAACAACACATTTGTTTTATTCAATGTTTGGGAAATGTCTTGTATAAACCATAATACAATAACTGCTAATTAATGATTTGCGTGATTAATTCAATACCTATTCCACTCAGCTTTGACGAAAATGAAAACAACGATTATATCAAAGGATCCGATGTGTTTCTGTTTTTATTGACATTCAATCGTTCATAATTGCCATGCAATCTCTTTTCTTCAGTTTTCTGAAAATCCACTGTACCCTCATTCATGTCTAATTAGGGACAATTAATGACTATCCATACTTTTTCCCCTTTCACACATAACGCATCACTTGACAGTTTGAGTACCCAATTTATGGCACCTTTTCCGGTTTACGACACCGTAAAGCAGTAATTGACACCCAGAGTATTGTACTGCACTATACACAAAATATTGTTCTATCGCCGCAGGCCGAATTTTTTATGGTCTTCCAAGTGGATTAAGAATAAGAGGAATATGGTAAGTTTTGTCCAGCATCAGTGGTCGTAATGGTGGAATAGCGAGGTGGTCGTTATTGTGAAACAAAAGACCATTGAATTAATGCATTAAAATATTTGGTTCCAAAAAAATATGGTCGGTATAGCGAGTTGGTCTTAATTCCGAGGTGGTCGGAAAGCGAGGTTTTACTGTATATAGTAACGGCCCTACAGTAGGCACCAAATGTAACAAGGTGATAAAAAAAATGCAGCCAGATTGCGACTCAAACTCAGGACCCTTTGCTTATAGGGCAAGTGCTCAGCCATCTGAGCTACCGGACTACTTGCACAAGCCTCTTACAGTAGAGGGATACTTGTAGGCCGTTTTACAATTAATTTTTGTGTGTGCATGTGTGTGTCAACCCTAAGAATTGTTTAAACTATTAAAAAAAATCCCTATGTAACTGTTAGGCTAATTATAATTTAGACTGCTCTTTTTTTTTTTGAGACCCTGTGAAACCTGTTAACATTGAAAATTGCTTTCACACTGATCCGTGGTATGCCCTGGGGCCTGTTTCACTAAAATTTATACAAAAAGAAACAAAAACATCTTCGTATACATAAATTAACAGATAGAAAATAGTTTTTTTCTTGTGATAGTTTCCTCACAAAAAGTTAGTACTTTGTATAATGCAGTAAAATTGGTCACCTTTCTTCATGGTTTATTGCGCAAATAAGAAATTCGTAGACATCATACATTGACTACGATTTAAATTTGTTCATACAAGGTTTTGTGGAACAAACCCCTGGTGTAAAATTGCATTATTTAGGGTTAAAGCATGAGGTATGTCCGTGTGGCTTCAGGTGGAGGAATATGTGACGCTGACAGACCCCAAATTGTCGCTCTTCACTGGGGAGGAAGACCAGCTGGATAGTTACGATGAGCGACCACAGCACAAGATTACCCAGTTCAGGTAGGGGCCCTCATCATCATCAGCAGCAGCAGCATTATTGTTAATATAAAACTTTCCTCAGTTTACATTGATTGGGAAACAAATGTTTGCATCGAATATGCTTATCATTCTGAACAGTTCTTAAGTTAAGGAGTACTTTGCATATGGGAGGGTCTTATGATTTGAACCCCACAAATCTGCAGTCATGTACACTAACCTTGGACAAAGATGCCAGGTTAGGACTCTTGCATTTGTGTTTCAATTACACCCCCTTCACAGAATTTGGGGCTATATACGAATAACACTTGTGACATGTCCAGTAACAAAAAAAAAAAAACACCAAAAAATATCATCAATATTTGTTTTGTAATTCCTGTTAAAGACAGCTCTGCCTTATTAGTCAAATATGGCCGTCTATACCTGGCTCATTCCAGCATTTTATCATTTCAGCGTCTATGACAAAAACACCCATTTATGCCCGTTTGACACCGGTCTTGTGGAGAAAAACGTAGAGCTATATTTCTCTGGCTATGTCAAACCTATCTATGATGAGAATCCAGACTCGGAGGGTGGGGTCCCAACCAAAAATATGGGCCCCATCAATGCCTGGTGGACTGCTGGGTTTGACGGAGGAGAAAATGCTCTTATTGGCTTCAGCACAGGTAAGTTGGTCTTTCACTGAACCTTTACTGTATTCAAACTGACTAAAGGAAACCCAATTGATAGATAGGGATATTAGGTTGTCAGTTGTTGACCTGGTTTATACAAAAGAACACATGGTTTTGATTGACTAGGCAGGGCTTATATTTCACTGCTAACCTGGTAAGATCAGTCGAACAAGGAGATAACATGGTTTTCTTGCATTGAATTTTGAGGTCATTGTGCTGTCGATAGGCGGACCTTACAGCAAGTATAACCAAGGAAATGTTGACTTTTATTCCAAATGGTAAGAACTGAAATGACACAAACGAACATGCCCTTACTTCACTATAAAACTCATACACATAAACCTCACACATTACGATGCCTTTATAATCATGAAATGCACATAAATGCGTACAAAGAGGATTGCATGGATTAACATATCAAATATAAGTTTACAAACAATCATATCAAAGAATACAAACTTACAGCAATGTGCTTTTTGATGCAAAAACTAGCTGATTATGTTTAGCGCGGGAGATTCTGTACTGAAGGTAAATGGTGGTAGTTGTGATAAGGGAAGTAACCCAGAAAACCCGTATACTACAAAGTATATCTTCTCGTATACCGTAAGTGTGACAGCACAGTCATTGCCTTCATCTTGGCTCATTCAAGTATACCCATTTTACTCCGTGGTATACCATAGAAAAGCCAGATAATAAAATTAAGACAGTTTTCTCTCAAAACAGGAATAAGTGTTGTCTACTGTAAATCTGTAAAGAGCTGGGGAGTAGCAAACAGAATTAAACCTGTATCAACCTGCAAGCTTTTTGCAAGGCAGGTCAGGATTGAGTCTGGTCAGATGATTTTCATGAAATTGAGAGCTCATATGGTAAAAAGTGTGATGCCAAAAAGTCTTTATAATAAATACTGGTTTATCTGAAGGTTGCAGTCTTCATGTTCGTTGCGTATACCTTGATACCATCTCAGGAAAGCCTTAAAAGTAGGATTCTTTCCTGTTTTTAGCCATGACAATTTAAGCTCTGCCTTTCTCATTATGGTAAGGTCTTCTGCTTACAAACAGTATCTCAAACAAAACCATTTTGTATTCTTTTGTGTAAACCAAGTTAACCATTGACTACCAAATAACCCATTGTTGCTAATGGATAGCCTTCAAGTCAATTTAAATACATTTGTAAACACTCAAAACATACTTTGGCTATTATAGGTGAACATTTCATGCGGTAAAATTCAAGTAAAAATATGTATATTTCACCAAAACTATAATTATTTTTTTAAACTTCTTTCGGTTTTGGATGGTTGTTATTACTGTTAAGTTGAACAATCTGAATGCTTAGATTTCAAAAGAAGAGAAAGTCAAATTCTATGAAATGAGAACGGAGAGATTTTAAATAGTCTTTTATCCAGTTATCTGATCCTATTATTTTGAGAATAAAATGTGTATTGGATTAAATATTGGACAATTCAGCTTTTGCGGAGTATATCTTGATGAGGGCAAGTGAGGCGTACTCTCCGTTTATGGACATGATGCAGGAGAAGATCAACATGAGTAAGATTGTGATCGAGTTCCTCAGTAAAAACCCAGATGCTACATATGAGGACCTCCTCAACAAAATACAGGTACAACCAAGGATATTTTTTTCCTGTCCATATCATAGGAATCTGTGTCTTTGAAAAATGCAAACAGTATTCTCAGAATTGCTATTTACAAATGATATACTAGACTATTTTTCTCCTTATCAGAGGCTTTTTATAAGTGTCACCCCTCTGAAATTTTTCCCCAAAATATATCTTTACCTCAACATTTTTCTTATTCCCAGGCCTAAGAAAATGGGTTTAACCATCAAAATATGGAAAACGCTTGAAAATATTTTAAAATATTGCTATAGGTCCTATGAATAGGGCTCTCACTGTCGTGCATCAAATGTACCAAAAGTGCAAATTCATTAAAAATGGCCCCAAGTTCTAAAAATACTTAGTCGTCTTGTTTTTAGAGAACACCAGACCTGGTATATTAATTGCTCATTTTGACTCAAAAAAAGTGGCTCATTGAAAAATAATATCTCCAAATTTACACCACTACAACAGCGTCAGGCACTTTTAAAGAGCAATTTGTTTTGACTTTCAGACAACTGTTCCTCCGACCGGCTGTGCAAAGTTTACAGAAGATTCTCTCCTAAGACATGCCCAGTTTGTCATTGACCAGGTCTGTAAACCCTCTCTTTATTGTTGTACTGTCAATAGATTCTTTTCATATGTTGCTGTTTTATTACACCAATAATTCAAAGAGAATTACGGGAATTGTTTTATGTTTTCCTGTTTCATCCCATGATGTATTTCAATATTGTTGAGGGGCCTCGGTGACCGAGAGGGTAAAGTCGCTTACTTTAACACTCACTCAGCCCCTCACCGCGTGGGTTTGAATCCCAGCAGGGTCATTCGGATTTTCATGTGAGGAAGCCTTCCAGCTGGCTTGCAGTAGGTCGTTGGTTCTACCCGGATGTCTCCATGCATTCGGGGTCTTCCTCCACCTGTAATTAGCTGGATGTTGCTATATGACTGAAATACTGTAGAAGGGACGGTAAACCTGAATAGTCAAGTCAATATTGTTGAATAGTCAATATGATACAGCTTTAGTTTAGTTTAATTTACACTTTATTTATTTTACTTCGATTACGAAACAAGTAATTACAACTTATATTAATCACTCTCGATGGCTCTGGTGGTGGCATAAACCAGAGAGCCCAGAGAAAACCCATGTTTCTGGATGGGCTATAACTGTACCCTCTCCTGTACGTGACCAGGAATTGAATCCAGCATGCATTGGTGAGAAGTGAAGCGCATTACCACTATGCTAGCCAGGCACACAAGTTTGGTTTAACGTTTATATTAATATGAAACATCTATGTAAATTATACATAGTAAAATCTATTATGATTCTACAGGGGGCCCCTTGTAAATTGTGAATTTAAAAAAGATATCTATGAAATAAGGTACATAATTTCACTGAAAATTTGTAATTTTTGTGCCTCCTTATTGATAGATCAGGGCATATTGTTTTTGGTCTGTCTGTTTGTAACAAAACTTGACCTTGACCATAACACAGAAGCCCTTCCACCTACAGCCTCCAAATTTCACCTGGATGCACCTTGATGAGCTCTACAATTAATGACTGTTCTTAGGTGACCTTAACTTTCAAATGACCTTGACCCCAAGGTCTAAGCCCCCTCCCCCCTTCCGGGGCATGGCGTTCTTCGAACATAGGGCTTCTTACAACTGTATTTGCATGTAATGTTTATGTATACAGGTACAGAGTTTTGACGAGGCAGCGGATGAGGATGAGGATCTACTTATCACCCACTCCTGTATGAGAGCCCTCATCAAACTTGCAGGCGTAACGCTCGGCAAACGGTCAGTCTTCACATTTTCAAATACAGTAGAACCTCGTTAAATCAAAGTCCTTGGGACCAAGCTGAAAACTTCGAAATAACGATTATTCGGATTAAAAATCCGATGGAAATTTCAGTTTGTGAGTGTGCATGTCTGCGTTTTCATTACCGGTGCATATTGTGGAAATCGTTATACCATGAAAACCACCTATTAGGTGAACGTATATACTGTTTGCAAGTTATGAAAAGTAATGAAAATATATCATGATCTACTTAGATGCTTCTGATGAACATAATCATTCTACCATGTCAAACAATGATACATATTTTTACCGTCGACCTGCTGCTTCAGGTAGCGTCGCATGCCGGTGACGAACGCTATGATATGGAATGTACTAAAGATCTGACACCTGGGTTTATCTTCATGCACATGCATATTATGCAACCTGTCAGACATCGATTAGCAATAATCAACATTTCCGGTGGGATACACGTTGCCCAACCCAATCTCGAAAAAAGGTGTGAAAAACTTGCCTGAGCCATCACTCCAATTGCCTCCGCAAAATAAACTGGGTTACTGACCCGGATACGAATGATAATAAGAACGATAATTAGTTCACGAAAATTTATGAAATTTGACTTCGAAATAAAAAATGAACAATGTATATTAAATGCGACCTTGGGACCGGAATTTTACTTCGAAATAGCGAAAAAAAATCGAAATAGCGAAATTCAGATTAAACATTTTATTTTTAGTTAAAATAAGAAGGGAAGAAATCGGGACTGAAAATAAACTTCGGTTTAACGATGTTCGGTTTGGCGAGGTTCTACTGTATAATAAATTTTCAAGATAATATTTGAATCATTTTGGACCAATTTAGGGATTTTTCTGTCTTCAGTAAAACAAATTTTAGATTTAGATTCTTTCAGAAAATCCATGATATTTGAAAAGGATAGGTCAGTGGCCAAATTGTTAGTGTGTCCGCCTTGAAAAAAAGGATCATACCTCAATCATGTGATTGATGGTTGACCTGGTTTACTCAAAAAGACAGACTGGTGAGTTTCTTTGTGAGCATTTCGAGGGCTGACCATGTATCTATTCCATCTTCTTTTATTTCTATATGCTCTTAAAACAGTATGGTCTGCCCTTTATTTGACTTCTAGTCAGTAAATATGATTCCTTTACAGTTGGTAAAAGAAGAGGTTTTATATTCTGAGTGAAAAGTAATTGGTCCATTGATAATTAATTGTGGAAAAAAAGGTAATTTCCAACTTTATCCATTAAAAATACATGTAAATATTTTGCCTGTAATTTTCAGGCGTGCAATGCGTCGTGGCCAGAAGAGTGTTGTGAAGAAAGCGGCTCCCAAGCAGACCCTAGCCACAACCACGCCCCTAGTGAGGTATATGTTCGACAGCATGTTTGGAGGGCAGATTGATGACAAGGCTATGAAGGAGGCGAAGAAAAGACGCTGCGGCATTTGTGAGGTGAGCCCTTTACTTTCCTCTGGCCATTTTCTGGAGTAGAGATTATTTATACCCCTCGCACAACGAAGTTGTAAGGTGGGTATACTGGATTCAGCTTGTCTGTCCGGCCGTCCGTCCGTCTGTCGGTTTCTTTGTCCGGGATATAACTCAAAAAGTATAAAAGGCATCAGGATGAAACTTCATATGTGGATAGATCTCATTGAGGGGGAGTGCAGTGACCAAGAACCATAACTCTCTGTCGCGTAATTTTGGAGTTATTGCCCTTTGTAAATTTTCATACTTAATTTTTGTCCGGGCCGTAACTCAAAAAGTATTAAAGATATCAAGATGAAACTTCATATGTAGATAGATCTCATTAAGGGGGCGTGCAGTGACAAAGAACCATAACTCTGTCGCGTTATTTTGGAGTTATTGCCCTTTGTAAATTTTCATACTAAATTCTTGTCCGGGCCGTAACTCAAAAAGTATAAAAGGCATCAAGATGAAACTTCATAAGTATAAAGATCTCCTTGAGGGAGTGTGCAGTGACCAAGATCCATAACTCTCTGTCGTGTAATTTTGGAGTTATTGTCCTTTGTAAATTTTCATACTTAATTTTTGTCCGGGCTGTAACTCAAAAAGTATAAAAGATATCAAGATGAAACTTCATATGTGAATAGATCTCATTGAAGGGATGTGCAGTGACCAAGAACCATAACTCTCTGCATGTAATTTAGGAGTTATTGCCCTTTGTAAATTTTCATACTTAATTTTTGTCAGGGCAATAACTCAAAAAGTATAAAAGGTATTATAATGAAACTTCATAGAGGGGGAGTGCAGTGCCCAAGAACCATAACTTTCTGTTGCATAATTTTGGAGCTATTGCCCTTTGTAAATTTTTATGCCCCCCTTCGAAGAAGAGGGGGTATATTGCTTTGCTCATGTTGGTCCGTCGGGTCTGTCGGTAGACCAGACCTTGTCCGAGTGATAACTTAAGTTCTATTTGACCGTTTAGTCTCAAACTTCATGTGGTTGTTGCTCATGATTAGTAGATGACCCCTATTGATTTTGGTGTCATTACCTCAAAGGTCAAGGTCACATGTTGTGTATGTATAATACCAGACCTTGTCCGAGTGATAACTTAAGTTCTATTTGACCTTTAAGTCTCAAACTTCTTGTGGTTGTTGCTCACGATTAGTAGATGACCCCTATTGATTTTGGTGTCATTACCTCAAAGGTCAAGGTCACATGTTGTGTATGTATAATACCAGACCTTGTCCGAGTGATAACTTAAGTTCTATTTGACCTTTAAGTCTCAAACTTCTTGTTGTTGTTGCTCACGATTAGTAGCCCCATGATTTTGGTGTCATTACCTCAAAGGTTTATGTATAATACCAGACTTGTCCGAGTGATAACTAAGTTCTTTTGACCTTTAAGTCTCAAACTTCATGTGGTTGTTGCTCATGTTTAGTAGATGACCCCTATTTATTTTGGTGTCATTACCTCAAAGGTCAAGGTCACATGTTGTGTATGTATAATGCCAGACCTTGTCCGAGTGATAACTTGAAGTTCTATTTGACCTTTAAGTCTCAAACTTCATGTGGTTGTTGCTTATGATTAGTAGATGACCCCTATTGTTTTTGGAGTCACTTGGTCAAAGGTCAAGGTCAAAGTAACCTTCATTTACTGGGCTTGATTTTGAAAATTGTGACAAAGGTGTTTCCGATCAATAACTTGAGAACGCCTGGGCCTAGGAACTTCAAACTTAGTATGGAGATTGGTCATGATCAGAAGATGAACCCTATTGATTTTTGGGGTCCCAAGATCAAAGGTCAAGGTCACAGTGACCTTGATTTACTGGGATTTTATGTTAAAATGGTTTCCGATCAATAACTTAAGAACGCCTGGGCCTAGGAACTTCAAACTTAGTATGAAGATTATGCATGACCATTAAATGACCCCTTTTGATTTAGGGGTAACTAGGTCAAAGTTCAAGGTCACTGTGACATTGAATGCTGAGATAGATTCTGATCAAAATGGGTTCTGGTCAAATCTTTTTCACCAGATTTTTTTTCAGCATTTTCACCTTTACTGGATGCAATATACAAGGTAAAACTCAAATGAGTAAGCATTGTTAATAATTATCAGTAGTAAACCTTCACCAAGATAAGTTCTGAACTTTGTAACATATCCACATTATAAAGCCAAACATCATACATATAATATAGCCATATAAATATTATGGCATATGAGGGGGGCATATATGTTTTACAAACATTTCTTGTTTTGGTCCAAACCATAACTCAAAAAGGATAAGAGATTTCAATATGCAGTGTTTTTTTTCACTTTTGGGGGAATGGGGTCCGGGCCCATTTGAGGGGGAAAAAAAGCGCGCGAACTAGCTAAAAGGGGAATTTTTTTACTCTATACATCATTAAGGCAGTATATTTTAAATTACTTTTTCATCTCTATTTAAATGATAAAACTGACTCTAAGTTAACACCAACACAAGCACTAGTATGCTTTAACTGTTTTAATAAAATTCAACAATTTCATTGTGATGCCCATCTGTTCAACACAGAATCATTAAAGATAGTTTGCATCATTAAAAACTGTTAAAAAATAACTACAATATAATACTGAAGTGGGTTGGGGTAATGCATTAATTCATTAAGACAGGCTTGTTTTTAGATCTATCTATAAACTTTTATACATTAAATTATGCACTTCATATATTATCATTTGTTGAATTGTGGCTTTGGTGGCTTAAATTGGTGTAGGAAAACAAAACTTGCCAAAAAAAAAATAAATATATATATCTTAAATAAGTCCTGTCTTCATTAATTAATGCATTACCCCACCCACTTCACTATTATATTGTAATATATTTTTTAAAGACAGCCTTTAAAATTTGTTTTCTTTCATAAATAACATGTTTGATAACATTATTGAAGCTTTTTAAAACATTTTAACAAGTTTTATCAGTGCATGCTTTTTTCCATTATTTCCTACGAACAAACCCGGAAGTAAACAATAGATTCTGTAAAAATGCATGCTTTTCACATGCTAATCAAGAAAACACATAAAAACAAGTTACATAATTATAAAAAATGACATTTCTCCAACACCTGGCCCATACCTTTACCAGTTAACTTTTTTTTTGCCATTTTTAGACAATCTGCCCTGTTTACTAGGTATTGTCTGCATATAACAATCTGTCGTATAATGCAGACGATACCTAATAAACCGGGCAGACGAAATATATTCAGCTGATATTTTATTGTGCAACATTTGTTGATTTAATGAGAGAAACTCATCATTTTGCACCCCAAAATGAACCCTAAGTGGGGGAATTTTCAGCATAATAGGGGGAAAAATATATACTTCTGGCAGGGGGGAATGCCGCCGAATTTCGCAGAATATTTTGGCCAAAAAAAACACTGATATGAAACTTCATATGTGGATAGATCTCATTGAAGAGAAGTGCAGTGCCAAAGTACTGTAACCCCCATTTGCGTCATTTAACATATTCCTGTGACAAAGCGGCATTTTCGCCATGATAATGGCAGTTCTAGTTGTCTCTAAGCAGATATTGTTTATTAAGTCATTATCTTTAACACTGGTTTCAAAATATTAGAATTGGAGGGGGGACAGGTCATTTTATGTCTTTCTAAGAAGTGATGTGATCCAGTAGTGTAGCAAAGTACTGGTTTAATCCAGGAACTGAGGAAGGATTAGTGCTCAGAGAAATAGCCCAACATAAGTCTGGATTTAAAGAGGGGCACAACTCCACAAACTGGGAAATAATGATATTATAATTAAACCGTTCCCTTCACTTTAATACTTTTGAGATGAGAGGGTAAAAACAAACAAAAATTTATTCCAGTTTGATTGGTATTTCAAAAGAAGGTGGCATATTCAAATGGTAGGGAGTTATGCATGGCAGAATGCTGTCAAAATTTCTCCTTTCTTATCCCATTATGGTAAAAAAAGATACTGATGATGACTTTACATCTTTCTGGCCGTGAAATTTAACAATATTTCCCGAAAGATATAAAATGTAAGATTGATTTCTAGTCCGTAATTGATTTAAGTTAAATTGATATTTGAATAATGATCTTCACATTATCATAAATACTTCACTATGATATCTAACTGAAATGTTACCATAACAACCATTGCAGGCGTGTCAGCAGCCCGACTGTGGAACGTGTCCCGCATGTAAGGACATGATTAAGTTCGGAGGCACGGGTAAACAGAAACAGGCTTGCAGGGAGCGTCGCTGTCCCAACATGGCCGTACGCGATGCTGATGACAACGACCTGCTTGACGAGGATGATAACGATGACAAGTTGTCGGTGGTGTGTAGTCCGACTACAGATAATCACGTAGCCCTTAAAATCCTAAATTCTTAACTGGACTCGACCTTTTATCGCGCCTGTTTCCAAGAAATAGTCCTACTATTATGATCGCTGGGTCATCATTGTTGTTGTCGGCATCATGCAAAAACTTTAATGTAACCTATTACTGAAACACATTAAAGGTATCAACATGAAACTTTGAATACTTTGTATTCCTGACAGCGCATTTTTAAGAACAAGGGCTGGATTTCTGGAATTTTTATCTCTGAAAAGATGATTTTTAGCTTGTCTGTTTTGCAGAAAAAGTCGAGCTGTTATGATTGCTGGGCCGTTGTTGTCTTCATCATGCAAAAACACTGTTGTAAAACAGACGAACGTTGGTGCTGCTCTGTGGAGGTCTTGTCCCAGCTGGGGGTCTGATGGCCTCCTAATTTTCAATGTTTTTAACTTTTACCCTGTACATAATACTCCTGTAGATAACTGATACTGAATTTTTATAAAATGAAGCGTTGAGTTAATGAAAATTTTGGTAATGGAGAAAATCACCATAAGAACCATGTGAAGTTCTCTCATAAGAATTTGTACTTACTATTATTTTTTTTTACAGAAGGATGAACCACCCACTCCAGTCAAGCATCATATGGCGTCCTGTAACAAAAAGGTATGTGTTGAAAAATTGGACGTCATCAAATAACTCTCTTTTTGCTGTTTACATACTGTAGTGGGGTGGGGGGATACGATGCTCAGTGGTGTTAAATTCTTAAAACATTCCCTCTTTTTCTAAATTTGAGATGGTAAAATCAAATAAATTAGGAAAAATTTCATGGTTTTTCATTCGCCCTACAATAAAGTTCAATCAACTTCATGAGCATGCATGTGCAATTTTACATAATTAAGCATGATATTTGTACCTACAAGTTAAATTTGATAAAGGATTTCTATCATTCAATGAATCTGGTTTGTTCTTATAAATTCTAATTACCATTATATATTCATATTTCATTGGTCGTTGGGTATTTTTTTCTTTGTAGGCTGACATCAAATGGGTAGGCTCTCCCCTTAAGGAAGACGGGAAGAGGACATTCTATCAGACAGTTCTTCTAAATGGAGAGGAGGTGAGTGTTGGTTGGGGGTGTAATCCAGCAAGCTTGTTTTATAGTGGTCCTGTTAAACAAAATAGTCAAGGAAAGGTTAAGGTTATTGGACAATATCTCACTGAGTATCAATATTTGCTAAGAATTGAGATAGATGGTTTATTATGAATATACTATTCATAAGATAGGTCTCTAAGTATCCAAAGAATTCAAATAAAACCTATTGCTACATAAGTTTTGTGTAACTGGCTCCAGGTTTTGTTGTTGGCTTGTCATGTATGAGGAAAAATTAATCCTTTACTTCATGAATATTCATGTACAAATTTATGACATGAATATTTATTGATTGAATTTCAAATGGTATTATATATGAAACTGGCCTTTTCTTCGCCACGCAGACTGTTTAGAATCTGGGCTTCAGTACTGTATATATACAGAGGAAACCCTAATGATACAGCTCCTCTATGGTGCTGTCTGATCTGGGTCTGCATTGGTTGCCAGTGTGTCAGAATGAGTCTACTTGAAGTAAAGGAATAAGTATACATATGGAACATAAAGGTGTTATGGCATTTTATTTTTGTGAAGCTTTTTGAAATGAAATAAAACTCTTTCCCATCAAATTTTGTCACAGATTGTTTTGAAGTTGTGAGGATATCAGTATGAAATTAAGTTCAAACTCTTTCTGTTGACGGCAGGTTTCAGTAGGGGAGTGTGTGTCCGTGAAGCCGGACGACCCAGCAGTACCGCTGTACATAGCCCGGATCTCGTACATGTGGCAGGACTCCCGTGGGGACAAGAAATTCCATGCCCACTGGTTCTGGTTAGTACAAATCTTTGATTGACAATTTCATTTTTAGTTCACCTGAGCACATTGTGCTCAAGGTGAGCTTTTGTGATCGTCTGTCGTCAACAATTTGCTTTTAACAACATCTCCTCTGAAACCATTGGACAGAATTTGATTCAACTTGGCAGGGATGATCCTTGGGTGAACCTTCACAAAATTTACTAAAATAAACTTTATCGATGAAGAACTCTGGTTGCCATGGCAATGGGAAAAAAAATGAAGACTTTAAAAATCATCTCCTTCAAAACTACTGGCCAGATTTCAAAATGTTTTAGTACAGATGTTCTTTGGGTAACTGTATACTCAGGTGAGCGATCCAGGGCCTCTATGGCCCTCTTGTTTTGATTTGTTCTTGATACAGTATTTAGGTCCATATGTCAAAACTTGAATATATTACCATTTAATATCAAGTAACAGTTTTGTATTAAAAAACAAAAAAACAGAGGAGACTGTGGGTCTGCTCTGTTTGACAAGGTGTCACAGGATAGGGTTTCAAGGCCCAAAAATGAAAATGAATATCTGAAATAGAACCACTTAAATGGGGTGGTGTAACTTGACTTGAAGAATGATTATGGGGGACTTTGAAGGTAGTAAGTACTAGTTCAACCAAGGAACTGTCTGGTGAAATAATCTGTATCCAATGACAGAAGACTAGTCATCTTTGTCATCATCTTAACTAATTACGTCTGTCGTGAACGAGTATACTTGCAATTTAATGTAATGGTATTCACACCATAATTCAACACCGTCCCAGTGACCGAGTGGTTAGAGCATTCACCTCGGGAGCGGGATGTTGTGGGTTTAATCCCAAGCCGAAACATACCAAATTCGTAAAAAATGGTACTAGTATTGCTCCCTTTCTTGGTGCTCAGTATATAAGGGTAGTTCCAGGTATGGTTTGCCCAGTGTCAGGATAATGTGACTTGGTGTGCTATCATGCCAAATGTCTACATCTATGGCAACATCAACTCTGTCTCAAGTTGATATAATTTCCAGATGACTGAAATACTGTTGATGGAATGTTAAACCCAACAAAGAAACCAACCATAATACCAAACATTGTAACATATCTGCATTATACTGACTCTATATACTTTGTGTATTGACAGTCGGGGGACGGACTCGTTGCTAGGGGAGACATCTGACCCCCTGGAGCTGTTCATGGTGGACGACTGTGAGGACACTGACCTTCAGTTCACTGTGGGAAAGGTCAAGGTTAGTGGCACTGCTGGTGACCTTGGCAAAATGTTGGCAATGATTTATAATAGCCGTCATATTTATTGATTTTTTTAACTATCCTCATAACTTAAGTTGTAATACAAGATCTGTTAATGAAAAAATGAAGATTGATTGTATCAAGTTTGAATTCAGTTTTAAGCTCACTTGAGCACGACATGCTCAAGGATAGCTATTGGGTTCATATATTGTCCATCTGTGTGTTTGTGCGTGCCTCCGTCGTCAACTTTTCATTCAAACAACATCAATTAAAATTGCCTGTGATGTTCCTTGCACAAAAGATATTCAAATGGTTCTGGTCTAATGGGTATCTGGGTCATGGGAGCTAAGAATCACTAGTATGGTCCATTGGATAACATTTTTGTTAGCTTGATAAAATCTTCTTGGGTTGAGTGGTTCAATTCACTGACTTGCTATCACTAAGGCCCTCACCTCTGTGGGTTTGAGTCCCAGTTAGGTGACTCAAATTTATATACGAGGAAGCCTTACAGCTGGCTTGCAATCAGTCTGTGGTTCTACCTAGATGTTTTTGTGAAGTTTGGGGTCTTTCTCCAGCCATTGCATTGTAACCAAAATACTGTCATAGACTCGTCAGCTTGCCCAGTCACTCTCTGTAGAGGGATTCCACCCCAGAATTGGCCATGAACCCCCACAATTGTAGGGACTGTCTATATGAAGGTGTAAAAGTAAGGAAAACCAGTCAGCAATTGTACCCCAGTTTGGAAACTCATTGGGTAGTGACTGTTACATCCAAATTAACATGATATAGGCTATACAAATTTAATTGTTTTGGAAATTTCTGTCAAAAGTATGGCACCCTGCTGTGTTACAGGTGATTCACCACAAACCGGCCAGTAACTGGACAATGCTGGGAGGAGAAGAGATTAAACATCACTTAGAGGAGGATGATGGGAAAACCTACTTCTATCAGAAATGGTATTATTATTTTGTCATTTTTGCTATAAGCAGATTTCACCATTTCTTCCAGCCTTCAAAAGTTTTTAGCTCACCTGAGCACTTGTGCTCGGGTGAGCTTTTGTGATCGCCTTTTGTCCGTCGTGCGTCGTCCGTCGTCAACAATTGCTTGTGAACACTCTAGAGGCCTTTTTTAAGGCCTTTTGGCCCAATCTTCATGAAACTTGGTCAGGATGTTTGTCTACATAATATCTCGGATGAGTTCGAAATTGGGTCATGTGGGGTCAAAAACTAGGTCACCGGGTCAAATTTTAGAAAAACCTTGTGAACACTCTAGAGGCCACAGTTTTGGCCCAATCTTCATGAAACTTGGTCAGGATGTTTGTCTACATAATATCTCGGATGAGTTCGAAATTGGGTCATGTGGGGTCAAAAACTAGGTCACCAGGTCAAATCTTAGAAAAACCTTGTGAACACTCTAGAGGCCACAGTTTTGGCCCAATCTTCATGAAACTTGGTCAGGATGTTTGTCTACATAATATCTCGGATGAGTTCGAAATTGGGTCATGTGGGGTCAAAAACTAGGTCACCGGGTCAAATTTTAGAAAAACCTTGTGAACACTCTAGAGGCCACAGTTTTGGCCCAATCTTCATGAAACTTGGTCAGGATGTTTGTCTACATAATATCTCGGATGAGTTCGAAATTGGGTCATGTGGGGTCAAAAACTAGGTCACCAGGTCAAATCTTAGAAAAACCTTGTGAACACTCTAGAGGCCACAGTTTTGGCCTAATCTTCATGAAACTTGGTCAGATGTTTGTCTACATGATATCTCGATGGGTTTGAAATGGGTCATGTGGGGTCAAAATCTAGGTCACCTGGTCAAATCTTAGAAAAACCTTGTGAACACTCTAGAGACCACAGTTTTGGCAATCTTCATGAAACTTGGCCAGATGTTTGTCTACATGATATCTCAGATGAGTTCAAAATTGGGTCATGTGGGGTCAAAAACTAAGTCACCAGGTAAATTCAGGTAGGATCAAAATGTAGGCCACTTAGTCAAATGTTAGAAAAACACTTTAGATGCCAGATTTTTTGTCATTTTGCCTAACACAGCCATCTTAATCAGGTGAGCGACACAGGGCCATCTTGGCCCTCTTGTTTTTACATATTGTTCCATTTACTAATATCCAATTAAGGCCAGGGTGAAGATTACCTTTTAGAATTATGTATTGTATTTCTTCTTCTTCTTGTCTTTTCTTTTTAGTCCCCTACCGGTGTTCACACCGGAGGGGACTATAGGTTTGCCCTCGGTCTGTCCGTCCATCTGTCCGTCCGTCCGTTCGTCCGTCCGTCCGTCCGTCCGCTCAAATCTGGATCCCGCGATAACTTAATAACTAAGCAAGCTAACTTGATGAAACTTGGTATATGACTAGATGGCAATGTGTAGATTATGCACGTCATTTTATTTTTGTTCTTCGACTAAAATTGTGGTTGCTATGGTAACGGAAATAGTGAAAATATGGCAAAAATGGGTTCCCGCGATAAATAAGCAAGCTAACTTGATGAAACTTGGTATATGACTAGATGGCAATGTGTAGATTATGCACGTCATTTTATTTTTGTTCTTCGACTAAAATTGTGGTTGCTATGGTAACGGAAATAGTGAAAATATGGCAAAA
Organism: Solen grandis; assembly: GCA_021229015.1. Classification (NCBI taxonomy): domain Eukaryota; kingdom Metazoa; phylum Mollusca; class Bivalvia; order Adapedonta; family Solenidae; genus Solen; species Solen grandis. The sequence continues at coordinate 71,417,847 of CM037781.1, read as the reverse complement.
AATGGGATCCCGCGATAACTAAGCAAGCTAACTTGATGAAACTTGCTATATGACTAGATGGCAATGTGTAGATTATGCACATCATTTTATTTTTGTTCTTCGACTAAAATTGTGGTTGCTATGGTAACGGAAATAGTGAAAATATGGCAAAAAATGGGATTGATTACCATATTGAGTCAAGGTGGAGCCGGTAGGGGACTTTATGTGTTGCATACAACACCAGTTACTTGTTTTTATTGGGGGGGGGGGGGGGTCATTTTAACTTGCATAATTTTGAAAGCATTGCCATATCTTTTTTTAGGAATATTGGAAACGCACAATACATTTTTGTTGTGTGAATCTAGTACATGAATTGTTTCATAAAAGTTTTCTCACCTGGAGTTTGACATGTTCCTTACCCAGGTATGATCCCGAGTTTGCCAGGTTTGAGGACCCACCGGTCCCAGGGGAGAAGCCAGAGCTGAATCCACACAAGTACTGCTTCAGTTGTAAGAGGCTGAATGAAATGAGAAAGGTACACAGAATCTTATTACTCTCCTGTTTTACTTTTTAAGTGGGGAATACACTTGTATCACATATTGCATTCAGTGACACGGGATTTTAGTGGAAAAGCATTCCCTTTTACCCCTGTAGAGAATCACTTGCTTTAAGCAGAGTTGACACATAGGGATAACTTCTCCATCTTTTGTCTGTCACAAATTTTCCATCACACTTCTTTAAGCAGGTGATACATGTGTTCCAAAGAACACTTCTTATTTACCACCCAAATTGGCCATGTACCCCCCTCCCCAATTATTTTTACTCTCTATATAAAGGAGTAGAAAATTGTGGGAAAATGGCAAATGTACCCCCAGTTTCAAAACTCTGGGAAATCTGTGAAGGTAATGGTATTTGGTGAAACTTTGAACAGTAAATATCCAGGCAGCAAAGGCCTATCTCCCTGTGTATCCTGAATTTGATCTATTATATATGAAAAGGTATTTGGTTGCCCTTTCGGATGTGTGGTACTCCAGTTTTCTCATGTGTGCCATCAACAATGCCATCAAGATTTTCATACGAGAAAATATATCTGACTCACTGTTTCGTCTTAATTAGACAGGGAAACCTTTTGATGGCACCATCAAAGTAAAACACAATATGAACGCATACATTGTTGACAGACCAGTCCAGTTGCTGAGTGGTTAGAGTGTCCGCTGGGTTTGATCCCCTGCTGCAACATACAAAAGTCGTAAAAAATGGTACTGGTATAGCTCCCTTGTTTATTGCTCAGCATATAAGAGTAGATCAAGGACTGGTTGGCCCAGTGTCAGGATAATGTGACTGCATATGGTATCATGCCACATGTCTACGGTGTGATACTACAGTGTGGCAGCACTGTATCTGTCTCAAGTAGACATCATTTCCAAATGACTGAAATACTGTCGGTGGGGCGTAAAATCCAGTAAACAAACAAACAAACATTTTTGATATAAACAAACGCACACATACATTGTTGACAGAAAGAGACTCCCCAGTTGGTCAACCAGATAGATGTAAAGGATGGTGGAGCCAACAAGCTGTACTACAACACGGTGCTGCGAGATGGACTGGAATACAGTGTTGGAGACTGTTGCTACCTGCTGCCCGACGCTTATGACTTTGCTGTGAAGGCAGCACCAATTAAGAAACAGAAGAATGATCGCAGTGGTGTAAGTTTTGGCTAACGTATTTCATCATATTTTGATGGCAGCATAATGTCATCATATTATTGGTATATATCTCAAGACCCTGGCTTAACTTTATTGGTTTAAATAGAATACTAGGTGTGTAAAATTCCTAAAATTATCGCTCCTCCATCCCAAATTCGAGATAATAAAATCAAGAAGAATGTAAGAAATGTTTTTTCACACACCTTCCAATAATGTTCACATGCCATGACAGACATGGAAGTGGAATTTTAACAAACTGAATATTATTGTGAATGACTATCCAATCTACTGAGTTGTGTTGATAATGGCAACAGGTGGATGAGGAGGTGTACCCAGAAGCATACAGAAAGTCCGAGTACATCAAGGGCTCGAATGAGAAAGTGCCGGAGACGTTCCGTATCGGGCTGATAGAGCAGATCTTCACGAAGGAGTCCAGCAGTAAACTGCCTAACCTGGAGGAGATCAAGCTGAGGGTGAAGAAGTTTTACAGGTATGTCGTTACTTCGGCATGGCAAATAACAGTGGGGTGGCAATTTATTGGTCTTAAATAATAAATAAAAGGACGGAGAGTCATAATGTTGCGTTAAGCATAAACTGGAACAGTAAAGGAGAAAGTGTTGCTTGTAATTTAATAGTATTCTATTGAGTTCCCTCATCAAATGGATCTTGCATTGTAAGGGCCAAACAACATAATTTTATTTTCCATATTCATATTAGATTAATTGAGGACACATTACATGCCAGCCATGCATAAACTGCTGGCTTACATCACACAATTTCATTCAATATAGTTTCATTGATTTTTTTTCTGCTACGTAAACAGGTGCACATATATCTTTCGCTAGAGGGCATTGAATTGGATATCCAGCATTGTCATTTTCGTATTGGTTACAATATTGGTAAACAACGCAACATAAAAAGGTCTCCAGATAGCTGAAACACAGTTTCATGATAAACATTGACTAACACAGCGTGTCTGGATGCTGAAAAGTTTATTGAGAGGATGTAATGTTTTACAGGCCGGAGAACACTCACAAAGGAAGCCGGGCCGGACACCAGGCAGATCTAAACCAAATCTACATCTCGGATGAAGGTCAGTGTTGAATCTTTCAATCCTCTTCCTTCTCTTCTTCTTTCTTCTCTTCTTCCTTCTCTTCTTCTTCCTTCTCTTCTTCTTCCGTTAATGACAGTGGTGTAAATTTCCTAAAATTATCACTCGCCCTGCCTGGCCCTCTCAAGATTTAAGATATATTAAAATCAAGAAAATTAAAAAAAAACAAAAAAAAAACGAAAAGATTTTTCACTTGTCCTGCACTATTTTTAAAGTGCCAGGGCATGTGGAATTTTTACACCCCTGAATAATTCAACTGTTGGTTACCACTATATATTGACGTTGGAAAGGATAACTGCCAGTTAATATCATGTGTAAACTATTTGCATTAATATTGTGTGAAGGTAAAACCTTATTGATCTGAGTATTACAAGTTTGTGTCACCTGCTGTAAGCAGAGGTGACACATAGGGATCATTTTTCCATCGTCTGTCTTTCCATCATGCTTCAGCAGGAGACACACGTATTCCAGAGAACACTCTTGTTCTGAATACATAAAATTTGGAAAAATGCATCCAGTCCTAAATTTTTTTGTTTGAATATAGAAAATGTGATATCTGATGAGAATGCAGCACATCTTAGTATGTATGTATTTGTAACATTTCAGAGGCGACAGTAGAGTTCAGCCTAGTGCGAGGCAAATGTAGCGTGGTGTACAGTGAAGAGTTTCATCCAGAACGAGACGAGGGATTCCTGCGCGGAGAGGACAAGTTCTACTTCTCTGAGGTGTGTACATCTGTCAAGTGACTCAAGTGAGACTAGGGTAGGAGGGATCATGTTAACTTTGGTATAGTCTGCAGAGGCTTTGAAGCACATTGCCTTTTCATCCGATCTTATTTGTGTGATATATTTTTGTGTCAGCTGCTGTAAGCAGAGGTGACACATAGGGATCACTTTACCGTTGTCTGTCTCTGTCTGTCTGGCCGTCACACTTTTTCTGTCATGCTTCAGCAGGTGACACACATATTCCAGAGAACACTCTTGTTGGTTTGTCTGTTTGTTTGTCTGTGTGTCACAAAGCTTTAACCTTGACCATATCACGGAAGTCTTTCCACCTACAGCCGCCAAACTTCACTTGGCGTTCATTCAAACATAGAGCTTGTTTGACTTAATTTTCATGCAGCTTTAGATGAATAATTCATGGTACCAATAACTCACAAATAGGGGAGTAAGCAGCTGAGTAGCTCAGTCAGTAGAGCATCCAGTCTGTAAGGCCTGGGGTTCAAGCCCCCGTCAAGCTGTTGACCAAATTGTGAAAATTTAAATGGTCCCAATACAACTTTGAAGTGATGCAATCCTTGGGTCAAATTGCTGGTATACCTCAGCTAGTGTGGTTTGTATAATTTCTTTTATAGGCTTACAATAGTGAGAAAAAAACATTTGAGGAACCTCCAAGCAAGACTAGACTCATGGGATCTAAAGGAAAGGTAAGATGCATGTTTTAGGAATATATAGTTTGATGTTTGTTAAACCCAGCAAACAAACAAACAATGTACAAATTATAGCATTGATCAAGATTCTCTTGATCACATAAATACAAAAATTTGTGGTGCATAGATAGATAGATTTTTTTAGTTCTTCTCATGTTAAGACTTCCCAGAACTAATAATTTAGAAGATTTATATAAACCTCATATTTAGAAATTGTGCATATATTTCTTTATTTGCTTTTTTTGCATTTGATAGGTATGTTTTTCATTTTTCTAAAAATTTAGAATTCAGCACTGTCATGATACAATTTTTTTTGATTTTAAGAAATCTTCTGAAATGTTTCATGAGGATACAATTCTTAACCCTTACCATGCTGAATTTCTTAGTTGGACTGGTCCTTTCTTCATTTTGGACTCTACCATTAGTTGTTTATGGGGATGGTTGAGTTACAATCTTTCAAATTTGAATATGTTCAAGAGGACACACATATTAAGAAATTGTGCATCTTTTTTAATTTTTATGCATCTCGGACAAGGGACACACATCTAGATTTATCACTGCTGCACTGTTTGATCTTAGTCTGGTCACAATGACAATTACAAGTGCTCCACAGTATTGTAATGGTTAATTTCTTAAATTGATAGAAACACATTCTACTATTCAATATTTTATGACATACTCAAATACATGACTATGCAAGTAAATTATTGCCATAAAAACTAGCAATATTTGGTTAGAAATGAAATATTTGGATATTTTTTATTAGAGAAGGAAGAACACGGAAATTCACCCCGAAGTATAAATGTATGAGATACTGCTTAGTATGGTTTGTGGAATTAAGCTGATTAAGTTGACAACTTCAGCTTCCAACCCAGTCCAAAAGTAAATATTTTCATATTGTAATTTACTAAGTATTTAATTTACTTAATGTGTTAAAAGCAGAAAAGTCAGATATGTTAAGACTATGTGACTGTTTCCCCCAGGGTAAGGGTAAAGGCAAAGGAAAGGGGAAAGGTAAAGCTTCAGTCCAGACGGAGGCAGACGCTGACGTGAAGACGGAGGTACGCAAACTGAGGATGCTGGACGTGTTTGCTGGATGTGGAGGTAAGTGTTGGACCATTATTATACCCTGTATAACTTAATGTTGAAGTTGGGACTGCAAAACACTAACAGAATATGGAACATGAACAACAAATGGCAACTTGATAATCAATCCAATGATGCTTTTATGTTTCTTTTCTCCTGCTGTACAGTCAAGTTGTTGTTTAGTCCTTTCATAATCACATGCTCAGTGACATCTTTGAAAATTGTAAAGGATTGGCAGATTTAGTACATGAAAGATTTAGTTTCTGAAATTCTAATTATTTAAAACGAGTCTGATGAATGATGTTAACAAAATTTTCAAACCCACCACTTTCTTAGGATGGAGAGAATGCTTTGATCTGTCTGTACAAAAGAAAAAAAAAGTGCATTTAATTGTCTATACAGATGCATTGTGACGGATATACAAAGAATCTCTTCTGGTGACTCTAGTATAAATTTAATCAAACAAGAAATATAAAGTATCCTATTTCTGCCACAGGTCTTTCAGAGGGCTTCCACCAGGCGGGTATTGCTGAGTCGAAATGGGCAATAGAGAAGGAGGAACCAGCTGCCCAGGCTTTCCGCCTGAATAACCCGGGCTCTGTTGTCTTCTCTGACGACTGTAACCTCTTGTTGAGGCTTGTCATGGATGTAAGTTGAATTTTCATACTGTCTCTGTATAGGATGATCTTTTTACAAACTGTGCTTATAAAGGCTGTGAAGGACTCCTGCAGGGATGACATTATTATTATATACACCTGCATCAGAGAAGTGGGATCTATTTAGGAATCAACTATGTCATGTCTCATTCTACTCTCACATGCATGAAGGCAAGGTAGGATGCTGGGGGTATAAATCTCCTTAATGATAGATCAGGTTTGGAATAGTTGGTGAAACACCAAAATTGCAAGGGAGGTGAACACTAAACTTGGTAGTTTTATATTCAATCATTGGAGAAAAGAATTTGTTAAAAGATAATTGGTGATTTTTGCCAGCTCCAGGTTTTTAATGGTGCCTCTGCTCCTGTGTGTTCAATTTTACAAAATAAGTTCAGAAAAGTTAATGTACTGTAGCAGGAATAATCACTTTTTTTGTCCTATCAACAGTTTTTCAATCTTTTTGAGACGGATGTAGTGCTGCCATACTGCAGTATCAGGTCATTGACAAATGGCATATACCCTGCTTGCACACTCAGTCATACATGTAAATATATTCTTCATCACCATCCATAAAGATAATGCGATTCTACAAAGAAATAAACATATATCCTGTATGTTGCCTCGGTGATTTTAGGGAGAGAAAACAGACGGGGTGGGACAGAAGCTGCCCCAGCGTGGGGACGTGGAATTGTTGTGCGGGGGACCACCCTGCCAGGGCTTCTCTGGTATGAACAGGTTCAACTCCCGCGAGTACTCAAAATTCAAGGTAAGACACTCAGCTCTATCCCCTTATCCCCCCAGCCTGTCAGATCTAACACTTCACTTCATATCGACATGTTTTGGCTTTCCCTGGAAAATGCTGTCTGATCAGGATTTCCTCTGTTTGGCTCAGATTCTAGTCTACTGGGCAAAGAAAAATCCATTGTTTCATATTCTATTTACTGTTCAGTAAATATTGATCAAGTCAAAAATCTGTACATCATTATTATTCGTGAGGTAACAGTCACTAAAATATTTATAAAGAAAAAAAGGTTACTTAACTTTTTCCATTACTTGATTTCAGAGGTTTGATGAATGAGTGTTCTTTTCTTGGTGTCTAAAATAATCACCCGATTTCTACATGTAAAGCTATATATTAATGTTGACTTTTGAATATTCACAGAACTCGCTGATTGCCTCCTACTTGAGCTACTGCGACTACTACAGGCCGCGCTTCTTCCTCCTGGAGAATGTGCGTAACTTTGTCTCATACAAACGTGGCATGGTGCTCAAGCTGTCCCTCCGATGCCTCATCAAGATGGGGTATCAGTGTACTGTGGGGGTCCTACAGGCAGGCAGCTATGGTGTGGCACAGACCAGGAGAAGGTTGGTGATACTGCAGTGTGCTGCACTAAATCTGTCTCAAGTAGACATATTCTCAAAACGACGGAAATACTATCAGTGGGAAGTTAAATGCAGCTGAATTTTTAAGTTCTTACCTGTGATGGATCTTTACACAAAATTCAACCTGCTTTCAATTCAGTTATCTTAGCATTAAATAATACTTAGATACTTAGGGTGAATTTCATATTTCTGTTTCCAAAAGAAAATATTTCTTAACAAATATTGTTTGTTATAGGGTATTACTTTATGTCAACTGATTTCGTATTGAAAACAGACTGGTAGAGTGCTTCATGCACACAGGTAAAAGGGAGTTTCCAGTCCTCAAAAAGTCATTTTTCCCACAGGGCCACTTTTTCCAATTCTTAAAATTCTTATTTGAACGAGTTATATGGGCAAAAGAAGTTCTAGAGGAATAAAAAATTGTATTACAGGGCAATCATCCTGGCAGCAGCCCCCGGGGAGAAACTTCCCTTCTATCCGGAACCTCTCCACGTCTTCGCTCCTCGTGCCATGCAGCTCTCTGTCATGGTTGATGAGAAAAAGGTAATCATTTGTTCTTCTAATGTTTACGTACCTGGGAGGTATCAAGGAAATTGATGTTAAACCAGATCAGCCTGTGAGAATGGACCTTTTCAGGGTTTACAGATGTATTCAAATTGACATACAGGGTAGCCAATAGCTACACTGGGATAATAGGTAGACAATAGTTTAAACAAAAGCATAGATGTTTTGTTAGTGAACTTGTTTGTGAGAAGTTTACTTGACAATTTATGGGAAAGGTTGGGCTTAAAAACTGGGAAGGTGCATTCTGTAGGCTGATCAGGTTTTTATACTGTTTGCCACTCCTCAGTAATATGGTATTTAGGAAGGAACTCTGAGTGTGTTTTCTGTATGAAATGGATTTTCTGTGGTATGCATAGGTGTACAGTGCCAGACCAAATAGTAAAGGGGTAATGACTGAGAATTATCAGAGATATGAACAAGTGAGAACAATAGAACAATTCCTTGGTTGGACCAGTACTTTGCACCTGAAAGTTTAGATGAAAAAAAATCTTGCTTTTTAGAAGATTCTATTTTACAACAATATGAACATTAGCACAGAGCAATAATACCCTTTAGAGGGGTAGGCTTACTGATAGCTTTAAATTACCAGTGACCAAAGAAACCGGCATTAAATTTCAATACATCTAACCATTGTCTGCTTTGTTTCAGTTTGTGTCCAATATAACGCGGATGGACTCTGCTCCGTTCCGCACCGTCACGGTACGGGACACGATGTCTGACCTTCCGGATATCAAGAACGGGGCCAAGGCTGAGGAGATATCGTACAACAGTGATACAGTGTCACACTTCCAGAGGCTGGTTAGTCAATCTTCTTCAAAACCAACAGTTGTTGTACATTAAAATGCTATGTCATATCCAAGTAAAAAAGTTTTTCTTCTCAGTGAAAGTTTGCTCTCAATGACAAGGGCCTCTTCCTAATCTTTCAGTTGTTTTTTTTATCAATGAAAAAATTTGCTTTCTGTCACACCTGTTTGAGCAGGTAAGACGCTTCTTAATCATCAGAGAAAAAAGACCTGATAAATATGTCAGGATTAAGTAGACATACCCTATAATTGTCATGTTACATGTTGTTAGATCCGGGGTCGGCAGCACCAGCCTGTGTTACGGGACCACGTCTGTAAGGATATGAACCCCCTGGTACACGCCCGCATGCAGCACATTCCACTGGCCCCAGGGTCAGACTGGCGCGACCTTCCCAACATCGAAGTGCGGCTCTCTGACGGAACCATGTGTAAAAAACTGTAAGTCAATTATCCTTTGGTTTCTACTCTATATGTGTTCCTGTCAAGCCTCACAATTCAATAGATCTGCTGTTATTAGTCCCCTACCGGTGTTCACACCGGAGGGGACTATAGGTTTGCCCTCCGTCTGTCTGTCCGTCCAGTTCCTCCGTTTCGTCGTCCGTCCGTCTTATACGGTACTTACATGCAGATGCACGTAGATGCTTGGATATTATCCGTTATCAGTGTTTTGGTACGGAAATAGCTAATAAGCGGATATAGCAAGCTAACTTGATGAAAACTTGTATAGACTAGATGGCAATGTGTAGATTATGCACTCTTTTATTTGTTCTTCGACTAAAATTGTGGTTGCTATGGTAACGGAAATAGTGAAATAGGGCAAAAATGGATCCGCGATAACTAAGCAGCTACTTGATGAAATTGGTATATGACTAGATGGCAATGTGTAGATTTGCACTCATTTTTTTTGTTCTTCGAAATTGTGGTTGCATGGAACGGAAATAGTGAAATATGCAAAAATGGGATCCCGCGATAACTAAGCAAGCAACTTGATGAAACTTGGTATATGACTAGATGCAATGTGTAGATTATGCACGTCATTTTATTTTTGTTCTCAACTAATTGTGGTTGCTATGGTAACGGAAATAGTGAAAATATGGCAAAATGGGATCCGACATAGAGCAAGTGTGACTGGTAGTTACTAGTGGCATTAAATTACTGCACATACAATTTGTTCACAAAGGGTTTATTAACACATAGTGTGCAAAAATGTTTTTTTGTTACACCGTCACATTTTCATTACGGTTTACTCACATTTTGCATTGCATGATGACAAGGTAGAATGCTTGGATATTAATCCAGTTATCAGTGTTTTGGTGAAAATAGCAATATAGCGGAATATCGACAATATGAACAGCTGAAAATATAACCTTGTCATATGATCTCTCTCCATGTTTCCAGTCGCTACACCCACCATGATAAGAAAAACGGGAAGAGCGACAATGGTAGCTTGCGAGGTGTGTGCTCCTGTGCCGAGGGCAAGACATGTGAACCGATGGACCGTCAGTTCAACACCTTGATACCCTGGTGTCTCCCCCACACAGGCAACCGTCATAATCACTGGGCGGGGCTATACGGGCGACTGGAGTGGGACGGGTTCTTCAGCACTACTGTCACTAACCCGGAACCCATGGGCAAACAGGTAAGACCACAGGCGGTACTATATAAAGATGTTAATTCTGAAGCAATCATATAATGCAAAAGCATATTTATATGCTAAGGTTTACTTTGACAAAGTGGTTGGAACATCTCTCACCCTTCCCAAAAAATCAAGAAAAATTTAGGGATTTTTTTTTTTTTACTCGTTTTGTTTACTTTGTTCAGATCACGTACCAGGTTTGTAAATTTAGATTTTTTTTTTTTTTTTCAGCTTTCTCCAATTTACAAAAAGTATATCATAAAATAGAAACCTTTGAAATATATAGAACGGTAGATTAACCCTTTCCTTCATATAGACTCATTTTGACGCACTCATTAGGAAAACGATCACAGCACGATTAGCAAAACCTGATCAGCCTGCGAGTTACTCGCAGGCTGATCTGGTTTTATGCTGTTCGCATAGGTCTTTTCATGGTTTCCTCTATGAGGGAAAGGGTTAAACATTTTCACACACATACATATTAAGACTCTGTACCATGTTACTCTCTGCATGATGACGTGATTTATGTCACCAGGGCCGCGTGCTACATGCAGAGCAGCACCGTGTGGTCAGCGTGAGAGAATGTGCCCGATCCCAGGGCTTCCCCGACACCTACAGATTCTTTGGCACAATCCTGGACAGACACAGACAGGTATGTGTACTCTTTACTTCCATTTTCATGGCAACAACATGATTTTCAAGCCAGTAAATTTCATTGTCCTCTATAATGATCCATCTGGAAGACTATATGCTTATATAGGTCAGCGTTGAATTTCTGCTATTGTTTCTGTATTTGTTTGTGTGAATGATATACTTATGTTCAAGCATTTTGTTAAAAACTGATTATAGGCAAGAAGCCAGTAGCATGGAAATGATTAATGTTCTTTTAATGCAAATGATAATCATTTTGCTTATTCCCCATATTGAAAACTGACTCACTTCTTTAATACAAAATACAGATTTCTTTTGATTTTAATTTGAGATCTGAAAATTATATTTTGGGAAATTTTTTTGATCTAATTTTTCCAGGTTGGTAATGCTGTCCCACCGCCAATGGCTCGAGCAATAGGGATGGAGCTCAAGAAATGTTTGGAGACAAAAGCTGAGGAAATGCGTAAAGCTGGGCTGTCCGAAGGGGAGGAGTTAAAGAAGGAGGCGGGGCAAGAGGGAGATGTGAAGCGTGAGGGGGAGGAGTCAGCTGAGGTGGAAGTGAAGGAGGAGGAGAAAGCTGGAGGCTCTGCCAGTTGAAGGCGTGGCTTCTGATGAGAGGGTACATGTGTACTTAAGTACTGTGGATAGTTTGTGTTACAGAGAAGTGACCTTGGAAAAGTGTTGATGGAGGCAAACGGAGATTTTTAATGTCTGCATGTGTAACGGAGTGTTTTGAAGTTTTTTTCAAAATGCTGTATGGAGTTGAGGACAAATCCCTGTGATTGTTCATACATGCAAAGTTTATAGTAGTTTCGCGATTATCATACAAATAACTAAAGGGACTTCTATAATACAAGTCAATAATGCTTTTCCCTAGATTTTTGTCATCACTTACTGGCAAATGAAAGTGCTTATTGTTAAATGGTTAATGGGCGCCATTTAATAATTTGTGTAAAAGTGTGTTTTCTTTAAGTGGACAAGCTGCAAGCTTGAGACTTCTATAAATATGAATCACCTGCTCAAATTGGTGGGGTGAGCAGATATGTGTAAAGGTAAAGTCCTTGTAATGGTTCCGCTACATTTCGGACCTCATGGCCTTTCATGGAAAAAAACGAGGTTTCCTAATGTTAGATTAGGGTACCTTGTCTATCTTGGTAGAGATATAGTGGTCCAAGACATAAAACTGCTCATAATTGTACAGTTTCTGGTTCATTTCTGAGAACCTGCATGCTAATTATAAACACATCACCTCATGAATATTCATGTACACATTTAGGAAATAGTGAGCATCAGTTAACTGAATATTAATTGTATATGTAACATTATATATTCTTTATTTCTCCATGAATGAAGATTACAAGCCTATGCAAAATACAATTAACATGTTACAGGATATTTCGGAAAAGTTTAAGAACCATATTATATTAATGTGAAACCTCATTTTGCTAGGGCGCTAAAATGTGTCTAGATGAGAAAGGGATTAAATGTGCTCTGAATGTCATTGTTTTTCCAGTTCAGTATTTCTGATTGTATAATATTTTAGGATAAATGTATTAATATCTGTATAATATTTTCCTAAAATATACTAGGCTCGAATTACATTAACTACACATAGCATTAAGTAATACTAAGACTTGAAAATATTCAGGATTCTAGTTTATCTAATATTAAAAGCCTAATTTTTCATTTATTTAACAATATTGTTTGTGATCTAGGTAATAGTATATGTTACTAAGTCTTGAACCTTTTCAGTGGCCTGTAAATTACAACCTTAAGGTCTTCCCATCCCAACAGCCATATTCCATATCTTGCCACTGGATGGTTATATTTGTATGAAACTTTGTCACTTTGAAGACATTCAAAAATAAAAATATTTCACCAAGAGTTTTTGTCAAATTTTATCTAATTTGGGGGAGATAATTGGCATATAAGTTAACATTGAAGCCTATGGAAAATATTGTTTTTTGTGAATATGAAAAACTGAATTTGATTTATAAAAAAACTCATGGTAGAAAGATGCATTTTAAGGTTTTGTATTAACTTTCGTGAAAAAATCTAAACCATAGGAAAATGGAAAAAATCACTTTTTTTTTTTTAAGTTTTCAGGAGAGATAACTCGTGGCAACAAAAAATCAAGGGGAGGTAATAAAAGGACTTCTGTCACTTGTCATAACATGTCAATTTTCACCCTAAGATTACCATTGTTTGTCACTTTAAAAGCGTATATACATCTGTATTGTTAAGTTATATGCATGGCTTTCATGGAATAAGTCGCTATTAGGATGGGAACGCCTTAATTCAAAGGTTTGAATATTACTTAGCTATAAGTATTGTTGGTGGATTTTGAGCCAGTAATTCATTATTCATGGAATGGGGAAACGAGGCCAGTTGTTTTCTCGTTGATTTCTTTTTCATAGGTGCTCATAGAAATATTGTTTGTATTTATTTACCAGATTTTTAGAATGTGCTATTTTGCTATTGCATGATTTAAAAACTCCACTTGATATATTTAAACCAACTCGTGAGTTATACAGTCACAAATTAATACGCAAATTGTGACCGTTGAAAGAGTCTGTTGAAATGATTGTATGTATGCTGGAAGAATAATTCCGATCCTTTTGATTCCATTATAATCGGCATTTTATTGAATGAAGGATTAACTAGAGGAAAAATATCAACTGAAGCATCTTAAATAAGAACTTAATGGCTCATATGGAACATTTTAATTCTGTTTCCAATTAAATAATTGAACTTATGTAGATATTATGTTAATAATTGTATTTACTCAGGTTTTCAAATAAAATTTTGAACCTAATATTATTTCTGTTTTTATGTTCACCCTAGACCCTATAGATTTGTAACACGGATTTTGTCTAGTGTTAAAGAGTCGTCTCAATGATGACTTGGCATCTTGGAATTAATAGTTTCATCGACCTACCGGTTTGCTGCCCTGATAATATAAAGTAACTCAAATTCAAAAGTTTATTTCCAAGATTGACATAGTAAATAACATTAGACAAATAACATGATAACAAAATGTAATTGTTATGGTGGTTTGTTTACAACAAATTTATCATGATTTTGGATATAACGATATTTATCACTAAGCTAGAATAATAAATGGTGGTCAATTGGAGATAAGTTAAAGAAAAAAATGAGTAGATAAAAAAGGCATAACCCTTTCCCTCATAGAGGACACCATGAAAAGACCTATGCGAACAGCATAAAACCAGATCAGCCTGCGAGTAACTTGCAGGCTGATCTGGTTTTATGCTGTTCCCTGCTCCTCAGTGGTCTGGAAATGAGGATTTTGTAATTAAATTTGGTAAGGTTTAACTGTGGTTTTCTGCAGATCAGGCTTTATGTGGTACCTACTGAGTGCGTCTATATGAGGGAAAGGGTTAAAAAGCGTGCTGCTTCTTCGTTATCTAACGGAAAAGTTAGTTCGCCGCCCTGAATATTGAATAGGCGGGATGTATGAATTACTTAGGGTCATTCAACAGTTTCAACTCTGCACGAGTGAGTAATTAGGTGAACCAGTAGGTCGATGAAATTACCACTGTCCGCCATCTTGCCACATCTCAACATTTGAAAAATCATCTTGTCCAAAAGTACTGGCTGGATTCAAAAGTATTTTGGCACAGATTTCCTCTGGACACCCCCTACAAAGATTGCTAATACTACTTGCAGCCGTTGAAAAACATGGCAGCCAGGGGGCAGAGCCTAATTTCTATTATAGCATAAGATAATTGCCGTTTCTTTTCATCAGGCGAGCGATTCCAGGGCCTTCATAGTCCTCTTGTTTCAAGTTTATCTGGAGCATAACTCGTAAACTATACAAGGTACCGGGTGTCACATAATATCTGATCCCATTTGAAGGCGCATTTTTAGCTCGACTTTTCGAAGAAAATGAGAGCTTATACTGTCACTCGGGCGTCGGTGTCGGCGTTGGCGTCGGCGTTGCAACACAAGGTTAAAGTTTTTTTCAAACATCAATAACTTAAATACTATCAAAGGTATTCCACCCAAACTTGAAATACTTATTCACCATCATCACTTCTACCTTACTTCTAAGGCCCACAACCCTGGCTATCCTATTTTTGGAGTTATGCCCCTTTCATACTTACAAAACAGCCAAAATCAAGGTTAAAGTTTTTACAAAGTTGTATATCTTCAATACTATCTAAGGTATTTGACTGAAACTTCAAGTACATATTCACCATCACTACCTCTGCCTTACTAGCAAGGCCCATAACCCTGGCTGTACTACTTCTTGAATTATGCCCCTTTCATACTTAGAAAACAGCCGAAATCATGGTTAATTTTTTTACAAAGTTGTATATTTTCAATACTATCACAGGTATTCCACCATAACTTGGAATACTTATTTATTGTTTACCCACACTACCTCAACTTTACTGGCAGGGCCCATAATCCTATATGCAGTGTATTTTCCATGCTAATTTCACCAATTACAATTTCAGATTTTAGCACTGGAATTGGCGGATCAGCACACCACATTCTCAAATTGATTCTGCATGCTAATTTCACCAATTAAAAATGTCATATTTGTTTATTGGAGGTGATAGAATAATTTCTACTATAACTAGAACATATCATCATTGATATGTACCATACTATTAAAATCCATAAAGCTGTGTCTTAGCAACTGAGAAAAGTCGAGCGCGCTGTCTTATGGACAGCTCTTGTTTAATTTATTGTGAAAAATAGTTATAATGAACACAAAATGTTATTGTACACATGATACAGTTTTTAATGCCACCAAAAATGGGGGAGGGGCATTTAGGTTTGCCTTTGTCATCGAACTGCCGTTGAAGTTAACAAGAGTTGTGGGCCTTTGTTTTTGAAAAAAAAAATATTTTATGCTTGTGACGCATGTTACTCTGGAAAGTATTTGTACTACATACTTGAAATTCCATGGATATATTATTCGGGACATGAACTTGCACTCCTGGGTATTTTCATCGAACCGCCATTAAAGTTGACAGAGTTATGGGCCTTTGTTTTTGAAAAAATATGAAATTTTATGCTTGCGACGTATGTCAGTCAGAAAGTATTTGTATTACAGACTTGAACTTCACGCATATATAATTCAGGACATGAACTTGTGCACCTGGGTATTTTTATCCGATCACCGTTGACATTGACAGAACTATGGGCTTTTGTTTAGGAAAAATGTGGCATTTTAATTTTATGGAGCCCACAACTCTAAAGGTATTTAACAAACTTGAAGCTTCATGGATTAATTATTCAAGGCATACACTTGTTCATCTAGACATTTTAACTGGCCAGTTTTCACTTAGATAAGCTTTCACTTTTCACTGGGAACACTGACTCCACTGCTTGGGTAACAGAGAAAAATAACAAAGCCATGGAACATAGCGACAGGTGGGGGCATCTGTGTCATCTGGACACATTTCTAGTTTCTGACTTTGAATGCATGCACATTTCCCTCCATACATGAACACATTTTCTTGTTCATATTTGTAGTATATTTTCTAGATGACGTCATTGTGTGAGATGACAACGTCTTAACGTTCTGAAAATCACATATCACTGTCCTGATTTTTCTTGTTTCCCTGCAAAAAAAAAGCAGTTTTCAGTTCATCTATGTTCTATGGTAAGGGTTTGAAAATTCTGTCTTAAATATACCCAGAACTCACGAGGGCTCAGGTCCGGAAAATATAAGAATGGTTTATATGTTTCTCAAGCATTTTCAATTTCAAACTGACATAAAATGTTAAAAGATCGTATTCCGACAGCACCTAAACAACGAAAAGAAAAGTGACTTGTGTACACTATCAACATGTTTTGTCAAACACGTTTATTGGTAAAGAAGTTCTTACAACTTGTACTAGCAACTCTCAACCAATTCTGGGTTGGACGAGTACTTTCTAAAAGGAGAAGTCATTTAAAGTTTGCCTTGAACGGGGTTAAACTCACAACCTTTGGATCCGAGTCAGGTATTTTACCACATGACCACGTCGCCCTTGCTTAATAAATGTAAGAGACAAAATCAAACGACAAACAAAACAACAATAATTTATAAAATTTTCAAACTTATTCTTGTATATAACACTGAGTTTGGTTTGATCCTCGTTTATCATTTTACTATAATATACGCAAAAAATACGACTAAATTGTATACTAATCGCTATCAGTGCATTAACTGACGTCTGTGACATGCACACAAGCGTTTGACTGACTCAGAGCAGACACAATGACGTTGCCAAGGTGACAGCAGAGATAAGTGTGACAGCGGATGCTCGGCCTGGGTGACTGGTCATTAGCTAATTTTTGTTTCAGTAAGGGGCTCTCAATGGGGATTTCAACTACTTACCAAAAGCATTTACCCATCCGGGCCTGTCTTAATCTTTTTCCATAACAAAATCGGTGATTTTATATACCTGAAAACTCGTCACCCTTGCAATTAATTAGCCGGCCCATTCGGTCCCCTGGTGAATACGAACCTGATAATATAGACAAACGTATCACTTTTTATTTTACATTTACATGTTTTTATACTGCGTTCGTTGTAGGATCGAATCCAAGTAGGTTCACTCGAATTTTTCATTTTTTTTCAGATCCGTTAATTTTACTTGTTTGCCTCTGCGTATACAAAAACAATATCAGCAACCAGCCCAACATGAAACATATATCACCCTTAAAAAAGTCATATGCACAAGCCTTTGCTTAGGAACGGACTGACAAAAGGTATCAATATAACCTTTGATTTCAAACAGTACATTTAAAAGTACATTATGTACTTCATGTATCTTAACAAAACTCTTTACTAATATGGGGGTACATTTATTTTAGGCTCATTTTTATTTTCCTCCAATATCTATTTGAAAAAGGTCTTTGTTGTTGTATTGGGGTTTACCGTCGCTGCGATAGTATTTCAGTCATATAGCGACGTCCAGCTAATTACAGGTGGAGGAAGACCCCGGGTAAACAGAGGTACCCGGGTAAAACCACCGACCTACCGCAAGCCAGCTGGAAGGCTTCCTCACATGAAAAATCCGAAGTTCCTATCGGGATTCGAACCCACAGCGGTGAGGGGCTGAGAGATTTGTAGTCCACGACTGTAACCGCTCGGCCACGCCCTCCCCCCTCCCCCACCAAAAAAAAAAGTCTTTATGCTGGATATAATAGGTACATGACCTTTTGAAATTCCTTTATCATCATTTATGTAAACAACAAAGAAACTAGCATTTATCATTTGAAAACTATACCAAAGAACAGATCAAAATAAGTAGTTTTATTATTATTATTATCATCATCATCATCATCATCATCATCATCATCATTATTATTTCCAGATAGCATGCGAGGGTCAAGGGACGGGGTGTTGATTTTGGTATGACAGAGATTTCCTTTTTTTTATATTATTTCTTCCTTTTTTGGCATCATGCCCACAATGAAAAAAAAAAAAAAACAATTCCAGCAAATCATGTTTCCAAAACTCTATTTTCACTACTTGGGCCTCGATTGCTTATACTATTAACTGTGTAGTCACCTTGACTAAAGAGAGAGAGAGATAGAGAGAAGAAGAAGGGGTTAAATCAAAAATCAAACATTAACAATTGGTAAAGTGTATCTCATTTTGCAGAAATGCAGTTAAATCGACGTGATTATTCAGTACAGCATTACATGAAATAGTATAATTTATTCAGAAGCTTCCGTGGCTGTTTTTTCTGCCTATAGGTTATCACACCCGGATTCCTTTGTATCCAACCACAGTCTCTTCTGCATTCTGTCAGTAGAAAAATTTAAAAAAGGACCCGGAACCACTTGTCATTTATTGATCGCAAGGTCTAAATATGACCATATTAAGTAGTAAATGATTGCTAGCCATTACTATAGAAGAAGAATTGAATACATGTGTATTAAAACAGCAGACTCTATTATGTGCTATGCACCTTTCCAGCATCTTTATTTTTTATCAGATATACCAATCGAGCGTATCTCTTTACAGCAGGATATTGTCAGTGACACAGTTGGTAAAAGAGATCTGATGCCAGCGTTTCAATATGTACATGTTTTCTTTAATTTTGTGATGCTTTTATGACATTTGTAAAGATTTAAATAACATATCGTGATTTCAATGTAAGGCGGTATAAATGAATATTTTTCACACACACACACACACACACACAAAACTTAGTTTACCTGTCTTACCGAGGTTTTGCGTGTGTGCCTCATACCTCAATAAGGCGGTTGTACATTGGTTTCTATATGTAAAAGTGTTGTCATACCGACGTAAATTTCCCGAGGTATACGTTTTTGTACCTCCGTGTGAAATTCTTATTTCAAAACCAAACCAAACCACATAAACTAACACTAACCCTACCCCGACCAAAACCCTTACCCTTAGCCTAACGCAAATACTGAAAAATACAAACCGAGGTACAAATTATGAACCTCTCAATAAATCGTTTACTTACTGTTTCTGCATGAATGCAGGGACCACCCTGAAACATCGTAACGTACGTTTTCAGAGTTGGACGGGCGGCCGATGTTCCCTAGACCGGGAATCGAACCCATGACGCATTAGTGCGTTACTACTACGCTATCCCCCCCCCCCACACACACACAATTCCAATATTGGTTTATATTATACATGTACTTGTTAAACATTTTGCATCAAACATTTGTTCTTTCAAGTACTAGCATTATTTTAGAACTGTATATAATCTGTACTCATGTTCAGAAGAAATATGAGGAAAAAATCCCATGGTATCATGTTTACATTAATGACCTGACACGAACCATTGGTTATAACCTCGTTTTGGATCGAAATTGAATAAAATTATTTCTTATTTTAAATATCAGACGACAACACTTGTTATAGGTCACAAGGCTTTTTAGAGGTCTCAAATTTCCATCCTTTTCACATAAATACATTTATAATGCCATTTATATTTATTAAACTGGTATCATTTTACCAGGGGTCATATGTGACTTAAATCTACAATTGTGAATGTATGGATCATTATGATAGAACAAAAGAATGACTGATCGATGGAGTACCTACATCTAAATGAGATCAGATATATTAACCTCCGCAAAGAAAAACAAATCAAAAATATTTGACACAAAGGTCTTTCACAAATGTTAATTGTTAATAATATTAACCCAAATTTAAGGTTTGAAAGAAAAAATCTATATTTCTTTCTTGCCTTTCTATTTTTGCAGAAAGGTTCAAATTTGGTCAAGATGAATTAACAATAGCTGACACTTTTGAGATAACTGTTCATACTTGAGGTGTTTTCTATTGACATAAAAACTGTATGAAATTAACAAAGGTATGTCGAGGCCCGACAATGTGATGCTTGAAAATATATATTTTTATTTTGGTGGAATTCCAATAGCTTTAAAATAAAGAGAGAATGAGGGGGGTTGTTAATTTTAGATTCTTACAGATTTTCGTCATTTCAAATATTGTTTGAAATAAATCTGGGCATGTTATCATCATCACAATCAATTCAACATTCTGCAATAGCTAAGGAATAGCGCTTCGACAAAATCATTTTCCATTAGACATCTCATTCCAATATGGTGTAATTGAAAATTACGGCACTTAAAACACAATTATCATTTTGAAAAAAAAAAAATTGTGTAAATATATTGATTCCTGAGTCTTTTTGACAAAACGTACAACCTGTTTCTTTCTGTTAAACCCATCGTCGGAAACACCCGGTTCACTTACTCCGTTCAAGTCGTGGGGAAATAGAAAAGTATTACGTCGTTTTAAAGTAGTCGTTGACTAAAATATCGACCAATAAAACTGCGATTTATGGATGAAATACTCTTCGGTGTAGAGACTTGACATAATTTTCCTTGTAAGTCCGTGATGGAACCAATGTAATAGCGTATTTTGACACATCTTAGAACGACGAAATACAGGCGTGAAATTCTAAGGCTTATAAATGATGACGATTGGTTAATACAGACAACTAGAATTTTCACTAGAGTACCAACAAACCGGGCCACATGGGATTTTACTTGGGTATTCTTAACAGCAATCAAATTTGATATTTGATCATCTGACTTGGATCAAATTCACACTTTACACGCCCCATCTTCTGAAATGATCATTTTAATTAAAGGGAAATACAAGTGTTTTAGTACTGTCTATTATGACCTTTAATGTTATCATTTATGTAAAATCCTGACTATTAGCGTCAAAGAAGAAGACATGATAATATACAAATAATGTAAAATATACAAAGTCCTCGTTTTCTTTCTTTCTTTCTTTCTTTCTTTCTTTCTTTCTTTTATTTGGTTTACCGTCCAATCGACAGTATCACCCTCTTTAGACACCACGTGGCGTTATACCAAAACCAGTCACGTCATTATGACTCCTGGAACTATTCGCATGTGCTTCACACCCGGCCTTAACACTTCTAAAGTTTGATATATATATATATCCTATAACGATATGTGTTCCCATTATCTACTTAATTAGCTGTTGAACATATTTTATACGGTTTACAATTTTGACCATAGTTAAGCCATTGTAAATGTATTTCGTGAATACAGTCAGTAGTCCACACAGGCAACATAAGGGCCTCTCGATGCCGAATTCCCCTATATAAAGGCCCGTTGCTACCAATAAACGTCACTTGGTTGACTCTAACAGACTGATTCCAATCATGAAGTACGGACTGTTTTTCGTTGCAGTGTTGGCCATCGCCACGGCGGCCGAGGCAAAGGCCGCGGAGAAGAAGGTCGATCTGAGGACCCTCTTGAAACAAGTGTTGAAAGAAAGGAACTGGGACGACTGGGGCGGTAAGTTAATCATTAATGTTCACCTTCATTTTTAAGTGTTGTTGTTGATGATGTTGTCGTTACTGATTATAGCAAACAGATCGTTCCGCATACTGGATGCTAAACTTACATTTAAAAACCAGTCAAAGTCACTCTATAGCAATATTTCCGCCAAAAAATGCTATTAGCAAAAAAAGAAAAAACATACATAATTCTTTGTAAAAAAAAAAATTGATAGGGCATTTTCCCGAAATATTATCATAGAGTGACTTTCATAGTTTATTAAATTATTTCCCACTGGGAAATTTACGCACGTGCATTTACTTTGAAAAAGTTGTCGTATTACAATTGTTATTATAATTGACATATTTGATCTCTGGATGTAATTAGGATATATTTATCGTATAATTGGTAAGTCGATTGATTGAATCTAATGGCGAGAAGAGTAATAAATAATTTTTTTTTTTTTTTTATTACTATTCATTTAACTACATAATATACGTTGAAGGCAATGTTCGTATAAGACATGTTTCGGTAGTCTACTTTTATTTTTAGACTCTACAATTTTCTTCTTTGAAGCGTATACAATGTTTTAAAAGTAGACCTTATTCACGATACAGGTTATTTACACCATGCTAATGCGAACCCGTATGTTCAACGCTACATATACGCTTTCAAATTTATTGTATGGTAGCATCTATTTCTGCATCGGACAAATTTCACTTTTTTCCTGTAGTTTTACAATTTTGTTTTACTATATTAACACTCCATGTTTTTTTGTTTGTTTGTTTTTTTCAAGCTTATTCTTTGAAGACGATTGTATTCCATTCGTTGATACCTTTAAGAGCGTATCACTTGCAGTTACTGTATCTACTTTCATCTTCTGCAAGTGATGCGCTCTTAAATGTAAATACTACTTCGTGGAATAAATATCACCGAATGGAATAAAATCGTTTTCAAGAAAAAACCAAAAAACACAAAAAAAACACCATAGAGTGTTAATATAGTTAAACATAATGTTAAACTACAGGAAAAATGTGCAATTTGTCCGAAGCAGAAATGGATGTAACAGTCAAAACAAATGAATGTTTCTCATACCATTAAACGTCCAGTCAATTAATATTTACAAAGTCATGAATATGTGAATGCGCATTCTTAAGGTCAAAGGTTATCGAAACCCACCCTTGACCGTTCCTCGAATACGTGCGTATGTATGTACACGTTGAGACAGATAAGGGCAATCAAGCCATTGTAAAATCATGATAACTTAAAAAGACTTCAGTACAGATGCAAGCATCCAATGACTTGGAATTGTAGGCTCTTTTGCTCTACGTCTATAAAGACTTGCATTTACTATAAAATTCCCATGATTTCTTGATTGACCATGATCACTATTTAATGATGGATGGAAAACCTTAAAATTCGACCAAAGCACAGTCACCAACATTTATCATTCTATGCGTACATATAGTTCTTATGAAAGAAGACCAGGCTAGAATTTCACAACCTTACTTAGCGCTAAGTAATACTTAAATATTAAAAGATGAATTTTGTTTTACTTGTGTCTCTTAATCAAATAATACAAACACGTCTAATTTCTTTACAAATAACGATACGTAATTAAGGTTATTATTTGTGTCGACTTAAAGTAAATGAGTATTTTACAAATCAGGTATTGGATTTCACTAACCTTATTAAGTGTTTAGTAATACTTAATAAAAAATCAGTGGCTTTTTCCCAATAAATAATACTTATATCTCTAATTACTTAACGAAAATTGGTAGTTACTATAATAATTATTTGCGTCAACTTATATCATCAGGAAGCTTTGAAAATGATGACCGTGCGACATATATGACATTCCTTAATTTTTATGTAGATAGGAAAGCGGTGAAATGAAATGTGGGTTTCGTCGAATGTTGAAAATATTTCTTGATATTCTAAAATCGCATTTCAGTGCATGCTTCTGAATGTCTAAGAGTAGCGCGAGTATGTGAGTGATTATACTGTTCCGTTCATGTTTCAGCTAAGTAAGTAAAGTACTTTTCTCTGATTAAAATTTCTCCTTTTAAATACATGTACTAGAAATATTTCATATATTTACAGGGTGTAATAAATTCTAGATCTTTAATCTGGAGATAACGTTAGATAGCTAACATTTGCTTTTTGATTTCAGATTACAGCGGGTCGTATCATGGTAAGTATAGACATAGGAAATATCTTAAGGTAATCCATCCATCAATTATAATCTTGGCCATTCAAATGCTTTAAAGGACTTCAGTACAGATACAAACATCCATGAACTTGAAATTAAAGGCTCTTTCGGTCTAAGTTTATAAAGGCCCCCATCAATAAAACCCTTAATGCTTAAAAATTAAAAAACAAATAACTTGAATTGAAGGCTCCTTTGCTCTAAGTCTATAAAGGCTTGCATTAACTATATAATTCCCACGATCACTTGATGGACCTTGAGTAAAATTTAATGATGGATGATTTACCTTAAATTTCGGCCACGCCACCGTCACCAATATTTTTCACCGCAGGCGTACTTGTAATTCTTATAAAGTAGTCCAGGCTAGAAATTCACCAACCTTTCTCAGCGCTAAGTAAAACTTAAATACTTAGAGGCGAATTTCATTTGAAAATATTTCTTGTTATTCTAGAATTGCGTCTAAGCGCAGTGCTTCTGTTTTCAAATCATAGCGCGCGTGTTTGAGTTTCATTTTAAGGTATACTGTTCCATTTATGTTTTACTGAGTGTGTAATGTATTTTTCTTTGATTAAAATTTCCCCTTTTGAATACGTGTACTTGAAATATTACATATATTTACAGGGTGTAAAAATGCTAGATGTATAATTTGTATATAACGTTAGATAGCCAACATTTGCTTTTTGATTTCAGATCCCAGCGGGTCGTATTACGGTAAGTACAGACATAAGCAATATCTTAAGGTAATCCATCCATCAATAAATTATAATCATGATCCCTTGAATGCTTAAAAAGACTTCAGTACAGATGCAAGCATCAATGAACTTGGAATTGAAGGCTCTTTTGCTCTAAGTCTATAAAGGCTTGCATTAACTATATAATTCCCACGATCACTTGATGGACCTTGAGTAAAATTTAATGATGGATGATTTACCTGAAATTTCGACCACACCACCGTCACCAATATTTTTCACCGCAGGTGTACTTGTAATTCTTATAAAGTAGTCCAGGCTAGAAATTCACCAACCTTTCTCAGCGCTAAGTAAAACTTAAATACTTAGAGGCGAGTTTCATTTGAAAATATTTCTTGTTATTCTAGAATTGCGTCTAAGCGCATTGCTTCTGTTTTCAAATCATAGCGCGCGTGTTTGGTGTCATTTTAAGGTATACTGTTCATTTATGTTTTACTGAGTGTGTAATGTATTTTTTTTATTAAAATTTCCCCTTTTGAATACGTGTACTTGAAATATTACATATATTTACAGGGTGTTAAAAATGCTAGATGTATAATTTGTATATAACGTTAGATAACTCACATTTGCTTTTTGATTTCAGATCCTAGCGGGTCGTATTATCATGGTAAGTACTTGTAATTCTTATCAAGTAGTCCAGGATAGAAATTCACCAACCTTTCTCAACGCTAAGTAAAACTTAAATACTTAGAGGCGAATTTCATTTGAAAATATTTCTTGTTATTCTAGAATTGCGTCTAAGCGCATTGCTTCTGTTTTTCAAATCATAGCGCGCGTGTTTGAGTGTCATTTTAAGGTATACTGTTCCATTTATGTTTTACGCAATTTCAGATTACAGCGGGTCGTATTATCATGGTAAGTACAGACATAAGCAATATCTTAAGGTAATCCATCCATCAATAAATTATAATCATGATCCTTTGAATGCTTAAAAAGACTTCAGTACAAATACAAGCATCAATGAACTTGGAATTGAAGGCTCTTTGCTCTAAGTCTATAAAGGCTTGCATTAACTATATAATTCCCACGATCACTTGATGGACCTTGAGTAAAATTTAATGATGGATGATTTACCTTAAATTTCGGCCACGCCACCGTCACCAATATTTTCACCGCAGGCGTACTTGTAATTCTTATAAAGTAGTCCAGGCTAGAAATTCACCAACCTTTCTCAGTGCTAAGTAAAACTTAAATACTTAGAGGCGAATTTCATTTGAAAATATTTGTTATTTTTTTTTTTTTTTTTTTTTTTTTTTTTTTTTTTTTTTTTTTTTTTTTTTTTTTTTTTTTTTTTTTTTTTTTTTTTTTTTTTTTTTTTTTTTTTTTTTTTTTTTTTTTTTTTTTTTTTTTTTTTTTTTTTTTTTTTTTTTTTTTTTTTTTTTTTTATTTCTTGTTATTCTAGATTGCGTCTAAGCGCATGCTTCTGATTTTCAAATCATAGCGCGCGTGTTTGAGTGTCATTTTAAGTTATACTGTTCAATTTATGTTTTACTGAGTGTGTAATGTATTTTTTTTATTAAATTTCCCTTTTGAATACGTGTACTTGAAATATTACATATATTTACAGGTGTTAAAAATGCTAGATGTATAATTTGTATATAACGTTAGATAACTCACATTTGCTTTTTGATTTCAGATCCTACGGGTCGTATTAATCATGGTAAGTACTTGTAATTCTTATCAAGTAGTCCAGGATAGAAATTCACCAGCTTTCTCACGCTAAGTAAAACTTAAATACTTAGAGGCGAATTTCTTTGAAAATATTTCTTGTTATTCTAGAATTGCGTCTAAGCGCATTGCTTCTGTTTTTCAAATCATAGCGCGCGTGTTTGAGTGTCATTTTAAGGTATACTGTTCCATTTATGTTTTACGCAATTTCAGATTACAGCGGGTCGTATTATGGTAAGTACAGACATAAGCAATATCTTAAGGTAATCCATCCATCAATAAATTATAATCATGATCCCTTGAATGCTTAAAAAGACTTCAGTACAGATGCAAGCATCAATGAACTTGGAATTGAAGGCTCTTTTGCTCTAAGTCTATAAAGGCTTGCATTAACTATATAATTCCCACGATCACTTGATGGACCTTGAGTAAAATTTAATGATGGATGATTTACCTGGAATTTCGGCCACGCCACCGTTACCAATATTTTTCACCGCAGGCGTACTTGTAATTCTTTTAAAGTAGTCCAGGCTAGAAATTCACCAACCTTTCTCAGCGCTAAGTAAAACTTAAATACTTAGAGGCGAATTTCATTTGAAAATATTTCTTGTTATTCTAGAATTGCGTCTAAGCGCATTGCTTCTGTTTTTCAAATCATCGCGCATGTTTAAGTGTCATTGTAAGGTATAGATTATACTGTTCCATTTATGTTACTGAGTGTGTAATGTATTTTTCTTTGATTAAATTTTCCCCATTTGAATACGTGTACTTAAATATTTCATATATTTACAGGGTATAAAAAATGCTAGATGTATAATTTGTATATAACGTTAGATAGCTAACATTTGCTTTTTGATTTCAGATCCCAGCGGGTCGTATTACGGTAAGTACAGACATAAGCAATATCTTAAGGTAATCCATCCATCAATAAATTATAATCATGATCCATTGAATGCTTAAAATGACTTCAGTTCAGATGCAAGCATCCGTTGACTTAGTAGTGTAGGCTTATTTTCTCTTAGTCTATAAAGGCTTGCATTTACCATGACATTCCCACGATCACTTGATGGACCATGATCACAATTTAACGATACATGGATTACCTTAAAATTCGACCAGGCCATCGTTTCCAACATTTTCCATCTTAGGCGTACTTGTAATTCTTTTGAAAGTAGACCAGGCTCGAATTTCACCAATCTTACTGAGCGCTAAGTAATACCTAAATATTTAGAGACGAATTTCATTTTACTTGTTCATCTTTATCAAAATAGCCGAATTTCAATATCTATCATTTTAATATAAAAATTCTCATATTTCTAATTTCTTCAAGAATATTGTTAGTTCTTATGATAATTATTTGCGTCAACTTTGTTACTTACTTCAACAGTTCTTAAAGCTGGAACGGTGGAGTATTTCTTAATTTATGTATAAGTTAGCGCTAAGTATTGTTGGTGGATTTAGAGTCTTTTGTCAGGATTTCAAAGGTGAAACTTTGAAAAAGATGACCCGTGTGAAATATAGGACATCCCTTTAAAGCTTTTTTTTTTATTGTAGATAGGAAAACGGTGAAATGAAATGCAGGTTTCTTGTTATTCTAAAATTGCCTCTAAGCCCATTGCTTCTGTTTGTCAAATCATAGCGCGTGTGTTTGAGTGTGATTTTACTCAAAATGCTCAATTTTCTTAGCGGATATTGTTAATTATTATGATGTTTTTGTGTAAGCATGTTTATTTTACTTGTATATTTTGGGATTATGGAATATTTTTTCTTAATTTAACTTAGCGTTAAGTATTGTTGGAGGATTAAGTCACTATTGCCAAGGTATCATAAGAGAAACCTTATAAAAGATGAACCGTACTAAATGTAGGACAATCCTTAACAGTTTCTATGTAAATAGGTAAGCGATGAAATAACATCCGGATGTCTTTGAGTTTTAAAAATATTTGTTACGTTAAAATTGTGTGTAAAAAATTACCTGACCTCTACTTGAAATAACGTTAGATAACTTACACTTTCTGTTTGATTTCAGATCCCAGCTGGTCGTACGATCGTAAGTATAGACATAAGCAATATATTAAGGCAATCCATCCATTATTGATTTATAATCATTGTCCTTCAAATGTATAAAATGCTTCAGTACTGCTGTAAGCTTCCATTAACTTGGAGTTGTAGGCTGTTTTGTTCTCACGATCACTGTTTGCACTATGATCACAATTAAATAATAGATGGATTACTTTAAAATACAATTAGTTAACCGTCATGAAATTAGAGATTAAGCTTATTATAGAACATCACTATTTGCTAAAAATTTGTTGAAAAAGAAGGAAAGAAAGAAAGAGTCATTAAAAAATTGGAAAGATTTCATCTCTAAATACTTCAAAAACATATTAAAACAGTAATTTGATGATGATATATCACATCTTATAATGTTGTTTTTTTTTATGACTGCTTTATGGAAATGTAAACAAATATCTATATACCTCACCATGTTTGGTTTTTAACTAAACCTTTTTTATATAGAAATTCTGGCCAAAATTGCATTAAAACGCTAAAATATGTCGTTTTAGACCCTCAGACTATGTAAAGTATGTAAAAATGCTTGATGTTTAATCTGGAAATAACGTTAGATAACTAACATTTAATTGATTTCAGATTACGGCGGATCAAGCATGTGTAAGTATAGAATATGAAAATCAGATAAAGTAAACCATCCACCATTAGTTTTTAGCTTGACCCTTCAAATTCTTTGAAAGATTTCAGTACAGATGCAAGCATCAATTGATTTGGAATTGAAGGCTCTTTTGCTCTAAGTCTATAAAGGCTTGTATTTACTTTAACATTCTCTCGATCACTTTCATATACTATGATCACAATTTAATGATGCATGGATTACTTTTAAAATTAATTCGATAAGGCCACCGTCACCGACATTTTCAACCCAGGTGTACGTGAATTTTTTTTTTTTCATGAATGTTGACCAGGCTCAAATTTCACCAACCATACTTAGCGCTAAGTAATACTTAAATATTTAAATACTTTTCCTTGTTCCTCTTTAAAGTTATGCAAACTACCTTATTTCTTTAAAAATAACGTAAATGTTATTCAGGTAATTCTGTATACCAATTTAAAGTACTTGAGTATTTTACAAATCAGGAAATGATTTCAGCAACCAAACTGATTGCTAAGTAATATCTATACAACTGAGTGGCGAGTTTCAACTTTCTCCATTTTTCAGTAAAAATAAAAATACATATATTATTAATATCTTCAATGATATAGATAAAGTTATTAAGATAATAGTTTGTGTCTACTTAATCGTTTTCTTAAATATTGCGTAAAGCAGGGATTGTGGAATATATCAAGTTAATTTAATTATTACTTAGCGCTTATTATTTTTGGATGATTAAAAGTCTGGTGTCAGGATATAATAAAAGTGACCCGTGCGAAATGTAGGACATTCCTTAACAGTTTTAATGTAGATAAGAATGCGGACCCCGGGCGTACTTGTAGTTTTTACGGAAATAGACCAGGTTCAAATTTTACCAACCTTACTAAGAGCTAGGTAATACTTGAAAACGAATTTCATTTTACCTGTTCCTCTTGCCAAAATGTCTAATTTCTTTACAAATAACGTTATTGTTATGAAGGTAATTGTTCATGTCAGCTTAAAGTATTTGAGTATTTTGCAAATCGGGTATTGAATTTCAACAACCATACCTAATGCTAAGTAATACTTAAAAAACTAAGAGGCGAATTTCAGTTTACAACTTTTTCACTAAAATGCTCAATTTTCTTAACAGATATTGTTAATTATTATAATGATATTTTTGTGTCAACATGTTTATTTTACTTGTATATTTTGTAAAGCTGGGATGATGGAATGTTTCTTCTTAACTTAACTTAGCGTTAAGTATTGTTGGGGGATTAAGTCACTATTGCCAGGATATCATTAAGAGAAACCTTATAAAAGATGAATCGTGCTAAATATAGGACAATCCTTAACAGTTTTTATGTAGAAAGGAAAGCGATGAGATAACATCCGGATGCCTTTGAGTCTTAAAAATATTTGTTACTTTATAATCATGAGTAAAAAATATTTTACTTCTACTTAAAATAACGTTAGATAACTAACGGTTGATGTTTGATTTCAGATCCCAGCTGGTCGAACGATCGTAAGTATAGACAAAGGCAATCAATTAAGGTAATCCTTCCATCATTTAATTATAATCATGGTCCTCCAAGCGCTTTAAATACTTCAGTACTGATGTAAGCTTCCATTAACTTGGAGTTGTAGGCTGTTTTGTTCTCACGATCACTTTTTGCACTATGATCACAATTAAATAATGGATGGATACTTTAAAATACAATCAAGCCACCGTTATGAAATTAAAGAAGTTTATGATATTCAATATTCAATTCTTTATTTGGCAAAAACATTTACAATGTTCATCGCCATACAAACATAAATAAATAGGCGGTAACACACTCATACAATCATACAGAATGAGAAGAGCATGGTAAAATTCATTTGATATATGTAACTATATGTAAAGATAGCGCGACTAAATCTTACAAAAAGA
>CM037781.1:71336737-71386737 GCA_021229015.1 Solen grandis | reverse complement strand
GCTTAGATATTTGGTGTGTAGTATTGTCAGGGGTAAAATGTTTTAGGTTAAGTTATATCAGAATCCTTGTCTGTTTAAAAACCTTGACATCAGTTGAAGCAATGGTACTCAGGTGAGAGATTCAGGGCCATCATGGCCCTCTTGTTTTACATAGAGTTATATAGGAAAATCTTAAAAAATCTTCTTCTATGAATCCAGGCCTAGAGCTTAGATATTTGGTATGAAGCATCATCTTATGGGCCTTAAATCATAGCCCAATGGTGATAAATTACCCCCACCAGGGGTCACTTGTTTTACATAGAGTTAAATAGGAAAATCTTAAAAAATCTTCTTCTATGAATCAATAAGGCCTAGAGCTAAGATTTTTGGTATGTAGTAGCATCTAATGGTTCATTACAAAGATTTTCAAAGTCTTGGCCCTACGGTGATAAATGACCCTGTGCCCAAGTCTTCTCTGAAACCATATGGCCCATTGCTTAGATATTTGGTGTGTAGTATTGTCAGGGGTAAAATGTTTTAGATTAAGTTATATCAGAATCCTTGTCTGTTTAAAAACCTTGACATCAGTTGAAGCAATGGTACTCAGGTGAGCGATTCAGGGCCATCATGGCCCTCTTGTTTTGTACATGTATGGAGTTTGTTCTCCTTACATGTCAAGCTGCTTGTCTCATATAAATAAAGGCAGTCAGTGGGACATTTAAACAAAAGCAATCAATAAACAATGCATGTAAAAATAGTATTATCCATATAAAGTTTGTGTGTAAACAAGCAAATAAAGAATGCATGTAAAACTATTTTAATCAGCATTGCGTTTGTTTTTATTGTGATGTTGCTACCTTGTTACAGAAGTTTTACCTGGTGATGCAGAGTATATTCTACCCGACCATGAGGATAGAGGAACGTTTTGACTTGAAGGGCAGCATGTCCAACAGATACCAGAATGTGAGCTGCCACTTCTTATCCCTTATCTTATTTAGACATGTTAGGAAGTGAGGAGCTGTCTGGTCAGGATTACGTTTGTTTACTTGTAAAATATAGATTTTAGCTCAGATTCTACACAGTCAGCATGGCAAAGAAAAAATCCATCATTCCATAACCATTTAAAGTTCAGTAAATTTATAAATATTTACATGAATATTCAAAAAGTAAAATGTTCATTTAAAATGGACTACCAGTATGTTTATTTTGTTTTGATTGTTAAAGCTTTTATTTCATGGCTTTGTTGTGTCCCTGCTTCACAAAGTAAAAAATATAGGAATAATCGGTACCTGCATTCATTGGCATCCAGTCCTGTTTTACAAAAAGTTATTTTCATGTTGTTGAGTCAGGATGGTATTTATCACCTTCGGTGATAGTTATAGTTTAATCTGTTAAATTCTACCATTTGCACCAATGTATGATGATTAAAACAGACTTCATAATACATTGTAGTTGCCTCAAAAACTGTCTTTAACCCTTTCCCTCATAGAGGAAACCATGAAAAGACCTATGCGAACAACATAAAACCAGATCAGCCTGCGAGTAACTCGCAGGCTGATCAGGTTTTATGCTGTTCGCTGCTCCTCAGTGGTCTGGAAATGAGGACTTTATAGTTAAATTTGGTAAGGTTTAACTGTGGTTTTCTGCAGATCAGGCTTTATGTGGTACCTATTGAGTGCGTCAAAATGAGTCTATATGAGGGAAAGGGTTAAACATGTATCATAATTCCAGTGCCCCTTGGTATAAATCCTTAAGCTAGTGTTGTATCCTTCACAGCCCCGCCCATCTGGTAAGAAAACCATCATTGTCCTGAAGGATAAAAACTTCCTGGATGAACATATAGAGCTTGGTAAGGTATCTTAAGTTTATTGCTTTTTAGCTTACCTGAGCCCATGTGCCCTTGATGAGCTATTAGGATCGTTGAATGGCCGTTGTCCGTCAGTTTTCCACAATTTGTTTGTTTACATTGTAGCGTCTTCATTTCTTAAGCACTCATCTTCAAACTTCATTACAATGTTTACGGCCATAATCTCTTAGCCAATATTGATTTTGGCTGTTTTAGGCCAAATTGGATAGAAGTTATGGGCCTTGAATTATAAAATAAATGCCATATTTTTACTATGTTTACACTCTAGCATCTGCAATTATTCAGCAATCATCATTTAACATATACACAGATAATGGCAACAATATCTCAGTTGAGTTCAATTATGACTGATATTTGACTGGTAGATCTACATTTTAGGCCCTTGAAATATCAAAACATAACACATATTTGTTGTTTTTACACTCTAACATCTTCATTAAGTAGTGAAGGCAATGAAGGCAGTGTTTCTCGGGTGAACGACTTCAGGGCTATCTTGGCCCTCTCGTTCTTTTTTTCTTCCATTTATCTTGCCCTCTCTCTTTCCCTCTCTCTTATTGTTTGTAAGTCTGTATGTCACAGCTGTCTTATTTGGAGAAATTGTTATCAATGTCAGTCTTGGAAAGAAAAATGACATGTGTTTCATTTGATTTGGAGTTTGCTGTAGTCACATGGTCATCAGTGTAGATCTGCAGGGTTGAACCCTGTTTGGGGCAAGAATCTTTCATGACTTTGCCAAAGTACTTTGTCCCTGGCAAATTACTTTGGCAAAGTATTCTCAATGTTTCATTGTGCAAATAAGACAGAATGAAGGACAAGTCTTATGACTCAGATCTAATTTGGTCATACAAAGTTAAGTAAAACTTGACTCTGTTGGTCTCAAGTAAGTATGCTCAGATATGACCATTAGACTGAATCTGAGATTGCACTTTAGTATTTTCAAGAACTTGGGGTCTGGTCAAATGCAAAAGTTGTTAGAGGTATAAGTTACATTACTTTTTTCCCAATCAGCTTTAAAATAGATTACACTCGTACTGAAGTCTACAATATTTCTGTAAACTGCATTTATAATGACCTGATGTTTTGGCCTTGTAGGTCACAAGTAGAAAGTTTGCCCTCAGCACAAAATATACAAGAGGCAAGTTTTATTTATAATAGAATGCAACACTTAATTGATCTATAGATGTGATTCTAATGTGTGTACTTGTTTTCTGTAAGAACTTCCAGGTGGCAGAAATCACCATGTCAGCCCAAAAATTTTCATTGGGAAAAAAATGTATCTTTTGTGCTACTGCGTGGAATATTTAAGCTCTTTTTTTCACAAGAAAAGAAATATAACAGACAAACCCATGTGTTATGTAGTGTATAAATCACAGCATTTCTCACAGTATCATTTGTAAAAATTGCTGAGTTAATTTGAATACTTCTGTAACATTTGGAAAATCATTTTTTGACATTAGACTTGACACTTATCAGGTGCCCAGAAGTCCTGGTTTATCACCCAGCTGCGGGCTGATGTTGACTTCCTGATCTCAATTGGTGTCCATGACTACAGCCTGTTGCTGGGACGACACTCCTTACATGAGGGTGACAAGCGTGAGTCTGTGGGCAACCTCATCCTTAGAATGAAGAAGTGAGTGAGAGTATTGGTTGCATTTGCTGACTTATACCAGTCCCCACTTCACAGTAAACTGTAGGCATATTTTCCCGTCATGTCTCTAATGGTACGTAAGAGAAACTTAACACTACAGAGAAACAGTATAGTTCTTAAAATTGTATTTGGGATGTTTGGGGTCAAAGTGGGTGTTAATAAAAATAGAAACAGTTGGTGTTACTAAATGAATATGAATATCTGATGTATTTTACCATTATTTAGATCTTTTGGCAATGAGGCATCCTCTGTGCCCATTATAGAGGCAGATGGTCAGGAGATGATACCCCTGCCTGCTGTCCAGTCTGAAGGTCAGTACAGTGCGGCTTGGAGTGTAGCGTGGACAACTGTCAGCACTGATTAACCCGCCTTTATTATGTATTGAAGTTTAGGCAGCATTTCTTTTCGTAATTAATGTTTTATTATTTATTTCACATTGATTGTGAAACAAGTTCTTACAACTTGAATAACTCTGCCTCTCTGGAGGTGCAAATGACTGATTGTTCTGTTGTAGGAAACCAGAGTATCCAAGATTCAGACTTTTCTGAAAATGTCAAAGGGGAGTAATTCAACAAGTTGGTAAAGCTAATTATTGCGGAGTTGCAAAATTGTAAATAAGACCAGCAAATTGTGTATGTTTGCTAAGTTGTTATGTTAAATGTTAATTGTAATCCTTCAACATCTGCAAATGTGCTAGGCAGACCACTATCATTTCTCATGAAGAAATGAACTTCATAACTGTTGTTTATACATTTTACACAATTTAAAACAAGTTTTGTTTGTAAAAAAGCTTGAAACAAAACTTTTCACAGGTATCTGGAAAATTGATGGGACTTTTTTCCAGCAAAGTTGGGGGTTGAAGCCTAGACATTTTATAATTGGAAATTTCGGACCAAACTCAGAAATTGGGAGGGGGGATAAATAAGCATAAAAATAAGAAATTTAAATATGCTGACATGTATAGCTAGTGCTTAAACAGCTTTTATAATGTGTTTTACTTTTATACTTAAGTTTTATGTTAAGAAATATCTTTAAATATATTCTAACTTAACTCTAGGAGAAAATACAGGGTTTGGGAATTTCTTTTCCTTCTAAATTGGAAAAGTGAGATCTTTGGTGATTGGGATGCAGCCCATGTTTTATATTAGTTGAATTCAATTTGTAAAGTTGAATGTAAATGTTCACAATCAGGCTTATTTTTCATCTTAATATGTTATAAAATTGAGTTCTCACTACTGTTAAGATTACCTTATCTTATTGTTTTGTAGTTCAGGATGATGCAAGTCAGCATCACAACGCAGATCATGCTGTAGGCAGACCAGAAAGCAAGGCTTGCCCTGTAAAAGATGGACCCAAGCTGAAAGGCTCAAATTTCCTCCGTTCCTTGTCCAACAAGGCTTATCTAGATTCTATGGGAATCAAGTTTCAGAATCGACGGTTGCTACTGAACTGTGATAACAATCTTCATATTCTTAATGGCACCAGCTGCAGGTACTATGTTGGCATCATCGACTTCTTCACTGTGTTTCGGTGTAAGCAGCGCGTCACCAAGTGGCTAAAGGATGTACGCACTTGCTGCGGAAGTCACTCCACGGAATCACCGGACGTGTATGGCGAAAGGTTCTATAGGGCTATCACAGAAAAATTGTCATAGATTTAATTAATTTTGATAGAGAAACATTAATTGCCTTTTCCTGTAATGTATTACATAGTAAGATAGTTGCAGAGCTAAATTATTTAAAATAGATTTAGAGTAGATTTAAAATCAAAATATTATTTTACACTGTAATTTGTAACTATCAAAACTCTTAACTGAGAGTTTATTTATTTTGTAGAAAGATAAAAAGATACATATTAATTAGTACAATAAACACAATATAGATCTGTTACTCTTTGAGAACATTATAACTTTACCAAGTACTTTAATAACAATTTTCTAAGACTGATTACTCAAGTCAGTAGGATTAGTTTGAGATGGTATAAAATGTCCTATCGAAAATGAAAGGATATGAAAAAGCTGGTAAATATAGTTGGGAGTGCTGGCTTTTCCAGGATCATTTAATTAGAGTAAGTAATATAATGTTAGCCTGAATAATAAAGCAATCACATGATTACAACATTGAATAATAAGCCCCTAGTTTTGATATTCTTGCTGATATATTTTAATGGAAAAATAGTATAGCAATTTTTTAAAGACGCGTGCAGTTACGTATTTATCTCTTATGTAATAAACTTAAAAGTGTGTACCGTAAAGTGCCATGTATTATCCGCATCTATGTGAAGTGCGCACCCCAACTTTGATGCTCATCTCTTTTTCGTATGACGAGGAGACCGCCATCTTGTTTAGCTGCAGGTGTTTTGCGGATGTCCAATTGCACAACAGGTGAAAATGTTCTTCTGCTTTCACAAGCAGATGTAATTCAGTAATTATTTTCACACATTTAGTATCCACATGCATTTGCATTGTTTCCTACCTTGATGCTTATTAATGCCAGTAGTTTGAGTAATTGAAAAATACTGACACCTTCTTATTTGTTTGTCGCAAATCTCTTACCAAAGGGTATTTGAAGTACACACTTATCCTGAACCAAACAGCTCTGTCCAAAATGAAACTTACTAGTTAAAATATAGTCTGAATGTATGAATGATTGTTTCTTGATGGGTGGTCACAGAAAAGAGGATACTTACATCAAGTTTGTTTGTATATCATAAATTAATTATTATGTGAATGACAGTACAAAATTTTCTGTTGAATTGTAACAAAGTATTAACAACAGATATGAAAACGAAACATTGTTATGTAAGCATTTACTATCACAAAATGACATTTTTCATGTAAGTATATATACTAAGATTTAATATCATTTAACATATGAAATATACTCATAGACTTTGCTGATATGGCCTCTCTACTTGGTGGGGTAAAGGGAAACAACGAAAAAAAATAAATGAACCCCTTCTTCAGAAGTGAAATATAAGTAAAATAAATGCACACTATTCATGGCATTTTATGGTATATTAGATGTAAGCAAGGGCATACTTTATTTTACCTATTTAAGCCAGTGGGGGATTCACCTTTTCCTGGATGTGAAATGCTTCTCTCTCCTCTTAGACACATGATAATAAAACTTGCTGGGTTTTTTTTTTTTGCTTTTTTAAAAAAAAAAAAACTCTACTGTTGGTAAACTTTTTATACTCAGATGTATAGGGGGAGTTTAACAAGAAAAACATGTGGTATTTTTTTTTAATATATTTATTTTTTTGTTCCCCTTCTTCACAAAGTGAATTGGGAGTGATGTAGGAAGCACTCACATTGTCCTGTGTAGTCCCATCCTATTAAATTACATTAGGTTGTGTCATGTTTCACGAGAAGTCCATGTATCTTTTTATTTTTGTTGATTCAAAGGGTTGTAGCAGGGTTTTGATTACCTTCTGTGATTTCTCTTGTTGAAGAAGTGCTAGATATATTGTTCTATTTTAAGAGTGCTTCGTCCCATGATATTACAGGGTTCACCACAGTGATTAGATCTGTCTTTCAAATACCATGTGATGATTTTGATTTATAGCTTGGTTGTAGTGTAATGTGTATCCCTTTACTTCCTATAGACTCATTTTGACATATTGGCTAACAGAGCAGACCCAGATCAGACAGCTGCTATAGGAACTATCTGATCAGGGTCTCCTCTGTTTGCTCATACAGTGTTGTAGCTCAGTTTCTACATAGTCTTTGTTGCAAAGAATAACTCATGATTCCATATACCATTTTAAGTTCAGTTAATATTCATCAAGTGGTAAATTGTACATGAATATTCATGAGGTAAAGGGAAATACAACATTTATTGTGATTATATTTGTTATATTCCAGTGTGTATTTATATTGAACATTGATTATACTGCCGTTTGTATCAAATATTTACAATTTTTTTATGAGCTTCATGTACAGTGGAACCTCGGAATACCGAACCCCCTAGTGACTTGGAAACCTGTGCGCCATGCGCCATAGTCCCATTAAAACTGAAAATGTCCCATTGTTTTCACATTCCCATGCGCCATTTGTCTCTTTTGCTTCGAACCCAATTGAGTATAAAATGCATCGAATCATACTAGTCCGTCTTGCTTTTTTTTCTCGTATCGAAATACATTAATGATTAAGTACCAATCGCATTTTTTCCGAGTAAGCGGTATATTCACAGACGCTTATTAAGGTAAGATATCATATGGGCAACTGAACTGGACGCTTATTAAACCATAAAAATGACGCAATTGGAATACTCAGTTAATATCTCAGAAAAGCTTGTCCGAGATATTACATTCAATTTCGTATCAATAGACGCATTGAATATTATCTGAGAAGAACAAGAATGCCTCCCAAAATAAAAATTAAAAGGTCTGAACGACATAGGTCATTTCATCGTCATTTCATCGTTTTTGGGCTTACAATCCAGAAATAAAATGAAAACTGTAAATGATAATAATGAAATGGCGTCAAGTGCTGATTTATTGCAGTTTCCCTCTCATGGAAGTTACGAACCCTGCTTCACTCCCCCCTCGAGAAGTTTCGACTGATTCATTGACACAATCTTCCCCTCGCCCTCAAGATACCTCGATACCTACCAGTAACACCATGCAAATATAAGTCTAGAAAAATACGAGAAAGTGGAACTAAGATTAAGGAGCTGAACTTTTAGTTTAAAACTTTTAATCAGGCCTATGTTTTATTTAAACAGCTTTATTTTATAGTTGCTTCAGCTAATTGAAGATACTGTTCTGTATAAACAAGGATATGTGAAAAAATCTTATTTACCTAATATTAGTACATATGTTCTGAAACAAAATAAAAATTGATGTTTAACAGTTTTATTTTTAACCCTCTAAAATTTGTCACATCAATAATTCAAAATGTCCCATTAGATTTGAAAATGTCCCATTGATTTTAGCAAATGATGGGCCATAGTCCCATTGAAAAAAATTCTTTCCAAGTCACTGACCCCCTCGGGACCAGGTGAAAAGTTCGGTTTTCTGAGGTGTTCAGTTTTGTGGGGTTTCTTTCAAATATGTTTTTTTTATTATTATTTTTTTTTTTCTTCATATTTTGTGATTTATCTACAGAAATATTATTTTTTTCACCTTTAACGTAGGCTTAGGAATGGACTCTGATTCTTTCAAAAGCTTAACTTTATCTTCTAGAGTTAATTCAACCCGTCGACATTTACTAGAGGGTTCGGTCATGATTGCTTTAGCAAATGTTACCAAAGAATGTTTCAAAAAAATTAAAAATCGTTGAATATATTGTGATAATAACTCAATAATTAGATCTACCTTAAACACATTTTATTTACAAAGGGAAAAATGTAGCGAGTAACATCAATTATTTTTTGCATGCGGTGCATCTTTAAAGTTCAAATAAATTAATCTGAAACCAAACAAATTCTAATTAACACATTTAATTTCACTTACGTAATTAAATTCCGCCAGCGAAACCGTTAAGACCAAATGATGTCCATCATTAAAGGACTTAACCTTTTATAATCGTCGTTTCTAATTATCGCACCTCGTTTTCATTTCTATTGATTACAGTAAACCCTTAAAAACATACCGTCCAAAACAGAATTTCGATAACATGTTTGAAATTTGCCCTTTGCATACATGCCATATTTTCAGTATGTCTCCCAGGGAGATTTTGAAATTTTCACAGGGAGATTTGGGGTCCAGCCAGGGAGATTTTACGACATATATCGAAGAGACGTTCTTAATAAAAAAAAAAAAATAAAAAAAAAATACACATTTGATTACCCCTTCATTAATTTCATTAACAGTTTATATACTGTTTATTGCATTTAATGAAAATACCATATGAAATTTATATGTAAAAAAAATATGAAATTTATTAATAAATCTAATTCAAATAGAAACTTAACTTTCCACAAGCACTGTTTTACAATAAATGCAACACTAACTTATAACAAATTGGAGAACATATGCCATTTACATCAAACACATTTAAATTAATTGATACAGTATCTTTGATTTATTGAATGATTTCTGATCATAAGGTTTTAATTAATGGGGATGAATAAAGATAAAAAGTTAGATCATATTTAATAATACTTTCACCTCCCGTCTGTGTATTCTTTTTTTCTGAATTGCTTTTAGCTAAAATATTATTTAGCTTAAAATATTTATCGTGTACGGTATGGTGGTATGAAGTGGTTACCCAACTCTTCCGATCATGACATCTCATTATAGTAAATTACTCAGCAGACGATATCCCTTGTTTATCAAGTCATTTTCGGTGTGAAAATTGCAATTCATTTGCAATTTATCGCTAGCTGAGGTGTACTTTCTATGATGTGTCAATATGATGAGTTTTGTTAAGATTTAAATGATTGGTAAACAGTTGATCTAATTATCATTTATTGTTTACACTTCCGGTAAGTAAGGATTAGCTATTCTCCGGGACCTTTTTTATCCATGATAAGATTTACGTCTTTATTACAGTGTACCATCCTAACCTTACTCATTCTAGCTTTAGTATTGCCTTGATAGCTGCTAATTACCCGACGATAATTGTTTCAACTGATAAGAGTGTCCAGTCTCCTACCTGTCTGAATTATGCAATTTGATTGGATAAGGACGATCACACATTGCTTGTGGTTGTACAGCACACTGGTCAGGATTGATACTAACACATGTTCTTACGTAATCTTCCTAATGCTGTATCATAGCTCGGTAATAAAATGGATTATACTGAGTTCAAAGGGAAACCAGTTTGATTTAAGTCAGACCGGGAGATTTTCACCTCCTGGCGGGAGATCGGGAGACAAGTCGAAATCCCGGGAGATTTAATCTCCCGCCGGGAGATATGGCATGTATGCCTTTGTTACGGCACGTGCGATGTTATTCTGCTGACACCTTAGTGCAGCTTGTATACACAAATTACTGACAGTACACAATGTGCCATTTTATACCAGTTTGACACGCTTGACACTCGATTAGTCTAGACGTGTGAACATTTGAACAACTTTCGGCAGTTAGGTTTTGTGGGGTAATTTTATGTAGTTTAAGTGCATTTTGGGACAGGATAATCGTTTGGATTTCGGAATTCCGAGGTTCCGGTATTCTGGGACTTTAAAAACATGAAAATAAGAAGGAAAAAAAACGGGACCAGCTTGATCGTTCGGTATGCCGGGAATTCCGGTATTCTGGGGATCTGGTTTTCCTAGGTTTCACTGTATTTGTTTTACATGGCTTTATTTTTAGATACATTTTTTAATGTTTTTTGAGAAAAAATACTTGTCATTTACCTTGTTCAGTCATGTTGATTCACTGGCCTTTTTCCAGGTGCCTTATGGGTCAGATATTTTGATCTACCCCTAGTTTGAAATTAAACCATGCAACATTCCAAAATATAACAGTTCACTGCAGGATTTCTTTTATTTGTTTCCAGTTAGATGTAATGCAAGGAATTTTCCCAGTAAGTAGAACAGTTATTTCCCAAAACTACCTAGATAATAATAGCTTGATTCATATCTGAATATTGATGTGATAAGCATCATTTTTGTGTGATAATCTTAAGCAAGAAAATACTGAAAGTATCATAGGATCTTACTTGGTTGACCAGCTCATTAGATATTCTTATAAAAGGTACAAAAGAGAAAATCATTCTTTACCGTGCAGGATACATCATACAAAGTCTCTGATTCTTTAAAGGGGTATTATCCTAATACTTGTACAGTGACCTTTAAAGATAAATAATTGCCGAATGCCTGTTACCCTTCTAAAGAACCTTTTAGATTTATACCACAATACATGGATGGAAATAATCCTCATATTTAATCTTACAACTCATTATAGAGTCATTTCTGTTCATCTGTTTTGATATTATAAGAAATTACCTCATATTTTGAATGAGTGAATTGTAATACATTTCTTTGCCCCACCAACCCACCTATTCCCTATTCATCATTCTTGTTTGAGAAGACAAATTAGCTGGCAGTTCTCATTATATGATATATTCTTGCCTAAGTTTTCTTATCAGAAGCCAGGTCCCTAATGTGAGATCAGCCATTACTTCTGAAATACAATTTCTCACCTTGGATTCAAGTAAGTTATATGTCAGTTGGTTTCAGCGTTTTATCACCAGAGCTGGTTCCTCTGGGAATAGGTTTAAGATCACTTTCAATCACTCCCTAGTTAATATCAGATAATGATATCTTCACAACAACGTAAATTCAGTGTCAGAATGTGTTTGTTTTTACCAAAGGACCTGTCTTGACATTCCTAGATACAGCCATCTACATCAGAACTGTCCCTGAAACTTACATGTTTAAATCTAAATTCTCAGGTATTAAGCATTATGTGACATATGTACTGTTATATATCATTTTTGAACCCATTATTATGTCACCTGCTGTAAGCATAAGGATCACTGTTGCCTGTCTGTCACACTTTTTCTGTCACACTTCAGCAGGTGACACAGGTATTCCAGAGAACACTCATGTAAGTATGTTAAAATGATTATTTAGCTTGCTATAAATATGAGGAATTTTCATTGATATTCATTGATTTTGACCATCCTAGTTTATGCTTCTTTCCAGGATGTCCTGGGGTAACCCTTGCTCCAACAATGTCAGCTCTCTATCTATCTCTCACTCCTTCCAGGGGACTGATGCCATGTTAGCTGAAACA
The DNA here is from genome assembly GCA_021229015.1 of Solen grandis. NCBI lineage: Eukaryota > Metazoa > Mollusca > Bivalvia > Adapedonta > Solenidae > Solen > Solen grandis. The sequence goes on along the minus strand of CM037781.1, from coordinate 71,374,555 downwards.
GTCTCATACCAGGTCTTCTCTGGTTAAGCAGCTGGTCTTGCTCCCTTGACCTCAAGTTTCACGCCTTTCTTTAGGCAGTTTGAGTCCTCCCTTCAGTATATATGCCCAAACCAATTTCCTACAAATATTTGTCTAATGTTTGATAAAAAAGTCATTGTTTATGACTCAATTATCTATGTTATAGTAATTTCAAAAGGGACCATAATTCATCAAAATTCATCAAAAAATTATTTCATTAGCATGATAGGCCATGAGTATGGTCATTCCAGTTTGTTACAATTTAGTTGAAGCATAAACATTCCATTTTCTTTGGGCACAGAGAATTTATATTTTTCATTCTTTACAAGTGAGAAGGTGAAGTAGAAAGTGAATGATACAACTTTTTTTGTAAAATGTTATGACCATTTATATATGCTCCTATAAATAACTCTTTAAATCTACTGTCCTGATCAACCTGTAAGATGTTCTCGAAAATACTAATGTACGATCTTAGCAAATGTCAAATTCCTGGTGAATGTGATGGTCATTCTTTGATAAGTCTGAGCATGGAAAACATACTTGAATACTTGTACCATGTACAGTATCATAAACTGTCTGATATTAATGCTCAATATTCTTACATGACTTTAGCTGTCTAATGATACGTTGAAACTTTGTATGTGTCTTATGACAAGTGAAACTTTGTAGCGGTCTAATGACAAATGAATATTTGTAGCTGTCTTATGACAAGTGAATTTTGTTGCTGCCTTTTGGTTGTGAAAATTTGTGGCTGTCTTATGACATGTGAATTTTGTAGCTGATTTTTGGTTGTGAAACTTTGTAGCTGTCTAATGATAAGTGAAACTTGACATTCTGTAGGAGTGCAGTGTCACACATTTGTGATAGAGTCTATCACACATGTCTGGTTTATGTTAAAAAATGGTAGTGGTACAGAGATAAAAAGAGTCTGTAGAGATTTGACCTGGTGTGACTTATACTGACTTGTTTGAATCTCAAAGGAGGTAATTCTTATTACTGAATGTTAATCTATTATACGAGTAGTGACAATATGTGTTGGAATTATCATTATGTGACATAGTAAAATTATATGACACAGTTTTAGTGTTCAAAATTATTTTAAGATTGAATCAGACTTGTTAATTGAAACTTCTTGTAACTAAAAATTGAATGGTATCTCAGCCTGTACTGTATGGTCTGCTGTTTATTTCATCTACTGAACCACAGAATCCATGTATCTCTCTCCATTATTGGTTGTAAATCAGACTAAGTAGGGTCCTATATTTATGACATTCCTGAAGATGGATTTAAAACCGTCTGTGTTTTTTTCCTTTTTACTGATATATATCTTTAATGATTCCCATAAAGAAAAGAAAAACAATACCCAAGAAATTAATTTAATTTTCTTTCCCACCTGTCCCTATGTCACAAGACAAATAAAACATCTGGCAAGAAATCACACTGTATTGCTTAGGTTTTATACTTCACGACATTTGATATGTCATTCAGTCTGCAACAGATCGTAAAGTAGATATTTTATCTTATAATTATTATGTTATTTTTTTTTACATGATCTAGAACTTAAACATTTTTACTAATATGTATATATTTTTCTTTTGATAAATTTTACTAATATGTATACATTTTTTCTTCTGATAAATGATATTGAAAGACAGTTGATATGTCTGTGTAGGTTTATGTCTAGATCAATATGGGTAGTGCTTCTCATTACATGGTTTTATATACACCATGAACACCTGCATGTATCCCATGTCATACACCCACTTATATTTAGCATGAATATGAAATGTATTTTTGATAAATAAATTTATTGTTCTAACTTTATTAACGATTTACAAATTATATATTTTTGCTGATCACTGATAAGTACAGTTTTGTGTCTTCTTTTTTTTTTTATTACACCTGTGAACACCTTGTGATGTTATACTGGAGTCACTGATTTTGTCTCACAGGTCTTGTCCTGACCATCATAACTTCTTCATACCATCTATCTGCTGTGGGTTTAAGTCTGGTCACATTTGAGGAAACTTTCCAGCTGGCTTGATCTGGTCATATATGAGGAAACTCTCCAGCTGGCTTGGTCTGGTCACACATGAGGAAACTCTCCAGTTGGCTTGGTTTGGTCACATATGAAGAAACTCTCCAGCTGGCTTGATCTGGTCACATATGAGGAAACTCCAGCTGGCTTTAAACAAAACAGTATTTTATAAAATGCAGTTTATGGTGTGTTTGTGTGAATGTGGCACAGTTATCCAGTGTCACAAAATAGAGTGATCAAGGTCACTATTAAGTGCATTGTATAATGTGTCTGAATAGGTTGTTATAGTTAATGTAATTCATTCAATCTTTTCAGAAATATCAACACAACTTTTCTTTATTTACCCTCTGCCATATACCAAGTCATAAAAATGTACATAAATATTCATGAGGTAAAGAGAAAATTTGATTTGCCTTTATTTTGAGGCAGGGTGTGTCAAGGGGACACGATCGGTAGGTGGTAGACAAGATCCAGATGTTGCCCAGCCTTATATTTCATAATTGTTCAGAAAGACAGTCCTAGACACTTCTGTCAGTAATTGTCCATCTAGGCAAAATTGTCTACATTGATTTGTTTACTCTCAGTGTAGAAACAAACACCCTGCCAGACTTTATCAAACATTGTGGAATGTCTTATGACCATTTTGCACCATCAGCAGTGATACCTAGCATTACCTCTCCCAAAATATCTGGAGATCAGGGCTTTTATTTGCTGTGAATGTGTCTGCATTCTCTCAGGAAGCTCCCTTTGTTTAATTATTACCAGACATGGTTACATAAGTTATGAGCACAAAAATCATAACCTTTGGAGTGACATTAAATCCAAACAAAACAAAGTCTCAGCCATGTTTGTTAATATTGCCATGTTACTTACAGAACACTCTGGAATTACTGTCCTTGTTGTTTAGGCACTCTGTAAGACTGTATCTGTGATATTGTCATCATCATACTTGACCAGACAGGCTCACCCTGGGTGTTACACTGCTACTATGGTGGTGTGTTCTCTAAATCAGTCTTAACTTTTTGTCTATCATTTTTCATTGTTTATTTATAAACAGTACAGAACCTATCTATTAGACCCACAGATTACAAGATGTAGCAACATGTGTAATACTATGTGTTATGATTGTTCGGTATTTTTGTTTTCACCAAATCTTTTAATTCAAAGAAAGAGAATATGATAGAAATGTGCCATTTCAAATTATTTCAGTCAGTGTGTATGTGTTTTAAATGTAAATGATGAACATTTCTTCTTTTAGATTTTTCAATAACTTTTTAAACAAGGGGGCATTATTATGTTTAGAGGTTGGTGTATTTTCTGTGATGAACCATTACAGATGTTCTCCTTGGTTGTGTCGTGATATTATTTTTATATTTGATATATTTCTTTTTACTATGATTGTTATAGTGAATGCGATTGTCCTTTGCAGAAAGTTGTTCCACCGGAGATTGCTGAGATTACCTGTATTTTACCTGTATTTTGGTTTGAAAGTTTAGTATATACAATGTGTTACCACGTGACACATTCTTGTGTTGTGCTGTGCATTAATCCATTATATTTATTTGTTATCCGTATATTGTGGGTTTCAGTCAGAAGTCACTTATTATTATCATCATACTTAGCTTAAATACCTGATAATATTATATTAAAAAGACAGGCTGTGTTTACTTTAAACTCCTACATATCTTTCATAAACCAAAGATGTCATTATTTCGTTCAGTGAAAATCAGAACCATCGTCATTTTATTTTTAGCTCACCTGAGCACTTGTGCTCGGGTGAGCTTTTGTGATCGCCTTTTGTCCGTCGTGCGTCGTGCGTCGTCCGTCGTCAACAATTGCTTGTGACCACTCTAGAGGCCACAGTTTTGGCCCAATCTTCATGAAACTTGGTCAGGATGTTTGTCTACATGATATCTCGGATGAGTTCGAAATTGGGTCATGTGGGGTCAAAAACTAGGTCACTAGGTCAAATCTTAGAAAAACCTTGTGAACACTCTAGAGGCCACAAATTTGGCCCAATCTTCATCAAACTTATCAGGATGTTTGTCTACATGATATCTCGGATGAGTTCGAAATTGGGTCATGGGGTCAAAAACTAGGTCACCAGGGAAAATCTTAGAAAAACCATGCGAACACTCTAGAGGCCACAGTTTTAGCCCAATCTTCATGAAAAATGGTCAGGGTGTTTGTCTTCATGATATCTTGGATGAGTTCGAAAATGGGTAATGGGGTCAAAAACTAGGTCACCAGGGAAAATCTTAGAAAAACCTTGTGAACACCCTAGAGGCCACAGTTTTGGCCCAATCTTCATAAATTTTGGTCAGGATGTTTGTCTACATGATATCTTGATGAGTTTGAAATTGGGTCATGTGGGATCAAAAACTAGGTCACCAGGTCAAATCTAAGAAAAACCTTGTGAACTCTCTAGAGGCCACAGTTTTAGCCCAATCTTCAATAGATTTGGTCAGGATGTTTGTCTAATTGATATATTGGATGAGTTTGAAAATGAGTCACATGAGGTCAAAAACTAGGTCACCAGGTCAAATGTTAGAAAAACACTTTTAGATGCCAGATTTTTTGTCATTATGCCTAACACAGCCATCTTACTCAGGTGAGCGACACAGGGCCATCTTGGCCCTCTTGTTATGTATGTTGTTAAGCCCTTCTGAAAAGGGAGGTAACATGCTATGAAATAATTGTAAAATCTTCAAAGTGATTTCCCTTACATTTTTCACAGTTTCTTTTGGAATCGGACTAGCAGGGGTTTAATAGGTTTATTCATGTATCCATTGCTTATGAATCTCTTGTCATAGATTTTTTCTGTTGGTTGTTTTCTTTCGTTTTGTTGTTGTTGTTGTTTGTATTTGTTTTTTTATATTTTCAAAAGTGTTTCAAAATGGGAACGGAACTTTACTACCATATTTCTGACACCTCCAACTTGCTTACTTGAAGCCGAAATTTCGATTTAATGAAAAGGTATTGTGCACAGAGTATTCACTTTTTTGCAGAATATTAAAATTGATGTATATATATTAAGATTTGGACATATTGAATACTTGTCTCATTATCAGTTAAATTGAAATCTTACCTATTTTTAATTATATCTGTTGTACCCTGAGATTCTATGAATGAATGAATGGATGACTTCAAAAAGTAAACTATTTTACATTGATTATGAGAAAATTCCTCACAGCTATAAATCGCTCTTGATGACCATGGTGGCAGCATATGTGGTCGTTATTGTGGGAGGAAACGAGACAAAATCGTACCCTCTCGTGATACATTTGCCTTCATCTGATGTGCCTTTATCTATCTTATACAGAACAGCGAGTTTTGGTGTTTATGTCTATGTTAACCTTGTACTTGTGCTGTAGTTGGATCACATGCTGATACCTGTATGGGGATGTTGTTGTCGTCCAAATGTTTCAATGTTGTTACTGTTTACCGTGATAAAATGTTTAATCATTTTGACTCAAGAGATAGGTGATATTCTCGATATATTTTTCTCTAACTGGTTTAATAACATGAATAAATACAATCTAATTTGTCACACGTGTTGTGTTTCATTTATTACCAGCCAGTTTTCACGTGTCCATCGTTCGTCCAACATTACAGACACGGGCGATAGTTTTAGAGTTGATAGGAAGAAATTAGATACTCGGATAAACACGATACCCAGAAAACCAAGAAATGATTTCCTCTGAAGCCCCATCTGTACTTGAAATTATCTCGAAACAGGCAGGTGCTCTTGCGATCGCTTCTCGGAATATCGACATCGAGGATCCAAGCAATCCACAAACTTTCGGAGGACAATCTTACCTCACGGCACTTGGTGCCGGTTATTCCTCTGGTAATGAAGATAAACAAAAGAAAACAAACGAAAATACGACGGAAGAATATTTGCTTATGCCGTTATTAGATGTCTTTGGAAGAGTTATTCCTCTTTGATAAGTTGGCGGAATTAAGTTTCTACACAGCTTTCCTTTCAGACTTGATTTCTCCAACACAAGAACAACAAGAAAGACATTATTCCCCTCTTCCTGTCTCCTGGTCGCCTATTTCCTCTCACCTTGATCTATTATACAACTGCAATAGTCTTCCACTCCTGTTTTACAGTCAGATATGTAAATCACACCACCGGTATTGTAGCGTCTCCTGACACAGCCCCCACCCCGGTCCCTGTCGGATCGTATTGATGCTGATAACTCTATTAAAACAAATATTAACGTCAAGTTACGCCACGTTTCAAATCGTTCTTTTAGATAATAATTTCAAAGGATTTTTACTAAAATGCATAATTTGTCATTTCCATTTACACACTCGTCGTGACATGTTAGACGTAAATTGAATTACGACACACTGATAACCGACTTCATCATAAGCTTCACGCCGACGACAAAGGAGTCTTTAATTAGAGACGAACTAATAATGTCCTAATGGTCCACCTCGTCGGCTACCGCATTTTGCCCGCCGGAAATGCTGGGCCGGTTTGTTCTTCAACAAGATGACGTCTTAAACAAATAAAGACATGGATTTCATTTAATCAAGCGAGAACCCGCCATCTGCTCGCAATGCCCCGACAACGGGCAATTTTGACACAAATTACCTCTTCACACCACTCGCTGCCATAGCAACCAGACTCGGCTTAATGGCACGTTCTTTTTTCAGAGAGGATCTGTTTGTCTCTGCTCGGCAATTTGTCATTCCTTTAATTCAAAGATTGAATGCGTCTCCGATGCAGGAAAATCCATTTAAACGAAAATTGATTAAAATCTTGCAAATTAAAATTGATCAACCGTTTAATTAAACCACCATAAGGATCGTGTAGTTAGGTCTTGACTTATACAAACCTCTCGTGTAGTTCACCTAATGTTTTTATTCCCTTAAGTTGTCGCAAGTTAATTCGCAGTCAACAGGAAGCAGTCGATATGTCCTTCTATGGTGGCTCAGTACTGCCGTATGCATAAATAACTATCCAACTGACTGTCACCTAGATCAGACTTAAAAAAAGAAGACTTCTTCAAGATAACCATTAAAGTCATTTGTGTCATGATCATTTTTTTTCTCATCATTTACATTTTTTTAAATCGCATTTTCTCATTTTATCATTTTATATGACTTCTGCAATGTGTTAAATCTTTTAGATGAGACAAAAATTTAAAATTTGAAGCAATCCGATCCCTGTGGCCGAACGGATAGAGAGTCATAGGCCGTGGGTTTCACAATACCAAAGTCGTTAAATGCTTGGCACTAGCTCCCAATATCAGGATAATGGATAGATCCAGGAACTTTTGAATGAAAGGATTAGTCGTATTGTCACGACAAACAAGAATAACACCCGCATTGTTTGTTGATAACGTCTGTTGTATCATGTAGAAATAATAATAAAAATCATAAAAAAATCATAAAAAAGAGAGGGGGAACTCAAAGAAAAAAACAACTCAAGAAAAGAAAAGAAGAAAAAATAATCATGAAAATTCATCACAACACACACACACACACACACACACACACATATATATATATATATATATATATATATATATATATATATATATATATATATATATATATATATATATATATAAAACTCGTGTCTATTCTGTCTATTGCGTGATATAGCATGGAGTTCGCACGACATCTGTATCATGTAGACAATGCCCCTAAAAACAGAACTACTCTTGGTGAAGGTTAAATCCAAATATGTAAACAAGCTTTATAAGATAATCGGATAGACTCTTTACGTTAGGTAGAACGAAGGGAACCAAGCTATTTTACAAGAAGATGAGATTTTCTTGGCTATAACAGCTCACCATACTGCGTATATTTATGTTGTTTATGGAAAATCACAGCGGCGGTGCTTACTTCTTGGCGAAGTGCTTTAGATTCAAATAGCGCTGTTGTTACCGTTTTACATGGACAAACATTTCTAACAAGGCGTCAACGAGCAAGTGCAATTAACAAGTGACAAGGACCGCGGAGACGGCAGTGGGGAGCTTTTATCTACTTATCTATTCAACATTAACAGAGTCAGGAGATCAATTTTTCCTTTTTGATATAATTAAAGTTGCTCATGCAATTAGTCTGAGAAAATAACCAATTTATGGGTGGTTTGTGGTGCAAAGAAAGTAATCACATCTACAATGTAATCTTATTCAGTTTGTTTGTTGGGTTTAACGCCCTACCGACAGTTTTTCAGTGATTTGAAGAAGATGCCAACTTGAGAGAGATATAGTGCATCACGCCGTAGACATGCGGCATGATACCACACCCAGTCACATTATCCTGACTCCGGGCCAACCAGTCCTGCAACTACTATTATATGCTGAGAGTCACGCAAGGGAGCTATAACCGTTCCATTTTTACGACTTTGGTATGTCGCGGCCGGGAATCGAACCCACGACAACCCTTCCCGAGGCGGACGCTCTAACCACTAGGCAACCAGGGATGGTAAATCTTATTAAGTATCCATAGCGACATGCACATGGGAAAAGAAAGTGGACGGGGTAGGTGTTTGCACATACAGCAAAGGGAGGAAATGCAAGTATATTTTCAAACTGAAATTGTGTAATACACACAAAAGCAGCATTTAAATAAATGTATTGTATTCTTCTGTAATAGCCAATGTTTGGTTCGTGATAAAGGGTCACTGTTTCACAACAAACATAACGTTCACTGCTCCCCTTATTTCCCCATATGCATGCTGGTATATAGAAATAAAACATGTATATAACTAATTAATTCACATAAAATAATAAAAGAGCATCAAATGCTCTCTCTCTCCCTCTCTCTCCACCCCCACTCTCTCTCTCACACACACACAAGAAATCCAACAACAACAACAACAAACGCACATGCAAACCCCGCTGTACTGTACTGAAGAATGGCTGTATTTTGTCTCAAAAGCTAGGGTACAACATAATAGTACTGACCGGCGTCAATGACACCCGCATCTTTAAGGAGTGCCTTAAAAATATAGAGAGTAACAGACAAGCTGAATAACGTCGAAGGAAAAGACGTAAAAGCAACTCTAAGAAAGAAACATAATAGTGAAGATCAAAGAACAAAGCAAGAGATTGTTTACAAGTTCTATCTTACCTCTTGTGTACACAAATATGTCATATAACTGTGGACAGAACTGAAAATGTCGATGTTTGCCAGTACATATACAAAAGAAAAACAACGACAGCCACAACAAGAAAAAAAAGTTTTTTCCGTCTTAAAACCTCTGTGTATGTATTTTTGTTCCATTGGCCATATATATAGGATTAGAGAGACAGAGATAGAGAGAGAGAAAGAGAGAAATATATCAAGATATATCATATGCCTGAAAATGGTTGGCAGTCGAGCGACAAGCCTCTTAACTCGGATTATTTAAGCGGGGTTGGGGTTGGAGAGAAGGTCTCTGTGACCGAGTGGTTATGTTCGGTAACTTAACTCTCTAATCTAGCCACTCACCGCTGTGGGCTCGATGCCTGGCAGGGCTACTCGCTTTGTCATGTATGGAAGTCTTACAGATGGCTTTGGTATGTCGATTGTTCTACCCAGGTGCCAGGTGAAATTATATCTGGACGTCGCTATATGTCACGGGTATTTTGTCAAACTCCGGACACACGCTGTGTAATAAAACGGTTGAATGGGTGACAGGGTTTAATTGTTTATAAATACCAGGGTATTGTTGGTCTTTAAATGTACAATAAATAACATTTCAAATAGTTATAAATTATGTTAAGCATTCCTCTCCCTTGAATAAAGACACATTTATAACGTATCGAGAGAGAGAGACAGGGAGAGAGAGAGGGGTGGATATTATTTTTCGGGATTAGTTAGTAATTTCGACTTCGTTTTGTGTATTTTTTTTATGAATTTATGAATGAAGATCCAGAGACGTGGTTATTTTCCATGAACAATGGGAAATAATTCATGCTCAATTTTTAGTCTGGCTGGCACCTAAATTAACTTTCAAAGTACAATGGTAAATCTCTTCTATTGTTGACATGATTATAGAGTGTATCTTCATTATTCTGATTGTCTTCTTTAAATTGTTTTATGCTTCTTACATTTCATAGACGACTTATCATGTTTTATAGGCCATTTATGTTCTACAATTGCCTGGATCTTACTGATGTTGTTGAATATTAACTGCAGTATATCCATCATACGTTTGATAATGTACCTTTTTTTTTTTTTATTATTTTTCAATTTTTTTTTTTTTTTTTTAATTGATGTATCATGTTTTGTGTGTATACATGTTCCTGTCGCCTCTTGTATTTCACTGTGTTCGACATATACTGTATTGTATCATATTTTATAATATGAGCGACGTAACTAAAGACTTAACCATTAGGAAAATAACTTACATTAGAGCAGAGCCTAATAATAGCGAGAAAGAACAAAGAGAAAATGGACTTGATGGAATTTCCACGGTGCTCAAACGTGTGGCGTGTTGAATAACAAAGGCGGAGGATAATGGCCGGTGTCCCATTCCCTCTAAACACCCTCATTGTCCTATCAAAACAGATTTTATTTGTCAACAAGGCGTTTTTTCGATCTTTGGTTGATGTAATGACTTTGTCGCTAAACTACTAGGTGTGACAAGTTACAATTAAAGACGGACATCTTCACATTGGGTTGCCCGCGACATTTTAAGGGGCAATAAAGTTGTGTTAGCGCCCAGCCCGGAATAGACGTTCATACAAAGCCCTGAGAGTGTAGAGGAGAAGGCAGACCAACCACTTGAGGACAATTACATTTATTGGTATTTGTTGACAAAAAAAGACTGTACATAAAAAAGCCCGCTCTTTGTTACTGGGTTCATTTTGGTGTGAATGTTCCTGTTTGAAATGATTAGAAGTGTTCATGGATTTGTGTGATAAGATGTTTTTTCCTCCTTTCCTATCACATGTATTACAGTGTTTCACACATTGTATACTTACTTCGATTATAATGAAGATGACACATGCGCATTGGCAAAGACGGGTACATTTGCACGCTGTTAACAAACTTTAGCTGAATCATTTTTACTGCCCCTTAGTTAATGGAACCGTACACACACACACACACACACACACATTGGTTCTTAACTCTGGTAGAATTTTACACATCCTACATTTGTTTAACTATATATATCTCCAGCCGAACTTAAAATATATGAAATAAAGGGGACAAATAAATACCATTTATGGCCTTTTTAAATTAGAATCCAGTAGTAATGAAGCAGAATTATTCTACATGTTTTAAAAAAAAGTGGAATGACTGAGAAGCCTTTTAAATAGATCACCTGCTTTAGTACACTTGTCTGTAGCAAACATGCTACTGTATATTTCAATATGATAACTATACATAAACATTTAATTTCTACTAACTTGATGTTGGTATATCGGATAAATACATATTATTTTTTTCTTCAAAATATTATGTCTCTTTAAAAAACAAAGGGAATAGAAGATTGAGAGAGAGAGAGAGAGAGAGAGAGACGGGGGGGGGGGGGGCTCTCGTGCTACGAGCTGTGCATTTCTATGATGGTTTCATTATTTTGTAATAAAATGCATCAGTAAAGAGGGTCAGTTGTCACGATTAAAGTTTTATCAGTGTTTGATTAGGGTCGCTGATTGGCCAGGAAAGAGATTCTACTTCCGAACCAATTTCCGCATTCGGATTGATCACGCGCTCCATCTGTCGTCACGTGACTGCCCACCCGCTTCGGGAAACCTGAAATACTGACTGACCCTGTTCGAGTGGACAGCTCAAGTGTCCAATATGCATATCTCAGATGAACATAAAATATCATTGTCAATATTCGTCACGGTGACAGTCTGAACAACACAAGTTCTTAACAACGTTTGAGCACTTACAACAATCTGTTATTATACAAGCAACAACAACCAAACAACTGTTTGATATCGTACAAAGTACACGGAATCATTGATCACACGTAATGTCTTCATCATTCTACATAAATTACTGTTAACATTTTGCTGCTAGCATTAAACAATTAAGAAAATTAAAACACCAAGTTGACACAGCAAGTAAACGGCCAGACTCAATCAAATCGCAAATCTCATCCGAGTCTATGTTGAACACTTCTGATTAAAGCAAAGTTTGAAATGGCCGTCATAAAATGTTTATTTCTAATTCCTTTGTGATTTGTCACCCTGCGGGCCTTTATTTATTATTCAAGGCATTTTAATTTAGAAGCGTTCCATTAAAATTGAGAAAATTGCCAGTTTGAAGAAATAAACTTTTAACGATTCGATTTGATGGACAGTCGGAGACATAAATTCGCGGAGTTTCTGAAGTTTACTTTCGACTCTTTCAGCAGTTTTTGCTCTCTTAGAGGGAATAAAAAGGCCCATTGTAAATATCAGTGCCTTGTGTTGAAGCGTGATCACTATATACGGAGGACAGCAGGCGGGAGTGTGAACTAGAAATAGAAAACTGGTTGTCGGTGATTAGATTGAAATGTAATAATTGCTTTGCTCCGAAATTTCTTTCGTGTGCTCTACCTTCATCTCCAGGCGAAACCAAATTGCAATTCTTTATATAATCACTTTCAGCTTTTTAGGAACAATGTTAGATCTATATTAAAAGTCTGACCAGTATGTTTTTAATACTCCTCCTGATTTTATAGCACCGAAAACGAATTTAAACACGTGTATCAAAGTGATTTATTTCAAGGTCTTTTGAGTTTTATTTAGAAAATAATAATGAAATTTATTATGTATTAAGTTTTCTTTAGAAAGTCATCTGAAACAATTATCTTAGATCATTTAGTGAAAATATAACGGACAAAGATATGTGTATCAAATTTAGATATAGTGGTTTGGTAAAAAAAAAAAACCCAAATAAATGAAGTCTCAAGTCGGACCTGCTCCTATAAGGTCATGAGGTCACCGCTTGGATTTGTGTCTAGTCGGGAAACAATTCATATGAATAAATCATTTTAACAAACAAAAACAGGGGGGCGGGAGAGAGTTAGGAAAGAAAAACCAATGTCAAAAAATAATTGTATGTCAGACCTCGGTTTATACTACACGTATATTCTATATGCGGGGTTTAGTCAGATTTTTTTTCTTTTTCGCCTTTTGTTGTTGCTGTTATTCAGGTTTAGTGCTCTGATGCCATTGTCTAAAAACTATCCGGAAAAAAACATATAAAGATTTAAAGATTACATACCGGTAGACAGTTACATTAGCCTTAGATTGAAATTTAATGTTGATCTTGCCACCTGGGCCCAATATTCCGAGTCTTGAATTTACACTCAGGATTCGACAATAAATTTGAAAATAGTCATTTTCTTCTTTTATGGTTGCAAAACCCCACAACAATTCTAGCTATAACCATATAAAAGTCCAGGAAATATCTATAGATTTTGCAAAATATGACTTAGTAAATTTGCATTTCTTGCGTCTGGTATTCGATTGTTTTGTGTGGTGTTTATCCTTTCTGATTTATCCTAAGAATCTGTCCTTGATATTCAAGGACACAGACATGCTGCGTAACTGAGTGATCCTGACTCAATTAAAATGGTGAAGTACTCAATTATTATTCTGTTGGATGAGTAGCACAACCCAATAAAAATCAGGGATATTTTAAAGGAGCCAGACAAGGGTAGCATCCATTGTGTTGGCGAAATGAGGCCTTGGGCACATACAAGTTTTATGCATATTATTATATCAAGGTTGCAATGATCATATGCCATGTAAGCAGTTGTTGTTGAGCTTTCAGTTTGAATATCTGAAGGAATGACATTGCCTCAATAAATGTTCAATTAATCAAGATTGCGAGGTCCCAGATGGTCAGTTACTCAATTATTTTGTGAATGCTCAATCCCTTTTAAAGTAAACGATACTAATTAACTGACAAAATATAAAGGTTATCTGTTCCTTTGATGCTTCAATTAAAACATAGCATTATTCTTCTCGTTTTTCACCATAATTCTGTTTCATGTTTTTCTACCAGACATTGACATTCAACTAGAGTACTAAGTTATATACGCCAGATCGATTTAAGAAACTGTAACAACATGGCATTGTCAGTGAGACAGATGTTTGCTTGTCATGGCGTGTCGACCTGCGAAATTTAAATTCTGAATATCGGCATGAAAATAAACAGAGCGCTGAACCACGTCTTGCGGATGCATTTACAATCGCTTGAGTCAATACTTCATGAAATGTCGGGCAGGACTGGATCATGCAACTGATACGGTTAATGAAGCTGATACGGTTTTCTAGTGTATAGTGCTTCTGAACTGCGACTAATGTATTCGTGATGACATCATTGAAACAACAAACTTTAGCATTTGCATTGTGATTGTGGAAAGACGATAAGGAACAGTGTATGAATAACAAAGTCTTTACTCCGGCATTGTCTCATTGCTTCTCTGGAAAACTTGAGAATAATTATCATGGTTGTATGATCTGATAGCCAGCCAGAATGAATTATAACACACACACACACACACACACACACACACACACCTTGATCTACCTATCTTACCGAGTCACACTTTACTATGGCGGTTTGTACCTCGGGTTATATATGCAGTATTGTCATACCGAGGTAAAATTTCCGAGGTATACGTTTTTTTACCTCGGTGTGAAATTCAGCTTTAAAACTTACCATTACTTCCACCCAAAACTAAACCAAGCCACATAAACTAATACTAACCCTAACACAAAATCTTAACCTTAGCCTAATTAAAATACTGGAAAAGACATACCAAAGGTACGAATTTTGAATTTTCTACCCCTCAGCATATTGTTTACAAACATTTTTTTGTGTGTACTCATGTCTGTTTTAACCACGTCAAGTTTTGGTTATTTTATAATTTAATTCTGTTAATACACAAAACTTCAACTAAATACCCTTGCACGATCCTGCGCTTGACCAGTACTGAGTAAATATATATAAGATTAATCCCCTGCTGTATTCGACCCAACAGTAACTCAATGTATATTTGCACAAAGGCTTCCTAGACGATTGTTGAATATTTTTTTATTTTGTACCCCATTCATATCTTTTATTAAAGTGCATTATAAAATCAAAGGTCGACATTACATTGAGGGTATATTTGGATTTCGGTGAAAATACTCAGTCTCGGAACAATTTGAAATCCTTTTAAACTACATTTTGATCGTAAAGTATCATCTGAAATTTTGAATACATCGTCCAACTTAGTTTTGACACAGCATAAACTGTTTGACTTCTATGCCAGTGTGAAGAGATAGCGTGAGTTTAATGTTTCCGTCATTATTGACGATTGAACATGCAAGACGCAATACAACAGGAGCCATTACAAAGATTTCATCGTTATTAAATTGTGTTTAATGTTGTTACGTACAGAATTGTTGACATATTCTTATCTGGAACGATTTATTACAGAAAAGGTTTAGGTAAATTACAGTTTATATTTGATTTTGTGCATGTTATTTACCATGAATTATCTTCAAAATGGCAGGAGTTACGTTTGACCTTATGCAGAGGAAAGCAGATGCAATCAAATGCAGTCTTTAATATTCAATTGCTGTCTAAATTGCATATTTCATACTGTGATTCTAGAATGCTTGGATTGCAAAGATTTGCTCATGTCTATGTGTGCATTTAACTTTGAACGAACTACTCCGCGTTGGAAAATTCTTTCATTAATTTCAGAATTGCTGTATCACTGTGAAACGAAACCTGCATAATAGTTGCAGTAAGCATATTCCTAGACGTATAAAAAGTCTTTACATATGATGTAAAATTTGTCTCTATTGTATTGACAAAGTAGGTTTGACAATGTTTATAAATGCTATAATTGAGAAAAATGTATAAATGCAACAGAGGTAATATTATGAATGAATGGATGATTATTTATGTCTGTTTCGAACCGACAGTATTTCAGTCATTTCTAGACTACTTGAGATAGACATAAGTATGCCACACAGCAGTATCACGCCGTAGACATGTGACAACATACCATATCCAGTCACATTATCCTGACACCGGGCAAACTAATCCTGGAACTACCCTTAAATCCGACTTTGGTCTGTCGAGGGCGGGGATCGAACCCGCGACCTTCAGATTCCGGGGTAAACGCTCTTACTACTCGACCACCGCTTTCAGCGAACTAATAGATAGGTTAACTTATAAAATGAGTAATCAAAGAATAAACTCTATGACGTATAATATCATGTAATCTCGTCTCTCTGTCTCAACCAAATGTAAAAATAAATAAAATCACTGAAGTCATTGCAATATAAGCATCTCACATACATGCTGGCCCATATCTTTAATCTCAATGCATATTTGTATCATTTTCTATCATAATGGACAGTAAATCTGGGACAACGCGAATGGTTTATTGAGGATCAAACATTTCCCCTGTACTGAAGTGAAAATTTAGCTAAATGACAACCTTATGTGGTGCCTTTAAGAACTGACAAGTTAATTTCCTTAAAATGTATCTAAATCAGGGTCTTTGAACATGTGAAAAAACAATTTATTTGTGGTGTGACTTAATGCAACGCCACTTGCTCCATATGTACGGATGCAGTTATTTGTCTGGTGTGGAAGAAGGTCAAACAATTTGCACAATTGCTCCGCAGTTGGTCGAAAGAACCACTATTATTATCCTGGTTACCGGTTGCAAAATGACCTTGATCGTTAACACCTACGTTTAAACTGCGGATTTTCTGCAGTTATCATGGGGCGTCTCGATGACATTGCTGATGTAGTTTTGTTATCAATATTTAGCCACAAAATCTTCTCAAAGCATTGGCTTTCAGGTCAGCACAATTATTTAATTTAGGTTTATTTGTTTCTTTTTTCAGTCCATACAATTCAACACTCATATTTCTAATGTGTAACACGGAAGAGATTCCGTCGGCAAGCCCTCTTCCGATCAAACTCGATTTTGAATTCGCGAACTGTTTTAGGG
The DNA here is from genome assembly GCA_021229015.1 of Solen grandis. Classification (NCBI taxonomy): domain Eukaryota; kingdom Metazoa; phylum Mollusca; class Bivalvia; order Adapedonta; family Solenidae; genus Solen; species Solen grandis. The sequence goes on along the minus strand of CM037781.1, from coordinate 71,357,579 downwards.
CGATTCCTTAGGCAAGGGGGTGTTTTTTGTACCTATATGTCTTTTTTCATCCCCTCTAGACACAATAAGGCCAACTTTATGAATTTTTAAAGGACTTACGGCAATTTAAATGGCGGGATGTACGTTTTCATCGGATGAAGTATCTACCTTCTTATTATATATAAGGTTGTTAATTTTCCTTTTTGAAATGGGCAGTTTTTCGGTTAAAGCAACCTTGTCGTTGGTACAAAATGAAAATATTGCAATTGATTCATCAGAACATTTTATATTCTTAACATTTTTAATTTATCTTGGACTTAAATCTCTCACATTTTGCTGAAATGCATTTTTAAAACGATTTCCTGGTTTCAAATCAACGGTATTCATCTTGCTAAGAATTGTGCAGGATTAAACAGAAACTCCTATTCAGGATGCAAAAATGCCTCTGAATGAAGCAGTTGTTGAAACTCGTTACAGCTGCTTGTTTTCAAGCTATTCTGCGGACTCCCACCACATTTGTCCTGATCACGTGATTTCTGATGGGACTTTTTACGGTGGTCATTTTGAGCCAAACGACAATAGATAGGAGAAGGTTTTTTCCTATCCTATTATGTTAACAACTGTTGTTTCCTATAAATTATCAACTTTAACTGACAAGAAAACTTTTGACGCAAGCGTCAAAGAATCGGACCGAAGGACTATTGTTGTTGACGTGAGTCTCAGTCATTGCGGGGAAATGATGTAATGTCCATTTTGCAGCTCTACTGTTATACTTGCTTCTTGCTTATCCAGCATGTATAACTGACGTACGCACTTAACAACAGGACTTAATCGAAGATCTTCATGAACAATAATATAAAAATTACATTTACTGTAATACAAAATGTTTAAATAATAATTTGGTGTAATCTGTTTTAACACATGTGTTTTCGCATTCAAATGTCATTATTGTTAGCAGGAAAATGTTAGGTACTAAAACGGTAAGTCCGTCTATACCTTATTTTGTGTTAGTACAATAAAATACACCGAAGATAAATCCTTTAACGTAACTATGACATCTGCCATAATCATTATCAAAGACAATTTCAAGAAAAGGCGAGAGACATATCATACATAAATGCTGTTTTTTCTTTTACAAAATTAGATGATGTAAAGACAGGCACGGAGAAACGCACAACACTGTTCAGCAATTAAAAACCGTATCAGGAACCCGGCCTGGAATACTACACACCTCCACAATCACCAACTCACCGTTATAGTGTAATCTACGTGAGTAATGTGACACCGTCATAACATAATGAGGTTGTATTTATTTCACTGTCAATAATTAAAAGTAAAGATGTTTTTATAAGAAATGAGCTAATAAGAATGAAATATGAAACCTACTAAAGCATGCATATGTTGTTTTTTTATAATAAATATAAACTCTAATTTTGGCTAAGTTTCGCACACTACGTACATGTCTGTTTTGTAAGGTTAGGTTCAATCTGGAAATAATAACTACAGAAACAGTTCATAAACCAAATAGTTGGTCATTTAGTTCACGAACGTTTTCAAAGTGTATTCAGTTATAAAAATGTGGCTATACAAATCAAGTATCAATATATCAGAAATTTCCTCTGAGCAGATAATGTCAGCTTCAATGTTTCCAGGAATAAATCTAACACAATACGAGTGGGCTATATAATGTAGTGTACACAGTAATCTATTTAAAAAGCTACATATAATTTGATACCGAGATCCATATAGATATACGTGTGTTTATCATATTGTGCCCGTCGGTGATCATATCTCGTAGAAGTTGAACAAAAAGCTGAGGGAGAAAAACATATTTCTCAGAAAATACGAAAACCTGAGTACTCAATCATCATTGGATAAAGAATGTATCTAGTTCCGTTCTGAAAGGTCAACTTTTAATAGTTCTTGAAGATTTACATATTTCATTGAAATTACAGTTTAATACTTATTTCAAATTACATTGCCTACATGAACGAACACATACAAACATGGGGATCTCCTATTACGTCATCGGTCCATATCTTAATTCTACTCGCGCATACATTTTCACCAAAGATGTCAAATCCAAAGTGATATATTACATAAGAAGAAAAAGCATACCATGAAATATTTTTAAATTATTACATACGATATGATATACATAGTATATCTTTAGTTACTTACTCTTTAATTACTTACTAAAGATATATTGTTTTTGCATTAATGATGTTGACTACAAGATCACGCGCGATTTCGCTATTTTAATTTTAAAATACATTTAAGCAATATTCCTTTAAAACATGTTTGCTCCAAAAATATGTCATGTAAATATTGTTAGACAAAGTAACAAAGTAGCATGGTATTAGAAAAATAACACTGCAAAGGAACGAAGAAAACAAGAGTCAAACAAGACTAACTTTTCTTTTTATGAAAAGTGTGTTTTGTTACAGCTTAAAAGTTATTCATTTCAGATTAATTCTAAAACTGCAATTTATTGAACGCCTGTAAATAAAATAAAGGGAAGGTAATTGTTCCAGTACAACGCTTCCCTTCGTATCCCGTATTAGTTTGACGGACACACATTTGACCAGGCTATATCGGGTTTACACAGTTCATGATTCCCGCAATAGTTCGATTTTGCATATCGAGGGGTGTGAGCGAAACTATGTAAGCGCATATAAATTTATAAGCACTTAGCCTAGTTTCGCTCTCACCCCTCGATATGGGAACGTGCGTTGTAATATAGCTTATGTACTCGATATCAAAGACAGTCTGCATATATAATATGTATCACTTCTTTCCGAAATTAAGAATAATTGTTTGGTATAAAAATAAATAAATATATGACTAATGTAATGAGCATCATAATTCAGACATGTTGATATAGTAGAATATCTTTAACTTTAAGAATGACTACACAACTGTGTACATCTTTTTCATGCTTAGGGAAACATCGTTTTCAGCTGCAAATGGTTTAAAAAAACTGAATAGTTTGATAGGAATATTTTGGGGGAAAATCGGATTTTTAATTTTGACTTCTATTCAATTTACTATTGTATATATGTATAATGATTGACAAGGTGCGTGTACTTGTAATTTGACGTGTGTACTTGTATGTATATTTTGACGAACGTGTACTTGTATGTATAATTTTGACGAATAAGTGTACTTGTAAAAATACGATGCGTGTACTTGTATGTAAATATTTGACGAGATAAGTGTACTTGTATGTATAATGTTTGACGAGATACGTGTACTTGTATGTATAATGAATGACAAGATTCGTGTACTTGTATGTAAATATTTGACGAGATAAGTGTACTTGTATGTATACTGTTTGACGAGATACGTGTACTTGTATGTATAATGTTTGACAAGATGCGTGTACTTGTATGTATAATGTTTGACGAGATACGTGTACTTGTATGTATAATGTTTGACGAGATACGTGTGCTTGTATGTATAATGTTTGACGAGATAAGTGTACTTGTTTGTATAATGAATGACAAGATTCGTGTACTTGTATGTAAATATTTGACGAGATAAGTGTACTTGTATGTATAATGTTTGACGAGATACGTGTACTTGTATGTATAATGTTTGACAAGATGCGTGTACTTGTATGTATAATGTTTGACAAGATGCGTGTACTTGTATGTATAATGTTTGACGAGATACGTGTACTTGTATGTATAATGTTTGACGAGATACGTGTACTTGTATGTATACTCTTTGACGAGACGTGTACTTGTATGTATAATGTTTGACGAGATACGTGTACTTGTATGTATAATATTTGACGAGATACGTGTACTTGTATGTATACTGTTTGACGAGATACGTGTACTTGTATGTATAATGTTTGACGAGATAAGTGTATTTGTATGTATAATGTTTGACAAGATGCGTGTACTTGTATGTAAATATTTGACGAGATAAGTGTACTTGTATGTATAATGTTTGACGAGATACGTGTACTTGTATGTATAATGTTTGACAAGATACGTGTACTTGTATGTAAATATTTGACGAGATAAGTGTACTTGTATGTATAATGTTTGACGAGATATGTGTACTTGTATGTATAATGTTTGGCGAGAGACGTGTTCTTGTATAAGTCAATAAAATACATTTTGATCCTTCTGATTCATGCATGTCACAGAAGTATATTCATATTTCAAAGGCTACCACCAAAATCATAACTTAAGTTGTGACAGTGATTGAACACTTATCGGTAATAACAGGACAACTGTCTCGAGATGCATTAGATAGGATATATAACAAAACTATAGAAACCATCTCCTGCGAACATACGTATGTACCTCAGCAGGTCAAGAGGTAACCATGGAGACCATCATTCCATATGCGTCTATATATTGCCGAACAAACCATCAGACTGGAAATGAATATACGAATACATTATATCCACAACAGCTTTGGTAGATAAAATTGCGATTCGATGAAAAGGAAATATGTCTAATTTAGATTTGTTTATCATCAATTATTATTATTTCCTTCTCCATCATTATAAAAAAAAACTTGTATGAGGTGAAGAATTGTAAAACGTCCATATCAGGGAATCTTCAGAATTGTGTATTAAGGAAGAAATATTGTCATAGTATACCTACTGGTATATCATTTGACGATGATATGGTATTTCTGATAATATTGCTATGTCTATTGTTGATATTACATGGGACTACAAGACGTTCTATACAGAGAGACAACATTGTTTACTGTTTTATAAATATACATTACTTAAGATATCAACATTTTCAGAATTAATAGTTAAAAATATATTTTTATAATCATTCTTTTGATATTTTTTATGGAATGAATGATATAGTGATGTAAGTTTTAACTAAAATAATTGACAATCAAATCAGTGACAATTATCAAAAGATAAGTATATGCTTAAAAATATTAAAATCCAAGTTTTGAATTATCACGAAATAAATGAATAAATTTGATTTAGATCACCCGATTTCATAAGCTACAGATAAACTGATAATGTTATTTCATCTATTTTATTTTGGTGTTGATTTGATTTAAAGCAATGCGGTAATGTCATATTCAAGAAACATACCATATACATAAACGAATTTTTAAAAAATATACTGTGAAGCACTATAGTTAATATTAAGAACATCGTTGAAGCAGAAACGGTAATAATCAAGATTACGAAACTAGTTTTCAGGTCTTAAAGAGTGTGGATACATGTACATTGTATTAAAAGATAAGCATGTTTATTATTCTTGAAGGTACTGCAGGTTTGTTACGTACGTAGGAGTTTCCTCTCTAACAAGCCGTCTTTTTGTAATTGCTTTGAGACAAAAAACACACCGCATTTGTATGTGATCAGCACCTTTATCGATCGACAAGTTTACTAAAGGAGACAATTTCATGTTCGTCTCTATCCTTTGTGTATTATTTCTGTCGGCATCAACTCAATATTTAAATAGAAAATGTCTGTAGCCCTCCGCAAATTCAAATTTTCTGTCGAAATATTTGCTATTGTAATTCTGAAAGCGTGTATTTACATTTCTCCTGTCATATGTGATATGAATAACATTTATGTAACGAACATTTATTTCTCTTAAGGCTTTTTATAATTTCAAGACTGATAACCTTATATATGAAATAATTCACACATTAATTTAATGTCTCCAATATACCAATCGAAAGTAAAGTGATCAGGTTCCGATTCCACCTACAATTTCTAGCGCTAAGAATTCTTAATTTAAGAATCTAAGTTTAGAAATCGTTGATGGAATTGGAGCCAGACTGTGGATTTTTTTGTTGTTCTATGACCTGTCATATTGTTTGTGGTTCTAAGACCTGTTATATTGTTTGTGGTTCTATGACCTGTCATATTGTTTTTCCTTGTGCGGCTGATATATTCATTTTTGGACATTATATATTTTTGCATATTAATTCGTATATAATCGATGTATATGAAAGGTAGTCATTTTCTTCTTTATGGTAAAAAAATTCGCAAAACCCCACAATAATTCTAGCTATAACCCGCGTGATATATCAAACATGTCATAAAACTCCAGGAAATATCTATGGATTTTGCAAAACATAATTTAGTAAATTTGCATTTCTTGCGTCTGGTATTCGATTGTTTTGGGTGGATTTAATCCTTTCTGATTAATCCTCAGATTCTGTCCTTGGTGTTCAAGGACACAGACATGATGCGTAATTCATTAATCCTGACTCAATTAAAATGGCGAAATACTCAATTATTATTCTGTTGGATGAGTAGCACAACCCAATAAAAATCAGGGATATTCAAAGGAGCCAGGCAAGGGTAACTTCCATTGTGTTGGCGAATTGAGGACTCGAGCACATAAAAGTTTGATACATATTTGTTAAGGTTGCAAAGATCATATGTCATGTAAGCAGTTATTGTTGAGTTTTTAGTCTGAATAACTGGAAGAAAGACATTGCCCCAATAAATACTCAATTTAATTAAAATTGCGAGGTCCAATATGGTCAGTTACTCAATTAATTTTGTGAATATTCAGTTCCTGTCAAAGTGAACGATACTAATCAACTGACAAAATAAAACAATTAGCTGTTCATTTGTACTTTAAGTGAAACGTAACATTATTTTTCTTGTTATTTATCATAATTCTGTTTCATGTTTTTCTACCAGACCTTGACATTCAAATAGATTACTAAGTTATATACGCCAGATCGAATTAAGAAACTGTAACAACATGGCATTGTCAGTGAGACAGATATTTGCCTGTCATGGCGTGTAGACCTGCGAAACTTTTAATTGTGAAATCTAAATTAAATACTGAAAAAGACAAACCGAGGTACGAATTTAAATTTTCTACCTCTCAACCTATTGTTTACAAACATTTTTTTTTTGCTTTATGTACTCATGTCTGTTTAAACCAAGTCATGTTTGGGTTTATATTATAATTTATTTCTGTTAATACACAAAACTTATACTTAACACCTTTGCAAGTTCCTGCGCTTGACCAGCACTGTGAAAATATATAAAGGAATAATCCCCTGCTGGATTCGACCCAACAATTTACACAAATGCTTCCTAGACGGTTGTTGAATATGTTTTTTTGTTTTGTACCCCATTCATATCATTTATTTGAGTGCATTATTAAATCAAAAATCGACATTACTTTGAGGGTGTATTTTACAAAAAAACATATTTAGCTCAATTTCGTTGTTCACAAAAATCGCGTTAAAACGCGAAACTTTCGCGAACAAATGCGATACCATCGCGAATTAACGCGTTATTGTCGCGTTTTAACGCGAAACTTTCAAAAGTTCCACACTAAGTTTTGTGATTCTGACATTACCATAAATAGACAAACAGCAAAATAGCATAGTATATTTTATGATTTATGATATCTTCTACAAAATTTATCACATACACACACACCTCATATATAGTTATTTTATACATGTATTGTGTCAGGTATATAAACACTGTATATAAATTTGCAAATATAAATATGTAACACATTATCCAAAATACAGTGTCACAAATCTTTTTCCTTTTCTTGCTTTAGTCGCATAAAATATATACATTGCTTATCTTTTAATGAAATTTCTGCATCACATAAGACTGTAAAATGTTTCAACAGTCGAGTAGAAGTTTTGATATACTAGTATATTTAACGAATATTCCTATATAATGGACGAATGCATATACATTGTAAAATGATAATCATCTTCCGGATAAAACTCACAGTATAGACAATCTCTATATTCTCTAGGTATATTATAATAACGCCCTGTAAGTATCATAAGACAATGTGCAGAAATTTGCTTAACGCTTCCTTAACTTGTCAATATTTAATGAATTTACATGACAGTCAACATTGTTGTCACTTTTAAATTTAAATTTCAATTTTAAGTTATTACAGCATTGTGCATACCATTTTTGCAAAAACTGATACTTTTATCTAGTAATATATTTGGAAAGGAATAACTTTTGATTTAGTACATATTGACTGTCCTGCACATAGCCAAACTCGTATGAATTTAAATGTTACCGTACATTGCTTACCCAATTAGTATATTCTCAATTATTAAAATGCATGTATTTTCACTTCACTTACCTAAAATGCATGCATATTTAGTATTCTTAACAAACAAATAATAAATCGTTTTGCTAAATTGACATAAAGGGATTAATTTCTATTGTAGTGAACATAAACAGTACTTGGGTAAAAAGTCGATCAGAGATCTAGCTTAAAAAAGCGAAAAAGCGAAGGTAACGCGTTAAAAAATGAGTTCAATGGGCTTTCGTAATATTTGGATTTCAGTGAAAATACTAAGTCTCGGAATAACTTGAAATCATTTTAAACTACATTTCAATCGTAAAGTATCATCTGAAATTTTGAATACATTGTCCAACTTAGTTTGGATACACCATAAATTGTTTGTCTTCTATGCCAGTGTGAAAAGTCTCCGTCATTATTGACGATTGAACATGCAAGACGCAATACAACAGGAGCCATTACAAAGATTTCATCGTCATCAAATTGTGTTTAATGTTGTTATGTACATAATTGTTGACATATTCTTATCTGGAACGATTTATTACAGAAAAGGTTTAGGTAAATTACAGTTTATATTTGATTTTGTGCATGTTATTTACCATGTTACGTTTGACCTTGTGCAGAGGAAAGCAGATGCAAACAGTTGTACTATTTAATATTCAGTTGCTGTCAAAATTGCGTATTTCATACTGTGATCCAGGAATGCTTGGATTGCAAAGACTTGCTCATGTCTATATGTGTATTTAACTTTGAACGAACTACTCCGCGTTGCAAAATTCTTTCATTAAAAGAAGATTCAGATTGCTGTGTCACCGTAAAACAACAACAAAAACAACAAACGAAAATAAACGCACAATAGTTGCAGTAAACCCATTCATAGACGAATAAACAAGATGGCCCTGAATCGCTCACCTGAAAAATATTGCTTTCATTGACTCCTACATGATAAAGAAAATACAAAATCCATGCAGAAGAACAGCAATATAATCTTAATTCCACAAAAAAAGTTTACATGTGGTCGAACAAGCCAAGTTAACCCTAGCATGGAACCAACTTTGACACCAGGGCCATGATTTGAAAACTTTGTTCAGGTCCACAAGGCCTTGTTACTTTCCAAATATCTAAACCCATGATCTTGTGGTTTCTAACAAGGATATCTTTTAAATCTTTCTTATGTAAGTCTATGTTAAATCAAGTGACCCCTTTGTAGATGTCCATAAGGAAATATTACACACCAAATATCTAAACCCTGTCGCCTTGTGGTTTTCTGAGAAAAGTTTTTCTAGATTTTCCAATTTAGGCCTATGTAAAAACAAGTGACCCCTTATGCAGAGTCCATTTTGACCCCATGATTTGAAAAAAAAACAACAGGTAGATGTTCATAAGGCAATGTTGCACACCAAATATCTTAACTCCAGGCCCTGTGGTTTCTGAGAAGAAGACTTTTCTAGTTTTTTTTCCTATATTAGCCTTTGTAAATTCAAGTGACTCCTGGGGCAGGGCTAATTTTGACCGCGGGGCCATGGTTTGAGCAAACTTGGTAGAGATCCACTAGACAATGATACACACCAAATATCTAAACTCCAGGCCTCGTGGTTTCTGAGAAGAATATTTTTCTAGTTTTTTTTCCTATAAAGCCTTTGTAAATTCTAGTGACCCCTGGGGCGGGACCAATTTTGACCCCTGGGCCATGATTTGAACAAACTTGATAGAAGCTCATAAGGCAATGTTTCACGCCAAATATCTATAACTCCAGGCCTTGTGGTTTCTGATAAGAAGATTTTTCTAGTTTGTTTTTCTTATATTAGCCTATGTAAATTTAAGTGACCCCTGGGGCGAAGCCAATTTTGACACCAGGGCAATGATTTGAACAAATATGGTAGAGATCCACTAGACAAGGCTACACACCAACTATCTAAACTTATGACCTTGTGGTTTCTGAGAAGATGATTTTTTCTAGTTCTTTTCCTAAACAAGCCTATGTAAAATAAGGTGACCCTTTGGGCAGGGCCAATTTTGACCCAAGGGTCATGATTTGAACAGAATTGGTACAGGTGCACCAGACAATGCTTCACACCAAATATCTTAGCTCTAGGCCTCGCAGTTTTGTAGAAGAGTTTCAAATTTGCATTTTTGTAATATATTTTTAGCTCCTGTGACCTACTGTTATAACCAATCAAAATCATTTGAAGAATCTTGATAGAGGGCATCATAAGGATGGTTCCTGTGAAGTTTGATCTAAATCCTTTCAGCGGTTTAGGAAGAGATGTTGCTTAAAGGAAATTGTTGACGCCGGACGCACGGACGCCGGACAAAAGGCGATCACAATAGCTCACCATGAGCACGTTGTGTTCAGGTAGCTAAAAAATCATTACACGTGTTGTAAAAATAGTCTCTATTGTATTGACAAAGTAGGTTTGACCAGGGTTTTAACTTAAATGCTATAATTGAGAAATTGTATCAATGCAACAGCGGTAATATTTCAGATGAATGGCTGTTTATTTGTGTTAATTTCGAACCGACAGCATCTCAGTCATTTGGAGTCTTTGTCTACTTGAGACAGATGTAATGCTGCCACATGACAGTTTCACGCCGTAGACATGTGAAATGATACGTTGTTCCACATCCAGTCACATTATCCTGACATTAGGCCAAAATCAGTCCTGGAACTACCCTTATATGCTGAGTGCCAAGCGAAGGAGCTGTACCATTACCATATTTTACGACTTTGGTATGTCGCGGGCGGGGATCGAACAACGACCTCCAGATTACGTTCTTACCACTCGGCTACCGTTTTCGGCGAAATAATAGATCGTTTAACATATAGAGTGAGTATTCAAAGAATAAACCCTATAACGTATAATGTCATCAAAACTCATCTCTCTACTTCAACCAAATGAAAAAGTAAATAAAAACCACCGCAAAAGTCATTGCAATATACACATCTAACATACATGCTTGGCCCATTATTATCTTTGATCTCAATGTATATATATATATATTTCATGAAAAGTAAAAATCTGGGATAAAACAAACGGATTATTGTGGATCAAGCATTTCCCCTGTACTGATGTGGATTTAGCCAAATAACAACATCGCTTTATGTAGTGCCTTTACGAAGTGACAAGTTAATTTCCTTAAAATGTTTCTAAATCATGCTCTTTGAACATGTGAGAAAACAATTTATATGCTGTGTGACTTAATGAACCGCCACTTACTCCATGTCAGTCAGACCGTTTACGGATGCAGTTATTTGTCTGGTGTGGAAGAAGGTCAAACAATTTGCACAAATGCTCCGCAGTTGGTCGCAAGAACCACTATTACTATCTTGGTTAACCGTGATTTTTCACTCACATGCCGATTGTACTGTTATATGAAGGATAGAGACCCGTGATTTTTCACTCACATGCCGATTGTACTGTTATATGAAGGATAGAGTTTCCTGACATCATAAGTTGCATGTATGTGTAAATGCACTTGGACTGAGGCTTTAGTTTCATTCCCAAAATCCTACATGAATTTAAATAAAAGGGAATCTAAAAATCAAATTAATTCTAATTGTAAATTTTCTTCCTAATGGTATCAAAAGTATCCGGTACGTTGATTTGACCGAGAAAAAAAACTGCCCATTACAAAAAAACAACAAAACAAGTAGAAATAAAAACAAAACCCTTATATATAATAAGATCATTAATTTATCTTGGACTTAAATCACTCACATTTTGCTGAAACGCATTCGTAATAAGATTCCTTGTTTCAAATCAACAATATTCATCGTGTCAAGAATTGTGCAGGATTAAGCAAACACTCTTATTCAGGATGCAAATAGTGCTGCTGAATTAGGCAGTTGTTGAAACTCGTTACAGCTGCTTGTTTTTAAGCTAATCTGCGGACTGCCACGACATTTGTCCTGATCACGTCATTTCTAATGAGACTTCCGGTCGGTGGGGTTTACGGTGGTCATTTTCAGCAAAACGACAATAGATGAAAGATGGCTTTTTCCTAACCTATCATGCAAACAGTCGTTGTTTCCAATATTTCTTACCATCAAGTGATAACGACCTTAAGCGACAACACTTATACTTCAGTCCCCATACACATCAACACAACCTGAGTAATGGATAGGTATGACACCGTCATAACATAATGAGATTGTATTTCTTTCACTGTCAATATTAAGAATAAAGATTTTTTTAAATTAAATGAGTTAATATGGATGAAATGAAAACCACTAAATCATGCATTTGTCGTTTTTTATATTAAAACTAAACTCTAATTTGGCTAAGTTTCGCACACAAAGTACAGGTCAGTTTTGTAACGTTAGGTTCAATCTGAAAATATAACTACAGATACAATTAATAAACCAAAATACTTGGTCATTTACTTCACGCACGTTTTCAAAATGTGTTCATTTATAAGAACGTGGCTGTACGAATCAAGTATCATTATATCAGAAATTTCCTCTGAACTGATAATGCCAGCTTCAGTATTTCTAGGAATACATCTACTGACACGAGATAGAAGTGGCTACACAATAATTTATTAAAAAAAATCTACATATAATTTGATACCGAGATCCATCACTTGCGTATCATATTGTGCCCGTTAATGAACAAATTCTTGTGGAAATTAAAAAAAAAACAGCTGAGGGAGCAAACTCATATTTCTCGGAAAATACGAAAACTTGAATACTCATGTATCATTGAATAAAATGTATCTAGTTCCGTTATGAAAGGTCAACTATTGATAATTCTTGATGATATGTTAATTTATTTGAAAAGACAGTTAACACTTATTATAAATAACATCACCTACATGCACGAACACGTACACACATGAGGATTTCCTATTACGTCATCGGTCCATAAGTAAATTCTACTGTATATATATGTTCACAAAAGATGTCAAATCCAAAGTGATACATTATATAAGAAAAAACATACCAGAAAAAGATTTTTATATATTTACATACGATATAATATACATAGTATATCTTAAGTTACTTACTATAGATATATTGTTGATACTGTTTTTGTTAAATTTTGGCTGACTAAAAGATCACGCGCGATTTCGCTATTTTTATTTTAAAATACATTTCAGCAAAATTCCTTTAAAACAGGTTTCCTCCAGAAATTTGTTTTTCACAACATCCATGTAAATATCTATTTGACAAAATAACAAAGTAGCATAGATTTTGTACATATTTTTGTTTAAGTGATATTAGCTTTCCAAATTATCCTTTTCATATTTCACATAGTTCTTCGTCATTGATACATTTAAAAAAAAAAAAAAAAAAAAAAAAAATTGCAAAAGAACGCAGAAAAGAAAGGAGTTAAACAAGACTGACTATTCTATTTATAAAAGGTGTGTTTTGTTGCAGCATGGAGGCTATTCATTTTAGATTTATTCGAAAGCTGCAATACACTGAACGCCTGTAAATAAGATAAAGGGAAGGCAATTGTTCCAGTACAACGTTTCCCTTCGTATCCCGTATTAGTTTGACGGACACACATTTGACCAGGCTATATCGGATATAAGGATGTGCGTTGTTATATAGCTTATATACTCGTTGTCAAAGCGAGTATGTATATAGTATTTGTCATTTCTTTCCGAAATTAAACAAAATGTCTGGTTTAAAAATTAACAAATATTATATGACGAATATAAGGAGCATTATTATTCAGAAGTGTTGATAAAGTAGAATATCTTTAACTTGATGGATAACCACACATCTGTGTACTTCTCTTTCGTGCTCAGCGAAACATCGTTTTCAGCTGCTGATGGTTTCAAAATACTGAATAGTTTGATAGTTGGGAATACATTTTAGGAATATCGGATTTTCAATTTTGATTTTTTATTTATATTCTATTTGTATGTATATTTGTATAATGTTTGACGAGACGTGTACTTGTATGTATACTCTTTGACGAGATACATGTACTTGTATTTACTATATACCTATGTATGATACTACGCATTTTCAATCTGTTTCCTACAGCAAAAATACGGAAACTTGTATGAAGGTCCCAACGTTTTCTTCCTTTCTATGTGCATCGAATGGAACTACTTTTATATTACGTCACTGCAAAATGTGAATGTCCCTGAATTTTACGCGCTGTGTAGAACACGACTGGATTACTTATGTTCTTTAACCTTGATAAAAATCATACCTTTGTTCTTTGTTGTTAAGTGGTAAAAAATGAAGATTTGTTTCAAAATAAATGCAAAGTTACGAATTTATATGTTTATATTATTTGAAGTGAAAAGTATGTATATAATGAAAGGATCATTAAATATTTGTATCACTCATGCTGATAACACTGTTCGGTTCAATCTACGATAGTAATTATCCGTTTATATGATGCTTGACGAGATACGCGTACTTGTATAAGTCAATAAAATACATTCTGATTCTCCTGATTCCGGCATGTCACAGATGTGTATTCATATTTCAAAGAATACCATCGAAATCAAAACGTAAGTTGTTACGGTGATTGAGCACTTGTCGGTTATAACAAGACAACTGTCTCGAGATGCATTAGATAGGCTATGTAACAAAACTATAGAAACCATCTCCTGCGAACATACGTCTGTACCCCAGCAGGTCAAGAGGTAACTATGGTGACCGTCATTCCATACGCGTCTATACATGGCCGACAAACTAACAGACTGGCAAACGAATATACGAGTATATTATATCAACAACACTGGAGCACTTTGGTAGATAAAATTGACATTCGATAAAAGAGGAATATGTCTAATTTAGATTTGTTTATCATCAGTTACCATTATTACCATCTAACCATAACCATATTAGGTATTATTTTGTATCTTACGATAATCGTCTTGCTGTATTGAAAAAATAATATATGAGGTGAAGTAAAACGCTTATACGTTTAATCTTTAGAATTGTGTATTTTGGAGAAAAAAAATAATGTCATAGTATACCTACTGGCATATCATTTGACGATGATATGGTATTTCTAATAACATTTGCTATGATTGTTGATATCACATATGACTACAACACTTTCTATACAGAGAGATAATGTGCATCATTGCTTGCTGTTATTAAAATATACAATCCTAATGTTGCGTTAAGCATAAACTGGAACAGTAAAGGAGAAAGTTTGGCTTGTAATTTGGAACCGTATTATTGATTTCCCTCATCAAATGGATATTGCTGCTGTGAGGGCCGAACGGCATAATTTTATTTGCCACATTCGTATTAGATTAATTAAGAACACATTACATGCCAGTCTTCCAGAGGTGCGTGAACTGCTGCACTTCACTGGCTTATGTCTCACAAGATCACTCATAATATTTTCATTGATAACTTTTCCCGCCTACGCAAACAAGTGCACTTATATCTTGCCCGCTAGAGGGCACTGAATTTGGATATCCGGTATTGTCCTTTTCGCAATCGGTTACAATATGTATACAACGCAGCATAAAAAATACTTTTAAATTCATTCCATTGATATTTTTTATGGAATGAATGTTATAGTGATGTATATGTCAACTCAATCGATTGACAATTGAATACATGGCACTTATCAAAAGGATAAGTACATATGCTGCTAAAAAATTATAAAAACCCAAGTTTAAAAGTATCATAATTTAAATGAATAAATTTGATTTTGATCACCGATTTCATAAACTACAGATAAACTATTATTATATGTTATTTCATCAATTTATTAACTTTCGTGGTAAATTGGTGTTGATTTGTGTTCAGTCATGTAACCGCATAGCAACATCTTTCAAGCATTACGGTAATGTCATATTCAAGAAACGTACCATATATATATATATTAACAATTTTAAAAATATGTATATTGTTAATCACTATAACGTTAAGTAAGACCATCGTTGTAACAGCAATGGTAAAAAAACAAACTTACGATACTAATTTCAGGTCTTAACGAGTATGGATGTTAATGGATTAGCATGTTTAGAATTCTATAAGGTACTGCGTACGTAGAGTTTCTTCTCTACCAAGCTGTATTTCTCTACAGTGCAATTTAATTTAACTTTGAGACAAAAATACACACTGCCTTTGTATGTGATCAGCACCTTTATCGGTCGACAAGTTTACTAAAGGAGACAATTTCATGTTCGTCTCTATCCTTTGTGTATTATTTCTGTCGGCATCAACTCAATATTTAAATAGAAAATGTCTGTAGCCCTCCGCAAATTCAAATTTTCTGTCGAAATATTTGCAATTGTAATTCTGAAAGCGTGTATTTACATTTCTCCTGTCATTCGTGATATGAATAACATTTATGTAACGAACATTTATTTCTCTTTAGGTTGTTTATAGTCTTAAAGACTGATAACCTTATATGTAAAATAATTCACACATTAAATTAATGTCTCCAGTATACCAATCAAAAGTCAAAATGATCAGGTTCCAATTCCACCTAATTCCATTTAAGAATTTAAATTTAGAAATCGTTTGTAGAATTGGAGCCAGACTGTGGATTTGTTTGGGGTTCTATGACCTGTCATATTGTTTGTCCTGTCATATTGTTTGTGGTTCTATGACCTGTCAAATTGTCGACCTTTAATTTCTTTCCTTGCGCGGCTCATATATTTATTTTTGGGCATTATATTTCTTTATTTCAAATTAATTCGTATGTAATGGATGTATATGATTTGATATTTGTCTTCATACTACTAACAGCCATTACCGCTGACTATCATTGTGTTTGTATCAACTTGAATATAATCATAATTTAAAAAATCAATGCATGGGCATATAATCAATTATACTCATAATCAAAGATATATACTTTTTATTCACCAATGTATTCAGTATTTACCTGAGGACAACCACACCATACTTAATTTAGTTGAAGATTTTTCTCAAGGAGAGCTCCTTGTATTTGTTTTATCAAATTTAAAAAAAATAAATAAAAAAATAATGAAACATTACAAAGTTTAAAGGATTTCTTTCTGCGACACTGAACGACTTCCTTTTGTAATATAGTGTATAAATGAGTATAGGAGAAATGAAAGATTTTCAGTCGTAATACTTCCAATAGTTATTCCTATGGTAACCTCATGGCCGACACTTCAAATTAGGAAACATTCAAATACCCAGTCTGCTACATAAAGGAGCTATTTTCCAATGCGGGTGCTTTGTCAGCCGTAAAGGTATCATAACAAAGGATGTAATATGATTTGTTGTCTTTGTACATGATGAGGAATTGATTCTGAAACCTAATCATGAAAGTGATAATAAATATGAAAATGGATAGTACAACGTATTCGTATGTTACAGAACGCAAACTGGCTTCTTTGAGGATAAATATCAATTGACAATTAAATTTTTGCACAAAAGATTTTCAATGCTGTTTCAAAATACAACCCTTCTCTATCCGTAAGTTTATATTCAACTAGATGAAAATAGACTAGAACAATATCCGCTTAAGTTTACAATGTCCTTGACCACGTGCACAGCGTTACAGACATTTCACATAAAATATAGTTTAACCAGTGGCCGAGTGGATAGTAACGTTCCAAAGCTACATTTCCTTTCACTCACATACATCTAAGAGGGTTTCGGGACTGGTTTTCCTGGCACTCACATACATATAAGAGGGTTTCGGTACTGGTTTGCCTGGCACTCACATACATATAAGAGGGTTTCGGGACTGGTTTGCCTGGCACTAATATAAATATATGAAGGTTTCGGGACTGGTTTGCCTGGTACTAACATACATATAAGAGGGTTTCGGGACTGGTTTGCCTGGCACTCACATACATATAGGTGGGTTTCGGGACTGGTGTGCCTGGCACTCACATACATATATGAGGGTTTCGGGACTGGTTTGCCTGGCACTAACATACATATAAGAGGGTTTCGGGACTGGTTTGCCTGGCACTCACATACATATAGAGGGTTTCGGTACTGGTTTGCCTGGCACTCACATATATATAGGAGGGCTTCGGAACTGGTTTGCTTAGAAGGAAGATGATGTGACTTGCCGCACTATGTCTACGGCGTGATATAGCATAATGACAGCTCTACTTTTATTTGCGCATACCGTCAAAGCTAATTGTATTGTTTATTTCTAACGATGTGATTCATCCCGTATGACTGTTTCTTACATAGGAAGCAATTTATATAAATGTTTACCACGTGAGACAGTCACATGTTCTGTATTGATGTGTGTCGCAAATAAATGTGCCAAATGAATTATTTACATATCAACTATACTGAAAAATATTAAAAACACAGTACAGGTGTTTTACAACACTTTTTTCTCCCGCAATTTCTGTCAAATTGATTAAAATCCTAGACTTCAATCCTTTGAGACACATTTTTTTTTCACACTGTTTATTTATGTAACAGCTCTATCTAGGGTTTCAATTATCCGACCTCACGGGTCCTGAGAAACACTGTCTAATACATTTATCTTTTGTTACATACCGGTTGCAGGCCTTAATTAATTTGATAAATTCAGAACTGTCTGTATTTCTATAACACTACATGCCGTGTCAAAGTGGCATTTCAATTATATTCATTGGCGTCATCAGACGTGTACTTAATTATGTCATCCAGTTTACCAATTGTTTCGACAGTATTGGAAGATATGGTTGAGATTCTTTGGACGATCATTTTAGGTTTGATTTCATTATATACCATTTTGCATAGCTGGAAAGAAATTCGTAAATAATGTTCAAAAACATATATCAAATGTCACTGTGGTCCTGTTCTACAATTTATTCAAATTGCATATTACTATCTAATTTGCTTTCTAAATTATTTTAGAACCGAAAGATAAGTATTTTAAATGGAATTAATATTCAATTAATCAATCTATTACCTCCAAAGTAGAAGATATACAAAATACATGTATACATATTTTAACATAGTTAAATTATCACAACACAGCAAACAAATGCGCAATGCAATAAATTCATAAATATAAATAATGAAGTTTTATTAGGTTATATTCTCTACTTCCAAAATGTCATGGGGTTGTCGTTCTTGTGCGACAGTAAATGTATGTCACACTTATCCATAATAGTCTGTTCCAAAATGCTAAGCTGAAAATCTCTCCCAGTTTTTTAACTGATATATTATCCCGCAAGAACGACAACTCGTTCATTACCATAACATACAGATTAATACTATGGAAGACCAAATTAAAATGAAGGCAATGTTTCAGTTGTCACCAAAGGTCGTTATCGCCAGTTTTAATGGAAACAATATCTATTTAAATAATACGTTCGGATAGAAACCTTCAACAAGATCCCATCTATTGTTGTTTGTCCTCTAGACGCGGCTGCAAATGACCATCTTACTCTCCGCTTACCGGAAGTAAATGTCTCATTAGAGATCACGTGACCAGGACATATGTGTTGGTAGTCCGGGGAATCATTTGCGCGACGGTAACAAACATCTGTAACGAGTTTCAGCAACTGGTTCATTTTACTGCACAATTTACATCAAGAACAGGAATTTGCCAATGATTCAACCAAATTCTGATCACATTGAATGTCGATGATAGAAATCTTGGAAAATTGTTTGAAATGCATATCAGCAAAATGTTAGGGATTTAAGAACAAAATAAAGGAATGCATTTAGAAAAGAAAGTATTGAATATTTCTTAGTTATTATTAACAAGGAAAAGTACAAAGTCAACGAGATAAACATTTACTATGAAAAGACGATCTGCTCCCTTTTGTTTTATTCGTGCATACACTTCAGTCCAAATTCATTTACACATACATATATTTATAACAAAACTCTTTCCGTCAGATAACATTGTAAATTGTGCATGTCTTCAAGAAAAGTGGTTGTTATAATTGCGACCCACTGCGGGGCAATTGCCTGAATTGTATAACCTTCATCCACACCAGACAAATAACTGCATCCGTACACGGCCTGACTGACATGGAGTAAGTGGCGATACATTAAGTCACACCACATATAAATTGTTTTCTCACATGTTCAAAGAGCATGATTTAGAAACATTTTAAGGAAATTAACTTGTCAGTTCGTAAAGGCACTACATAAAGCGAGGTTGTTATTTGGCTGAATTTTCACATCAGTACAGGGGAATTGCTTGATCGACAATACAACATCCGCGCTGTCCCAGATTTACTGTGTTTAAGTCCGTGATAGAAAATTATACATATTGGGATAAAAGATAAGACCCAACATGTATGTGAGATGTTTATATCGCAATGTCAGAAAATCAATGACTTAAGTCTTTTTAAATATTTTCACATTTTTATGATAGCTAAATCGGTGAGAAGTAATTATGTCAAATAGCACGTAATAAATTGTACGTACCATAGTATGTTCTCTGAACACAAAAGTTACACGACAGACTATTTATTTATATTTATAAATAAAACATTAATAAACATTTGACCAAAGTGGATAATATTTCTCCTTTATAGTAATTACGTCAAACTCTTGGTCAACGTCGGACTTCTTAGTATGTCAGCCCAGTTGAAGTACCAGTACATTACGAATTCTGACCCCATGTGAAAATTATCCTTTACTTTCAGAAAATAGTACATACGTTAAAGTTCCTTTAATAATGGGGAAGTCTTTTTTACTTCAACTATACCTACATACATGCTTATTATCATAAAACCCTTTGTCTATTATTTCAATGCAGTCTATACATCCCAGTTTAATATACTCAAATGTTTGAATTTAAATCATCACCCAGTTACACCTGTTTTCGAAAGCATGAGGACAAATTCTCAGGTTGCCGTTTTATAGATAATTCTTGCTGTATAACATTCACAAATCAAATATGAACAGTAATCTATCTACTACACCTTCTCTGTGATAA
>CM037781.1:71286637-71336637 GCA_021229015.1 Solen grandis | reverse complement strand
TTCGCTTCTATGCGGCCCCACGGAGGATCAATGAAATAGAAACCTTAATAAAATAAAAGCAAAATAGTTTGGAAAAAAAAAGTCGAAAAGAAAAACTGCTGCAAATTAAATAACTCTAGATGCATTTCGAAAATATTATAAAATCTTGGTAGCGTCATTTTATAATTTTAGAAATGAAAATAAGAGGTGATTTGCATAACCTCAATGATATTTTTTTCTGAGATTAAACAACCCATCACTGTTCATTTTTTAAGGTACATGTACCATAAAATGTCTTAATGGAGGTAAAGCATTCGGTAGTAAAACCTCATATGAAGACCACCTCAATATAATGACCACCTCGCTATTAAGACCACGATTTTCAGGACCCCGTTCCCATTCACATTGCTTTAACTCGACTTGATAATCAGACCACCTTCATATTACGACCAGCTGACTGCGGTCCCATGACCGGTCGCATTATTGAGGTTTTACTCTATTTGTTTATTAAATTAGTATTTTGCTAAAACTGTAGTTGTTTTATCGCCACTTTTCAATTGTATATTTGATGTTTGTACTTACCCCGATAAATTGATGAAGAGAATAATATGACCACAATTCATGAAAAAAATTGTGTGTAAACGATTTAAACAATCATTACGATATAACTATTGTTAGTTGTATGTCCAAAACATTCACCACTGTAATACATAAACATCTCGATACAGTTCATAATGAGCCAAACATTATTCATTTTCAACAAATTTATCAAATATTACAAAAGAACAATTCACATACATTAGTTCGGATTCAAATTACAATTAGGATGATTGAAAGGTAAATTGGTCGTTGATACAATATTTTACTTTAAGTTATGACATTTGAATGAAATTTTAGATCTTAACCCTTTCCCTCATAAAGACTCATTTTGACGCACTCAATAGGTACCACATAAAGCCTGATCTGCAGATAACCACAGTTAAACCTTACCAAATTTAATTGCAAAATCCTCATTTCCAGACCACTGAGGAGCAGCGAACAGCATAAAACCTGATCAGCCTGCGAGTTACTCGCAGGCTGATCTGGTTTTATGCTGTTCGCATAGGTCTTTTCATGGTTTCCTCTATGAGGGAAAGGGTTAATGGTTGTCTGGTATAATTCCAATGTTTATATTAATTAAAATGATCACAAGTCAGTTTGGCTTACTTTATTATGTTGTCATACGTATTCTGGATGAAAATAAAATATTCTTCTTTATATGTGTTGATACGATACACTGTTTTGATTCTACTAAAAGTAGGGCAAAGTTAACTGTTGAAAACCCTGTTCTGTAGTCCAATGGACCGTTAACAAACAATTTTTCAATTACTTTTCAGTGCTATCCCCCCAAGCGATTGAGACCCCCCCCCCCGCCTTACTTATTTTTTCCCTTCAGGCTGTCTACACCTTGAAAATAGAGAACCTAGGTTTGGTCTCCTACTCATTTGATAAATATGCATTTCTATAGGAACGTTTTCAACAAAAGAAAAATGCGTTATGCCTAGTGAACACATATTCTGCCAAGGCCGCTGTAGCAGAAATTCGAAAATGTTTGTTTTGTAATAAATTCTTATTTAGTATGTATAAATAATAAATACTACCAGTATATTTTAGCAGATATGACTTATTCTAAAATTGTTAATACCTCTTTTTTCCCAAATATTTGCATGCATATTGAAAAAGGAATGTTTTTCATAAAGTAAACTGTACATGTACTCTCATGATAAGGGCAAAGTATTATAGTTTATTATCATTTCTTCAATTTCACGCCGAAGCCTCTCGTGTTTCGATTTTACGTAATAAATATTTATTGCCTACTTGCGTTTCACGATAATTGAACAAAAAAACCTATTTCTACATACTGAAGAATCAAACACCTAATGAAACAGATTCCGGTTATATTATATCATGTACATTTATTTTGTGGTAAAATAAATATTGAAAAATAAAGTCAAGAATAGAAATCCTGTGAAATCTCGGATTACATGTGTTGAAATTCATATAACGTCAAAATTCATATAACGTCAAAAATCCTATTAGATCTACAATGAATATTAAATTATCGCACTAAATGTGTATTTCATTTGAAACTATTCATTACCAACGTGACGCATGTCTTTAGCGTCTTCTTTGACTGGCTCAGACAATTTCAAAGTCAAAAGGTCAGTGAAGAGAATTGGCATTTCGAATTTGACACGGAGTAAATTGCCTTCGTGACATACCACTTTTTTTTTTAAATTCAAAATGGAACAAATCTAAATGTGTTACTAGTTATATAATTTCTGTCCTATGTTTTATTTTCGTTAAGCTGATCTAGATCAGCGGGATCGTCCTATAATCTAGATCTGAAACGAAACGATATAAAAGTCTGATTGCCTTCTCAGTTACGAGTTCAGTTACGTGCTTTTGCGAAATGCACTTGAATTTATTTTTGGTGGGGTTAACGTCCCGGCGACAATATTTAAGTCATTTGGAGACTATGTCTAATTGAAACAAATAAATTGCTACCACAGTGTCACACCGCAGACATGCAGTATAGTACCATATACAGTCACATTTTCCTTACAACGGGGCTATCCTGAGTACATTTTGAGCGCAAAAGGAAGTTACCTGTACCATGTTGAATAACGGCTTTGGTATGTCGCGGTCGGGGATAGAACCAAAAGCCTCCCGCTTCCGAGGCGGACGTTCTAACCTCTCGGCTTCTGGGTTCGGTCAGCCAACCTCAGTCTAACCTCAGTTTAAAACAGTGGTACTTTTAAAAAGCGTTTGATGACTACAAGTCTTTATAGTCCAAAATCGTTCGATTATATATAAGTCTGGTGTTGTAAAGTAAAATGTTATCCAATTACTCATTCAGACATGTGGGTTTTGAATCGATTTGATTCCCCCCAACATCAGGAACCATTCATACGACGTCATAAGTGCAAACGATGGGATTGCCAAATGTGACATTTCTTTGTGTCTGAATTTAAACTTATTTCATTCCCACGCCCTGATTCTATAATATAAAATATATCTGCACATTGTTAGTGAATTGCAGTAAAGCAAGTGGCTTGTTTTTTTTTTTTTTTTTTTTTTTGCTTCAACTATTGTTTATCATTTAATATCACGTTTAATGTTTCAGTACGGACTGCTATTGATGATGATGATGATGATGATGATGGTTATGATGATGTAACCTGGAGGTTATATAGCGTCATCAGGTGGACTCTAACCGTCATGGGATAATTCAACCCCGTCTTTACTACATCCTCTAGTTGGCGGGGTCACCCATGAAAAATTGCCAGGTCTCCAGAGCGGCTCTCCGGTGAGATTGTTTTAGCTCATTTAATTTCATTTGAAATAGCTATTTATTTAGCCTCCAGTGAAAGAAAGAAATAAAGGACATCAGTAATGAGATGGTAATTTTAAGGCAACGTCTCTCATATACTTCTTTATAGAATAGCATGAATATCAGAAGTATTATAAACGTGTAATGAAATTCGAATGAAAGAAGGAGCATGTCTATCGACACTAAGAATGTTTTCATAGGACGGTATTAAGACGGTTTATTTCGTACCGTAATAAGTTTATAAGCAGGATAAAACTCGCTCAATGTTTTGAAAATGGTCTTATTAATTCGACTAAATGTACATGTATCAGTATTATGTTTGTTATTATTGGGGCTAGTGCTATGCCAAAACATAATACATGTATACCGTCCCCGGTAGTCGAGTGGTTAGAGCGTCCGCCTCGGATGCGGGAGGTCGTGGGTTCGATCCTCGGCCGGACATACCAAAATCGTTAAAAAAATGGTACTATCGTAGCTCCCTTGCTTGGCGCCCAGCATATAAGAGTTGTTTCAGGACTGGTTGGCCCGGTATCAGGATAATGTGACTTAGTGTGGTATCATACCACATGTCTACGGCGTGATACTGCAGTGTGGCAGCACTATATCTGTCTCAAGTACACATCGTATGCAAATGGCTGAAATACTGTCGGTGGGACGTTAAACCCAACAAACAAACAAACAATAAACAAATTTACATAATTTATATCACATTAATGAAAGATATGCAAATGTTAACTAGACAAGTAAATGCTAATTCCTTTTTTTCAATAGTTTTGTGTTGGCGTTTGGAGAAAGCATCTAGAAAACGTTTTCGCCTTTTGAAAAGTTTATCTTGAAAACAAATACTTGTTAAAACAGGGAAAATTACTTTCGATGTAAATTTCCTGTTGTACATGCATGAGTATTCTCATATTGGTACAATACTAAAACTTCCCATGGTGTGTCAGACAAACATTTTGACCGCGGGCTGTTACATGGACTATCAGATCCTTGTCTATGTCGTGAAACGCAGTGGGCATGCTATCATAAGTGGTTTGTCATTCCTAATTTGATGCAATCTTTGTATCTGTTGAGTCTGATCACCAAGTTAGTTTATGAGATTGTAGAATAACACGTGACTTTGCGTGCATGGAAGCTCCGTCGTATCATTGACTTTGATTTAAAATCGACACTAAACGCCATGTTGTGATTCAATACGACATGACTTCTTCATATAATAAGACCGGTTGCTTACTTTTCGTTGCGATAAACACGCACAGATCCAATTGCAAAACGTACTAAGTACATGCATGGATTGTTTAGCTAAAGAAATGTTAAGAACCGATCTTGATTTAGGCCTATATACGATGTCTAATTGAGACCGATATAGGGCTGCCAACACTGCAGTATTACGCTGTGGCATGATACCACACCCAGTCACATTATCCTGATACCGAGCTAACCAGTCCTGTAACTACCCTTATATGCTGAGCGCCAAGCAAGGGAGCTATAACAGTACCATATTTTACGACTTTGGTATATCGCGGCCGGGGATCGAACCCACGACCTTCCGCTCCCGAGGCGGACGCTCTAACCACTCGGCCACCGGTGACGGTATAATCATTTCCAATATCTTGCTTGTCTAACTTTTAGATGCAAAGTTTCTTATTCTGATTGCTGACTAAGCATTCAGCAGGAGCGACAAATAGTTCAAGTACTTATTTTGGTTTTAATATAAGGTTCGCAAATTTTGTAAAACGATTGTGTCTCTTTTCTTCAAAGTATAACCTATGTTCAGTTAATACAATAAAAAATAATTTCATATTATGAATTGTATTTAAATCCCCTCCCCAGAAAAAAAAAAAAAAAAAAAAAAAAAAGGGGGTTGGGTGGTAAACTAAATGATTTAGTTTCCTGTTATATGTCATATGTTCATTTATCTCGCTTTGCAACTTTACCACTAACCGTATGTCTTAGCTACTGCCTTTGTTCTCAGAAAAGTACGACATTGTTAGATAACAACGACCAGTCTATTCGACATCAGTACATCAATTATTTTTTTTACAAAGAAGAACAAATAGCAAATGTTAGTCGCAGATATAATGAACTTTTATATATCATCATATCATTTGTACTCATCATATTTATTACAATTTGAAAAATAAATTTGTTATTCATTCGGAATACCCAGTCCTATTTATTAAGAAAAACTAACATTATTTTTCAGTATTTTCTTATACTATGACATCAATTACCATTTAATGGAGCTAATATTTCAAAGTTACCAATACTTACTCATTTTTTTTTATCCAGAACTGTATCATGTTATCTTGAAATGCATATCATCTGGCCCACTAACTGGATGGCACTGCCAGTATTTATTTATTTAGAAGATAATTAAATCGCACATTTTTAATCAACCTCTAACTCATCAAAACAATATACACACATTTATATATAATTGTACACACACACACACACATGCCTGCATGCATATTCACTTATACATACATACATACATGCATACATACATACATAATTCGGAATAACTTTTCATTTTCACCATTCCGATTAATACCTTACACGAAACGTAAGATACTTTGAATGGAACCTTAGGAAAGAATTAGCACTGCCAGTATTTATGATTTTTCACAATCGCCTCGAAGTAAGGAAAGAATTAGCACTGCCAGTATTTATGATTTTTCACAATCGCCTCGAAGTAAGGAAGAATTAGCACTGCCAGTATTTATGATTTTTCACAATCGCCTCGAAGTAAGGTAAGAATTAGTACTGCCAGTATTTATGATTTTTCACAATCTCCTCGAAGTAAGGTAAGGCTCTTCTTGGAAATGAAAATAAAATGAAATTAAAACAATAAAACGGGAGAATGATGTTTAATTCATTATTAGTATCGCATCTTCATCAATTTCATCTATAACTTTTATGTGTAGAATTAGTGAAGCAAACCACAACTGATAACAAACTATACAGTGCTGTAGGCGCTTTTACAGTTTCACTGGCTCCTAGAAAACCACGAGATAATAGATTTGTGTAGGAGTTGTACTTTTTGGAAATGAATTGCGATTTTTTTCCAATGATGTTATCTACCGTGAATACAAATGATATACGTATGTTTCCTCGATCTATACACTCCCAATCATTTAATTTCTAATTCTTAACACTGTAAAGGATAATGGAAATAAAAATAATGGTCAGCGATCATCAAACGGATCAGCAAGCCAAATCCCCAGTTCTCATCCTGAGGTTGACTGTTCTGTCAATTTCCCCTACTATCTCAAAATACATGCGTAATGTTATATGAAATCAAAATGATTGAAGTTCAATAGACTTATATTGCCGGCAAGGTAGGGGGTTGGGGGTTACGGTTAAGACCCCATGTGTGACCAGATAATCCACTAGCATTGAAACCAGTAAACCCGCTTTGGTGAATTTTTGGATTATATTTTTTTTTCAAAATATTTTACTGACACTAATGCCTACGGCTATTTACCAATACATATTTTGTAGAAGCATAGTTTCTAGTATCTTAAAATAGTTTTTTTGAAGAAATTCCAACCATTAATAAAAAAGATACAAAGATAATATCATGGCTGAGACGATCATCTACTCTTTCAGTAGACAAACTCAACCTTATTCGCACTGTATGACATGAAATTCCACATGTTGCACATATAGAACTGATGTGACGGTCAAATATTCGGATATACTGTCACATAAGTAAACTTCATTCAGTTTTGAAAGTAAAAGAAAATATTACGGAAATTAATATGACCAACATCACAATTATCTTAAGAATGTGCATGGGTTTTGGATCGAACCCTGAACCCAACTGACATGTATTTCTAAACTTTTCGATGCATTATTCGTTTCGTCTACAGCTCACTCTGTAGAAATTGTTAACAATGCGCTTTACCAATCTTAGGCGATGAGTTTATTTAATGTTATTTCTGAAAGAATGAGAGATTAAATATAATCCTAGAGCTGAATTTTCTTACGATGGTCCTCCTATTAAAATGTTAGTTTTAATGGTAAATGAACTTCAGAGACAAGTTTTGATAGTAGGTAAGCTGCAAAACATACAGTTATAATGATTCATGAGAAAAAATGGAGGCGCCTTTATAGCCTTGAAGGGTATCACAACCCAGGGTTAAAGTACCTAATTACGAAGTGTTTAAAATCGAACCCGTTTGGGGGCAATATTTTGATATGTCCACATTTTCCTCATGAGATATTGCTTTGTTTGTTTATCTACTGTTTTTCCTCTCATATTTAATTTGTTTTTTATTTTCATAATGTCTAGAAAGCACTCATCAATGAACTTTTCCAATGAGCGTTTTTTGTTTTTGTTTTCGTTTTGTAACATTGATAGATCACTAGCTATAGTAAACTATCTACGCCCTGTTTAATTTCCTAGTTCAATCACATTTCACGGAAGTGTAAAACTATTATTGATAATAACTGCATGTCGAGAAATGTGTTTCAGTGTATATGGAAATATATCCCATCCATAGATAAGTCATATGTTTGTCATTACGGATATTGTCATTCACAATCTGCATTCTACAGACCATTGAAGAATTTGATTTTCATACGTACCTCCGTTTTTTTTAAATATATCCCATCCTTAATTGTTTGTCTTTGTTTTTGTTTTTTTGTTTTTTTTTTTGGGGGGGGGGGGGGGGGGGGGTTGAAGTCATTTATCGGTCGTATTTCATTTATTTTTCAGAGAGATATTATCTACCAGAGACAGCTATATTTTAATCTTATCTTCGGCATCAACTACGTCACTCTCCAACACCGGGGATACGTTACTTAAATTTACATGACACTAGTGACTGAATCTGACAATTTAAAATTCTCCCATACCTGGTTGCGAATCAATAGATTATGAGATCGAACCCGTTTGTAGACAACAATTTGATCAGGGCCCCATCAATAATGTATCAAACAGCATTTCATTTCTATTCTTTATAAGACAAACAGCACAGGTAGTGAAAATATAACCACATTCAAGTTGTAAGTAGAAACGAACTTGTCACAATTTTAAAAGAAGGTCTTGTATAAAACATTGATTGACATGTACGTACATGTGCCTTATTGCTAATGATTTTGAGTATTATATGAGTACTCTTTAACGTTAGCATTAACGCATGTCATACACAGTGACTGACACATGATAAACAAAGTTAGTAGCAGGATACGGCCTGAAAGTAGCACTCAATTATCCTAGCTCTTTTCCTTTGCACCTCCTTCAATTCGTTTTCGCTACCTCCTAGTTCCCGGAATGTTTCGTAGGCCACATCCATCAGCCGATGCAGTAGACGGTCCGCAATTTCCTTCTCTCGAGAAAGTCCCTGTAAATATCAAACATATCAAACTTAAACTTTAAAACTAATTCCCATTGTTTTAATTGTACTTACTTTTCTTTTATTTCAATCACCCGTGTATGTAAGTTATATTGTGCCATTCCTAATATTTTCAAGTCGTTTTTTAAATATGTTGATGAATGCAATGGTACTACTGTATTACAAGCATGAATTTACATGAATGAAGTCAATTTTGAATACACTCGGAAGTCAAAACCTATGTAATTAAAATCTGAAACTTAAAAAGTAAACTAAACATTCGTATATTCAAGTTCAGTGCATTTCAAACAACGGCTCATTTTCCGAGGTTCTACTTCAAATTAATTGTTTTACTTATGCAAAGATGCAATTATTTCTAACAATTTTCAAAGATTCGGGAACTATCCATGTCAATTTTAGGAAAATGTCTGCGAAAGGGGAGGCGAATTAATTTCCAGTTTGATTTTAATATGTTGGAGATTCTATCGACATCAGTTGGGCTTATCCTTTAAACTACAGAGGACAGTTTTATCTTGCATACCGCCATAAAAACAGTTGCACTTTTCTATGATATTATTTTTTTTTATTGCATTTATTTGCGGTAGGTTTGCAACTTTAAAATATAAATAACCTGTTTATATATTGAATTATCATACTTAATTAAGTAATTGATTGATCAAAAGAACTGAATTGATCATATATAATAGATACAAAACAACTGTGTACAATGAACGAATAAATGAATAATAAAGTAATACCTAAAGTACAATAATAAAATTGTGTTTAATATTTACATTAGTAAACTATCGATATTTTTGCAACATATTCTGTGTATTATGTATTTAACCCTTTCCCTCATACAGACTCATTTTGACGCACTCAATAGGTACCACATAAAGCCTGATCTGCAGAAAACCACAGTAAAACCTTACCAAATTTAATTATAAAGTCCTCATTTCCAGACCACTGAGGAGCAGCGAACAGCATAAAACCTGATCAGCCTGCGAGTTACTCGCAGGCTGATCTGGTTTTATGCTGTTCGCATAGGTCTTTTCATGGTTTCCTCTATGAGGAAAAGGATTAAGATGCAGTGTACAGTCGCTGGTAGCGATAATAGCTGATCGGAGGAGAAAAAAAACTGTTTTAGTATTTGCTAATAATAGAGACACTTATTTGTAAATCATAAATGCATTTAACTACACATACCCGAACTTATGACTTATTAAAGTCTATGGCCAACATAGGCAAATATGACAAGTCCAATTGTTATAAAGACGGGTATCAATCACTAGAATTTTTGTTAAAATTTGAAAATATATCGAGGACAAATTGAGTATTTTATTTGCATATCTTATCTTAGTTAATATATTTCCGATAGTGTTCGGCAAAGATTTCTTAATAGATTCTGAAGAAAACTTTTTTCTATTACATAATGTGTTCACATTTTCAGGGAAACTAATCCACAAAATTGAAGAAAGTTACTATGTGGTAATGGATTTTTCATCTAAATAGCTTTAAATCCATTTTAAAAAGATATGTAACAAACATAATGGTATCAAATACAACTACGAAGTAGATGAATTTTAACATGAATGATAAATTTGACTGATGGTTAAACGCTTTTTTGAAATGAATCTTGTTCTATCTGCAAAGTTGAGTCTAAATTACGTCATCTATTGTGTGACCAAAATTACCAAATAGGTTACGAATTTTAACAACAAGATATAGTGCTGAATAATGGCTAAATACAAATTTATTTAAAACTTCATTGTTCTTGTTTTCTATTTAAACTACCCAAACCATTTTATTTCTTAATGATCAGTGTTAGTAGTTAATATAAGGTAATGATTCATGACAACTAAGTCATGCATTTCGTCAAACAGGAATTGTGACATGCCTTTTCCCGAATTTAAAAATTCAAGCGTTGTCGTTAAATCTGTGATACTTATTGGAGCTTACGAAAAGCGTTGATTCAGGTTCGATCCTTTATTATGTCAGAGTTCAAATCATAACGTAACGTACAAAGTGACGTCAACGTCATACACGTGCAAAACGACGTTACGTTAATTGGAACGAAATCCATAACACGTATTTCTTAGCGTAAAGTTTTATCTAGTGGGTAATATACGATCGATGCAAAATGCGTTCGATAACTGATTAAGGAGAGGCCGACAGAACCCGATATTACTCCTTAAGTCGGATAGTTATAACTGTAAAGTTGGAACAAAACAATTGGACATAATACGACTGACAGCAAATGTACCTTTCATCGTATTTCGATAATAAAACATTGACTTTACTTTGCTGGATAGAAATGTTTATCTTGAATGAACATGGGATGCCAATGTCCAAGTATTACCTGTTAATATGTGATGGCACATGATAATTCAGTCCTTTGTGTTGACATGTTTGTGAGAATCCGACATTATGATCAATATTTCAGTCTCCACAACCTCAGATATATTGATAATCATTTGTATGCGTTTAATCTACATTGTTCTATCTGACTTCAAGGATCATTTCTGATGAAACCTCATCCTTTATTAGTTAGATACACTTATTTAATGAGTACATGACGTATTGATCTACCTGTCAAGGAAAACCTTAAATGCGATGATTAAAGAGGATAACGCCGTATATGTTTCTCCGCCGTGGAGGAAATGGGAACTTGATATGCACGCATTCTATATTTTTTATTATAAAAAATACAAATTACAAGTGGAACAGAACAGAACAGACATTACATAAATAAAAGTGGCAACCGTGAATACTAAGAAAAGTAATATGCAATGTTAGTCCTCACTAGATAAAATACCCCGCAGCCTGCACAACAAAAAATAATTAACATGAATATTGCCAGTGGTAATAAGAAAACATGATGTTTGTTTGATAAATTGCAGCTGTTACCAATGATGCTGATAACGCTGATAAAAAATAATGAACCAAGCTTCTAAAGTCTGTGACGTCCGCCGACAGTCTAAAACCATTTAACTATGTCTTACCTCAGTGTATTCGACATGGCTTAAATTCGGAACTTCTTTGACGTCACTGCCGTGAGGGATGCAATCAACCGTGGCAATTACACCAAATATCAGAACAATAGAAACTCGGATTAAGTCACTTGAATACATACTTAGGATACGTTGCCTCTAGCAATATATTTCTACACTAAGGTCCGAAAATTCCACAACTGTGAAAAATATATTTTCAGATGAAGCAGTATATATACTGTAAGGCTTGGTTCAAGCAAATCTTATTTCCTGAACAATCACGGTTTGAAAATCAGGAAATGAAACATAATGACAGTCGTGCAAAAAGTATTTAGGCAAGTTAGAAAAATCATCTTAAACGATTTGTCGGATGGAGTAGATTTGAATAGACCCTGAAAGAGAAGTCACTTGTAACATTCATTAACAGATGAAACCCTTGGCCACGAGAACAATACCCTTTTATGTCCAATTAAGAATCGAATCTTTCGTTTTTAGGTTTCTCTACCGGCATATGTAAGAGTTCTAGGTAATAGAAGTCATTAAATGCTATTTTGCAGCTTTCTTTTCAGACAAGATTGCTTTGTCGTATAGAGAGCGATTTTCCCAAAGGAGGGAAGGAAACAAGGCCTCAAATTTGGTATGTCATCTGCAAAAGTAATTGAATTTTATGGCTTGAACCATTACTCGTAAGACTGGTCGCCGTTAGGGATTTTTATTCACGACAGAAATGAATGAATTCAAAGTTGAAACTCAATATTCGATCTATTGTCATAGCGGCTTCAGCTGTTGCATTACATACCAAAGTGTCTCTAATTGTCTAGCGGCGTTATAGAAGACCTGTGCACGCCACGGCAGATAAAAGTGACTCAACACCAGTGCCAGTTTTTTTCAGCAGCTTAAGGGTCAATGTATTTTTCGTTTTATTAATGTAACCACACGATAATCAATCAATCACTGAACAATTCATACATCAATCACATTTTCGAGATAATAAATCGATTGAAAAAAAGTTAAAACTTTTACAAAAAGAGCAAGATATCGGGCCGGAGATAAGTACTTTTTTATTAATTTTTTTTACAATAGACTCATTGAATTTCCATCCATTCTATAAATTAAAGGCCAAACAAAGAAATGAGCTGAACTCTAGGTATCCCTAAAACATTTTTTTTTCTTTTCCTAAAATGAATGTTAACCTTGTTAGAAATTGGATGTAATATATTTTCCTTTCAGGTAGCAGTTCAGTTTTCTTTTATTTGTTGATAGAATTGCAATCTTACCTTTCATGAAGGCAAAAGAGTGTTATGCGTGTCGATTGTGTGCGGAGGAAAACATGTATGAAAGAAACTTAAGGCACAAATGACATTTGGTATTTGCTAATGCTGTATGTTTGGAAAAGTAGCAAGTTGCCATTTTAGGCAGCAAAGTCGGTACTTACTTCTGCTAGTTTAAACATTTTGTACACCATTACATGAAACAAACCAATTAGTAACTTGCAAATTGGTCAGGCTACAAGTTCGAAAACTTTGTTACGGCCCTCATTATGCATGACTTAACGAGAGTAAATGGCAGATAACAATGAAAGAATGCAAGAAGTTGCAAAATCAATTAAGAATGGTGTTACTGTAGTTTTGATCAGTTACTGTTTCAGCATATATTTTCTGGATAGGTGACTAATCTTGCGACTTTGAAATGATAATGTCATTTGCAGTCGTTGCCAAATGGGAGAAAAAAATGTTTAAGATTTTCGATCGTATGGTTGTACATAGTAGGACTTGGCAAATAGTCAAACAACACTAAATACATGACCAGTTGACCCGTTTCCATATACCACAGGCCTATTAAACACTCACTGCTATACTGGATGATTTTAAGTTATAATTTAACATATTTTTTTTTAAATAAATCCAACTGAAAATAATTCCTTGCAGTAGAGATATAATTATCTTATAATATTGTTACATTTCCATTGTGATCTTTCCATATTTCTTTTTTAATTCGCAATATTCAATGATCTGCTGTGTGCCTAAACAATATTGTCCACTGGATTTACAGGAGTGTCCTATCTTTGTTTGATATCTGTGCATATAATAAATGGACAGACGCCTTGGGCACACCAACTTCCAGAGTATGATTTGCCGATGAAAACAAGTTAATGTCAATCAGAGAAGTAATTATTATTAATTTAATTTAATAACTTAAACTTATCTTATTTAGCATTGATTAGGAAACAAGTTCTTACAACTTATGCTTATCCCAATCGACGGTTCCTGGGTTGCACCAGTATGTGGCGCCTTTCTTAAAAATCCTTACCCAACAGTGTTCGAACGCATGATCTTCGGCATTTTACAGAACAGATCTTTATTTGATCTCAACGTGTACATTGCACATAGTTTCATCAACAATACAAATAAGTAATCTGGCACTGCTCGGTCGGCACTCTAAACTCTCCTTGCATATGACACAACACACTTAAACAAAATTATATCTCTACCCCACCACCACCCCCGCCCCCTCTCTCTCCCATCCCCTGGCATTGGCACTCATCCCCAACATTCTCTAACGTATACATATACCAGACCTTTGTTTGAATAAATTAAACTAATGCAATTATTAGTAAAGAGATTATACTTAAGTCGCAATTTTACAAATATGTCTAATAAGTTATTACATGTATATACCATTATAGTCATGGTCATTTTGAAGAACAAAATAGTAAAGATGAACTCATAATGCGAGAGTAGAAAAATCTTACATGTACCATGTTCTAAAGCTTCTTCTTTATATTTAGACAAATTTAATTAACAAAACCGCTTTTTTTATCTGTTTTTAACATCTTACAAAATATAATAAAACTTGATTTTATGTAGAATCTTTTGTCTATTAACGTTTTCTGATTTCGTTATAGCTGTGCAAATAAAAATGAAATGGTACTCATCTTCAATATCATTCTTATCACAAAATATACAATATCTAAAGTGTCTGTCAGTTACGAAATACCATTACTTTAGGTTTGTCTGTATTGACCTCTAAATCCCACTTACAACAATATTCATATAAATTATCTAGGGTATGCTGTAATTCCGAAGGAGACTTTCCAAATATAATCATATCGTCTGCAAAATACAATGAAATGATATAATGTCACCAAACTGCAACCCATTTTCATGCGAGTCCATAATGATAATTCCATATCCTCAATGAAAATAGCGAACCATTTCGGAGACATGACTTCCCCGTGTAACAACCCAATGTTCAGTTAGATTAAAATCAGTCTGAATGGTCATTTACAGTCTGGCATTTTACCACTTGACCACGACGCCCTATTTAATAAAAATCTATCGATGCCATTTTGTTTTAATTTTGTACGTTTTGCCAGACTATGTATGAAGCCGCAGAAATGTCTCAGAATACAACACAAGTATGTGTTTTATTATCAAAGGACTGAGCTATCAGATATAATCTTAGATATAATTTGATATACCATGGAGTGACCACCGAAAACAGATTGGTTATTGCAGATGTTTACAAACGAAGCAATTATATATTTTTTGTAGGCGCTTCTATCCATTAGTTTACCGACATAACTTAGAAGATATGTTGGAAGATTGTGGACAACCATGCATAGCATACTATTCAGTTCTTATATATCTGTTTTTCGCTGCTGATGAATAATATTGTTGGGGTGTCATAAATTATCTTGAAATGCATTACAAATTAAAAAAACTCAAAAAATTATGTTCTTGTGCATGTATAGCTAACTGCTAAATGCACATGAAACTGAAACAACAAATACGAATAACAATGTATGAAAGTCCTCAAATATTTTTAATAGGCGTTTGAATTCTTCATATGAAAATATGGATTTTTACTTTCTAAGCTTAACATAAGAATGTACATATTAAACATCCGGTCACAGTGTTTGACACACACACACACACACACACACACACACAGAGTGCCGACAACATTGTTTAGATAACGGGCTTCTGAAATCTAACTGCAGATTATGCCATATATATATGGTGTAACACTGGAGAGTTCTCATAAATACAGACAACGCCAAGCGTTGCACTTCAGAAAAGCTTTAACTCCAATGTGGATGATATTAACTTAAAAACAGGTCAAGGTTAAAAATATCTCTGAGTGACATTTGAAGAACGATTTTCAAAGGCTGCTGGTAGAACTCTAGGAAAAAATCAGAAGTGCACAACTTTAAAGAATTCGGATTCAAATTATTCATAAACATTACGAATCGTATGTTATGCAAATCTGGACAAACAGGCACCATCCTGTGTTGAGATCGGGCAGGTGCCCTTCTCTCGACACCGTATAGAACCGTGCCATGAGATACGTGATGGGAGTACACAGGTTCATACTTTTAGCTGCGATGACAGGCTGGCTACCATGCAATATCGATGTTAGGGTATTGGAATCGGCTTCTAAGCTTTGAGGATCAGCTCGTGTTTAGACAGTAGACTGACCAACAATGACAGTCGTTTTAGTGGTGCTACGTAAAACAATAACAGACAACCTTCGTTTGAAAGAAACAAATGATAAGATTATGAAAAAATACGTTACAGTGTGGGAACATTGAAAAAAAATCCTTAAACTTAACCTTTTATTTAAAAAATAATTTCTACGTGAATCCTATTTAATGTTGAATATCCAATGGCGTGAACAATCCCTACTGGCCAATTAGAGATGCGTTGTATTACCGTTACGTACCGAAATCAGACGCCATGTTGGCGAAATGTAATGTGTAACATCAAATCTATTACAGAAGAATATATTGTCCATTGGATTACAGTAGACGACAGTTTATATTCATATTTAATACATGCAAATAATGAATGTTCATATATTATACATGCATATATATATTGAGCAATAAATTTGTGACAAATAGGTCCAACGGACCGGATGTATAATATTTATTAACTTTTCACACAGGCTTCTTATATCGTAACAGCATTTTTATTTTATGTTCTGGATGTAAATAGCTTGAACGACCATAATACAAATAAAGTTTTATAGAGATTTGATCATGTTACGTGCGTAAAAAATCGGACAAGGCTTGTTTGATCGTTTTTCTATTTTTCGATAACACATATCCTGGTGCATTGATTTCGTTGAAAATCGAACCTATCTGAGAACACTTTATCAAGGGTTCATGCACTCAGATTCTCAAATACCTGGATTGCGTAATTTGTCTTTCACAACCTAAATAATTATGTATTACGAGTTACAACCGAAGTAATTGTGTATTACGAAATACTTTCTAAGACTAGAAGGAAATCACGAGAAACACGTCGAATGTATTACAATTGATATCCATTTTAAGAATATAGATGACAACCCATCACTTCAAATTCAGATGCACTTTACGACTTCTCCTTTTTTCGAGATGTATTGCTTAAGTATTCAGAGGATGTTGAAAATGTAAATGAAAGATAAATTGACCAGACGTGGTGAGTGGATAATTCCTAAACCAACCAGTGCTTTTGCTATCCTACATGTATGGTAAGCGTCATCTTACTTAAACGACCTTGATATATTGTCTGGGTCTCTTTTAGAGTATGTACTTGATCATATATTTATTACCTTGCTTCAAAACAGACTAAGAGATACTCACATTAGGAACTGCAGTTGATATAAGTTCTTCGTTTTATACTTATCGTAAATTTACATCTTAACCACATGCTAGAGAATTCTGAGAACAGAAATGTCATTGCAAATTCGTTGGAATTTTTGCAATGACATTTCTATTCTCAATATTCTAGCCATGATTTGAAGATTGAAGTAGGTTGACATAATGGTGCTCAAAGTAATGGTAGAAAATGTAAATTATTTAGTGACATTGCAAACGAGTTATTTTAGTATGTCTTTTATAATATAGTGTAATGACACACACACACACAACACACACACACATGTATTTAGCTACTGTATTATATTGCATGTTATGGTGATATTTATAACACAACAATTTGTTTGAGAGCTTTTAAATTGAAAAAAAAAATGATATGTAAAACCACTTGTAATACTTTTTTTATACATTTAATCCTTCTTAAATTCATGAAAAAGTCAACACGAGTTTCTCATTAATGAGTTATCATGTGGCAAATTGTGTATTATATCTCCCGAACCCCCACCCAATACATTCATTCATTTTATACATTATTAATTTTAAGTTATACGAGTATTAGTCAAAACTGGGCCATTATTTGTATTAAATTTGAACAAAAGTTATCTAACCAGTTCCATTAAAGTCCCAGTATCTTATAAATGTTAGACCTAAATCCGGATGCACTTACAACATATATAATTCAGTTTTAATTTGATCACTGAAAGACCTTGAGAAATGCCTAATTTATAGGCAAGATTCTAGAAAAAAATGCAAATTGTGGCTGTCTCGTTCTATATTTAGCTCAAAACAACGTCAGCCTAAAATTAACCTACAAGTTTGTTTTTTTTCAGAAGTTGGTGGATTTTCTTCCTATCTCCTCTACTACCGTGTATCAAGATTTATTCAGTCTATAGCAAAAGTCCATGAAACACCCCATGTACAACGAGACATCCGTGGTTTTACCCGAACAGTGGGTTTCAGAACAAGCTCCACCCATTTTTCTCACTATTTTGCCCTGTCTGAACAACTAAGGCTTCCGGGTGAATATTTCATTTTGTGGGCTTAATTAAATATTAAGAGGTTAATCAAACATCATTTGAGGCTTTGCTAATTAGAAATTTTAAAAAATATATTTTTCCTAGCTAAAACGCACTGGGGCTTTAATGTCACTGGATACTCTAAGTGAAGTATTACATCATTCAGTACAAAGTTCAACAGGGGCCGTAATTTACAATCAATTGAGACAAGAGTTATCTGCTTATGGACAGATTTTCGTAAAATTTACAGAAGTGTTTGTCATAACACAAAGGTGCGTCGCGCGCATCAACCAATTGCGTCATTTAAAGGCCAAGGCCACTTGAATTGTTAGAAATTCTCATTGGTATTTATAGGCTACATGTCGTGTCTGCTCTATAACTCCAATATCTATGGATTTTCATAAAACTTTACAGACGTGTTTATCATTACACAAAGGTGTGTCGCACGCATCAACCATATGCACGCTTCCTTCAGGGATTATAATCTGTTCCCATTATTTTCTTGTTTCTATTTGGCACAGATTCTTCATGGGGGGTTTTCACTGGTGGGGACTTTTGACAGTATTGCTTATAAAACTGACAAATCCCTGTTTGTAAAATAATAGTAATAATAATGATAAAATGATGAATAAAAAAATGATAAAAGGTTATCTAACATATTCTTATTTGAATAATGCCCTTGAAATATTAAATCAATACGCATAATTATTTACTTAGATGTATACATCACTGTAATTTGCATGTAAAACTGTAATCAAATTTAGTTGCGTGCAAAACTTAAACCAAAATTCCTAATTAATAAATGAATAAGCATAACTGGCTATATGCATGATAGTAACTTACAAGATGTGACGCTAGCCCAAGAGAGAGTATGATACAGGACATTCTTAGTATAGTCGATGAGAATCTCAAATATGTACATAATCATTAGGAGATATATTTCAACAGGACAAATATGTTTATACTTTTATTTATATTCTTTCCCTTTTGCAACAGTGTTATTAATTCAGTAACATCAACTTTTCAACTTCAGATATATATAGATTTACTATCAAATTACGGTATATTTTCGCTTATCAACGTCATGTCACGTTCGTCCTACCAGAGGCTGACCACTGAACTTTGTTCTTAGACGCCTACATCTCTACAGAGCCCTTGCTTATTTAAACTTACTTCACCGCAAGCATTAGCCAATACTGCCATTTGCTTCCTGTAATCCAGTTACTGCAAGTTAGGACTGTCGCGAGCGCTCTTTCATTACAACATTAGAGTCCTGAACTCGAATTCAGTCGTGTTTAGTTTAATAGTATTCTGGAACATTTTCTTATTTGAAATAAATAAATAAATAAATAAAATACGTGAAGATTACAAAGAAAAGTGTATTAATCTATATCTTCTTTATCAGCAATTATACGTAGAAACGCTTTGCCAAATGGATTTGTAATTCATTTGAATGGACTAAGGTTTGAAATCATTTTGAATGATAAATCAAATATATATCAGTTTATTTAGTTTGATTTTAGAAAACAGATAATAAATAAAGTCAGTTAGAAAGGGCTACTAAAGGAAGCAGACCGGCAGATCCAGCGGAAAGAAACGCAGTTTCAACATGAAGCGTATAGAAGCTTTCCTCTCAAAACTGTTCATCATTGTTTTAATTCTTTATTCGGCCTTATCAACTCCAGTTATATCGATCGGGGATAAACAACTTCAGTCCCGACACCGTCGGGAATCAGAGGTGAGAAGCATTTTATTTTTTGTCTTATAATTTTTTTTTATCAATTTATAATCTAACTATCTATCTACGAACATTTCTTAGACGACCTTATACATGTGGTTATTGTCCGATATTTCTCTCAGTTTTGAATAAAATGTGGAATGTAAGAAATGGTGTTTATAATCTGTCTACACACATCTTGTAATAACTGAGTACTAAACTTTTTCGTACAAATACGAGTATCGTTTTTGTACTGTATTATTACATTTATATGTTTAATGTCTTAATGTATTGTATAATATCGAATAACAAATAAATGTTAAACATTAAAAGTTCAACAAATATTAAGTCATTTTATCGCTCACAGTTTCAAAGTAATATTTTATATAAATGTACAGGTTTGTGCGAAGTAAAAAAGTGCGCGGCTTTATTTACAAAGACTTTTATTCATTTTCCTTATTATGCTTAACACCTGTTACCTAAAATCAGTATGTAGATTTTGATCGTATGTACAAGGCCATGCGCATTTAGATAACATCAGGCCATGACTATCTCTAATTTATTAGTATTAATGTTTTAGCTTATGATATACTTTTTCGAATAGAGTTATAACCTGTTTGCTGATCATTTGTTTCAGATTTTCAAAGAAAGATAATATATAAATAAGTAATAAAAAAGGTAAATGACTCAAGATAATGACAAAGGATCGTAAAACATCAGTAAAGATATCAAATATATCTTGATATTTATTTGTACATGTCTATACATTTAGCCTATTTAAGATCCCTTTCGTTTTTAAAATATCTCCAATATACAAACATCACAGTTTAATATCTAATTATCATGAGAAAATAATATTGACATTCATTTTACTTTATAGAATGAAATAAAAATTATATATGCATATTTATATTTCCATGAACTTTATGTCAAATAAATATATTTGTAATTTCTTATACAACGTATTGGCTAATCAAATAGCAAGAGCGAAGATTCCTTTAAATGAACTTGCGTTATGACCTTTTCCTTCATCAATCTGAATAGTCTTGATATAAATTTGCAATGTAAGTCGTAGATACAAATACTGGGTTTTCAAAATATCATAAAAATACACTTTAAAGATACCCATTCTTCGTAATATTTTCATCATTGTTTTTAAATGTCAATGCACCGATAGCTCACCTTTTATCATTAATCATTATTTCATCTGTCTGCGTGTTAATTAAGTTACATAGCATTTACACCGATCCTTGCTTGTCAAATGATCTCAACAGTCTTTTGTACATTTATACTTAATTATTAGTATCTGTTATTCAAAGAATATTCCATTTAGTCTAAAGTTACTAAAGCCTCTTTCTTATTAACTATTATTTAAGACCCTTTTTTCGGACATCACGAATATTTGGATACTTTTCGGCACAAAATACTGGTTAAATACTGAACGTATTGCTTATTGTTATACCTTGAAGCTGTATGTGATTTATTTTCCATGGGAAACAATCTTGAAGACCATTCGCTTAAATGTAACATCAATGGTTGATTTGACGTTTCGGAATCAAGTTTTTTTCTTTTACTTATAGAATTTGGTTCTCATAACTTTGAGCAATAGCTTAAATCGAACCTTATTCTAAGACGCCTTTTCTAAGCTTCAATGTAAAATGAATTGTGTTATTAAAAACAACAAGTATTATGATTTCTGTTTTAGGGGAGGCGGGTGCAAGAGTCCAGTAACATATTTAAAGAATAAAAATTGACGTAATATTTAAGTACACTTTTGCGTGAAGGAAGAACATTGACAGAAGTCCAGTCCGCAGTTGATTACGTTTTTATTGCTTTAATTAGTTTACATTAAGTGAACGCATGTATAAGGCTTCATCTGAAATGTGTATATAAAACAAACATGGGATATCTTTTACTTCTCGGAATGGCCTCACACAAGAACGTCATTAATAAATAATTAACCTAAGATCGCGCATTAACACACGCGAGTGGACAATATATAAAAAACCACATTGGACAAATTTATC
Organism: Solen grandis; assembly: GCA_021229015.1. Lineage (NCBI taxonomy): Eukaryota > Metazoa > Mollusca > Bivalvia > Adapedonta > Solenidae > Solen > Solen grandis. Next base: position 71,314,543 of record CM037781.1, on the reverse strand, counting down.
ATGATTATTGTAGTGGACTATCTGAGAGGTAATTCCAATACAAATGAAGAAAATCAGTACACAAATACACACACACACACGCTCTCTCTCCTCTCTCTGTTTCTCCCACTCCATATATATATATGTGTTTATACATTTTCATTCTTCCTCACACGTCTTCTATCTGACAATATTCATATTATTAAATACAAAATATGCTCTCAAAATATGATTTGTATTACATGCTTATTGTATATAAATGGCAAGGCAGAAAGCAGTTTCGAAAACTGCTCACTTTCTTTATACACATGAAAAACAGTTATTCGTCATGACAGCGGTTTAGAATTGCTATATGCTCAAACAATCGTGCATATAAATATTGTTAACTTATTTTGATTATTAAGACTTCAAAACTTTTAGAACTCTTGTTTTTCTGATAATTTTAAACCGTTTTCTCTCGGGATATAATTAACATTTTTGGTTAAAAAAAAATTGGATATTAAATAATTTCATGTTAGAATATGCTCATTGCATCTGACAATAATTAGATCAGTTCTTATAAAACGCTTCAAACGCGAAATGTGCCTGAAAGAACAACGCATTAATCCTTGCGCTATAGAGTATTTATGTAGCTTGCAAAATTGATTTGCAGTAAACGAAAAAATAGATTTAAACCTCCTCATTTTCATGCTGTTATTTCCCTGACATTGTTCATTAATATTTCAGGTCATCAAAATTAGATAATAAAATGTATCACTGTTCAGATATATCTAAGATAGAAAAGCCCTTGCATGACACGCTGTTTCCTTTTTAATTCGTAGCTAATACACGTTTTTTTTTTGAAAACGACAAATCATCATTTTATTTCTTTTATTCATTCGTTTGATCTATTGGTAACATGTGATGATTTAGTTTCTTTTTGAAGTGTTTTTTGTTGTTGTTGTTTTGTTTTCTCAGAATTAAGATAAATACATGGTTCAGAGAAAACCGAACTATTTTTGATAAGGTAAGAAACTATTAAAACATGGCTTATCACATCATACTAGCATCTAATTGGTAAAACTAAAATATTGATATCGTTATCCGCCTAGGGTCACAATGTCCGCAGCGTTGTTAAGGTATCTGCAATACTCCGATTTCTTTATCTCCCTTTTATCGTAAACAGTTTTATGATCAATGTAACCAACGATTTGAAATATAGCAACATTTGATTGTTTGTGTGGGTGTTCTTTCCAAAAGTTTGCAAATGACATTATATATTGTCATTTATTCAAGCTGTTTATCTTATTTTTAAATGAAGGAAATTGATAGCATAGGTGTCAAAATCATGTTTTTGCTGGCAATTAATAGCAGCATCTAAAGTGATGGTGACACCTCTATATCTATAAATATGACCACATGAGTACATAACCCAGTGAAATCATTCTGTTTACAAAACAAGAATGAAAGCCGAGGCAGACGTAATTGGCAAAGATATGGACCTTAATTAAGTTACTTAATCGCTATTATTGAAACACGGTTGGCCGATAGTTCTATATGACAAATAACCTAATATTCTAACGCTTTCCAAAATAGATACTGTGCTGATGATACCGTGTGCTAAGATTCAGTTCCATAGGCAACGCGTTTGAGGTCCGCAATATAGTTGTAGAAAGATCTTTCTTCATATTTAATAGTACAATGAGTTTATGCATTAGAGAGAGAGAGAGAGAGAGAGAGAGAGAAGATCGAAATGGTGAATGTCAAAACGGCCAAATGCCCGGATATAAGATTGAATTAAGTGAGATATTCCGATATGTAAGAGTCACGGTAGCTTAAGCAAGGGAATGTTGTAAATAATTCTTTACGATAATAAGTAATGTTCTGAATCCGTAAAGGTGTCAAAACGGACTAAGTGATACTCTTTTTCTCATGCGAATCAACAGAACCACGGTTAGTCTAAAGCTCTGTCTATTTTTACCGCATCAATCAGGGTGTATAGAACATTTAACTTATATAGATATGATTTATAGAGAACTTAAATTAGGGATATTAAAGGTAAACGGAAATCAAGTATATGTATCAGAAGTATTGCATGATGCAGTGCATATCCTGCAGAGAAAATGATAAACATTTAATCCTTTTGACAACATATAGCTATCAATCTAGGAATAATAACGGGAAAAAATAAATGGAACTTCTTCAAATGTATTAAGTGAAAATGCTTTGCACCGGAATCTACTAACTGTTTATCAATGTAACATGTCCCGAGAAGAAACACAAAAGAAAAACATGATTTCAAATATCAAAAGTATGTGCATTACATGTACATTTTATCCGCATATGCTCCATTTACTACATTCATGTTTAACTAATAGTCTTGTACCTTTTCAAAGGTAAAAAACTGAAATTTATTCAATATGAAGGATTTCTTCCCTAATTAAATTATAACAAATGTCTCTTTATATTGAAACACATATACATACTTTGACATTTATTTTCATGCAAGAAGAGTTAATTATGTATACTATTTGTCATAATATCATCGTTACATGATTGACAGGTACGTTAGTGGACATAAATCACGATTCACCTTTGCATGGAATAAAATACAAAGCGTTACCAAGGAAACATTTTTGCTGTCTTAACAGTACTTCCATACACGGTCATAAGACTCTCATAGTGATTTAGAATTCTACATTTATGTCCATATGCTATGCGACCTAGACATGATACCTAAATTACCACATGGAATTTCAATCAATAATAAAACACATACACGTACAAGATATTTAGCAATAAAATTAACCACACTACAAGTGCAAAACTTCAAAGAACGAAGAAGGTTGAGGTGTGGAATAAAAAAAAAATCTCGACATTGTGAGGTTCAAATTATTTATATTATATAAAAGTATTTTATGCTCCATGCAATATAACTGAGCTTGTGTTAGGGCTAGAACTAATACTCGGATCTCGTATGTGATTGCATAATGCATTTCGCTTCTCGGAAATCCGCCTATGTACTGTAAATTTCTATGTTTTATTATGCATGAATTAGGAATGCAATTATTCAGTTTTCAATTACGGTAAAAAAATTAGGATACAAGGAAAGGGTAAGCAAGCATAGAAGAGATTCAATGCGTGTTCCCTACTGCCACGATCAATAGCTCAAATAGCCAACGTCTTTCGTGCTTTATCATTCGTCCATTATCTAATGGTTGACCTATAAGTAATACATACATTCAATTTAATTATAAGATCAAGTTTTTCTTTACCTTTATCAATCATAGCATATTTGCTTTCTGCTTTGTTTATTAAATTGTATTTCAATTTCTCGTAATATCTTAACCCAAAAATAACTAATTGCAACTAGTCTTTTTTGGCTTGGTATGTGACATTGTTTAATATTACTATGCCAGATATAGTTCAGACTATGGCATCTTAATATTTTTTCATTCAGGAAATGAATAAATGAAACATTATTTAAAAAAACTAATTAGGAAAATATCAGAAAGATTAATTTTGTTGAGGCGTAATATGTATGAGATATGTTTCTCTGAAACACATTTTCCGTTCCAGAAGACATTCAACGTTGTTTTACAAAGTTAAATACCCACAAGTAATACCAAAAGATGTGACATGACGTAATAAACAGTACGATATGTATCACCTCAGCCATATATCACTAGAAATAAGATTCTCGTTAAAATATTAAGTTGTATTTTACTTTTTAAAACCCTGTGATCGCCATTAGTATCCGCTTATTCTCAATCCATCTTAAATCAAACATCAGACTTGAATTACACGATCAATGCTTAGCGCTGAGTAATAATTAAATATCTAAGTGCGAATTTCATCTTTAGTGTTGGCCTAATAAAAAATAAAACTATTTACTTAGCAAGAATTGTTTATTAGGGTTGTATAAGAGGGGCGGTCAGAGAATATCCGGACGTTTGACTCGTTCTGGAAAACGATTCAACATTTTTCAAAAAATCTTTTCCCAAATATTCTTCACCTACGTCTACGCAGTTTTGCCATCTTCATGGGAGCTTTTGCATTCCCGCTGTGAACTAGCAGATATCAAACTCGCACTGGTCTTATATTTCTTTCCCGCAAGATTTTTTTCTGTTCTGGAAACAAATAAAAGTCACAGGGTGAAAGTTTTGAGCTATAGGGAAGGTGAGAGAACAATATTGTGATTTGAAAAGGTTGATAACTCCCCACTGTAGCTGAGGCGGTATGGGAGGGGGCGTTATCGTACTGAAGGGGACATTTTTCTGCGCTAACCTTGGACGCAACTGTTTCAGCCTTTCTCTGAGATTTTTCAGAATTACTTCAGAATAGTACATGTTGTTGACAATTTGACCTTTTGACATGAAATGAGCAAGTTTTATTCCTCGTGAATCCCAAACTGCAACAAGCATGACTTTGCCAGCCGAAAGAGGCAGATTAAACTTTTTAGGAAGCGGAGAACCAGCTTGTTTCCCCTGCTTTGACTGAGCTTTTGTCTCAGGTTCGGCATAATAAACCCGCGTTTCATTTCCAGTGACAATGCAGCTCAAATCTCCTTCGTGATTAAGACGACTCAAATGTTCTTTGTATTGGTCATTCTGGTTGCCTTTTGGTCTGCGGACAGTTATATAGGCACCCACCTAGCACTTACTTTGCTCATGCTTAGGTGTTCGTGTAAAATCTTCTGTGCCGATGCCTTACCGATGCTAAACTTGTTGGGTACCTCCTCTAAAAGTACTCGACGATCTTTAATGACAAAAACTTCAACATTTGCTCCCATTCTTGGAGAAACCGCCCCAGCTGGCCGCCCAATCCTAGGCATGTAACAAACATTTGTTTTGCCTTCACGAAACTGATAAACCCAGTGGTAGAAGGTTGGACGTGATACACATTTATTGAAAGTCTCCGAAAAAATGTGACAGGGCTTTTCATCTTCTGCAAACATAAGCTGTTCTTCTAACAAAGAGTCCATGATAGCCGAAACACGTATTATATACCAATGGGCAAAACAATGTATACACAATTGTCATTGAAAATAAACTGAGAGAAAGTTATTGGCGAAAGAATGTAGTTTTCACCAATGTATATAGCTGCACATGGAAAGACAGGAGCATGAAAAGTCTGGATATTTTCTGACCGCATTTCATATGACTATTAACTTGGCCATGTACTTGAATATTTTTAAATATTATAGTAGGATGCACTTCTACCTAATTAAGGAATTTATATATAAGTTAGCGCTAAGTAGTGTTAGTGGATTTCGAGCCTTTCACCCAAAGTAGCAGGTAACAAACATAATTACATCCAATTTCCTGCAGCCTGACAAAATATTCGCAAAACAATTCACATAAATACTATTATTATAATTCAATTAAAATAATAAGGCAGAGAGGGAGAGACAAAAATAAGGGAAAAAAACAAGTGGATAAATATCAATAAAATCAAAACAAAATTTCAGTAAGTTCTAACAGAGACTTATAAACAGAGACTGGCAGCTTTCGAAATAATGCGCTTTATCGCGTGTCTCGGGAGTTAACAAGAGCGTACCCACCTGTCAAACGGGGAATCTTACAAAACTACTATTACTTTCCAAATACTTAAGTAAATCTACTGATTCTAGCTATTTAAAGTGAGTTTAGATGAAGGAAAGAAGAGGACAGATGCATGATTTGAGTACTTATTTGAGTTAAATTATAATTAAGACTGAGAGAGAGAGAGAGAGAGAGGGAGAAGGAAGAAAGACAGGTAGATAACTGGTTCTATATGCCTAAGCGCGGCAAATACATGATAGTCTCGTGTACATGCACGATTAACCGGTTTTTGCCGGTTAGGGTCTTCTTGTTCTTTTGAATGGTAACATGTAGAATGATTGCTTACCGATTTATTCCCTTAATTGCGTTTCGCCGTGTGGTCGATCAACCTCACTGGCGTTTGTTTATGTCAAGTAATCGAACAAATAATTGACTAAACAAAATAACCATATCAATACTATGCTACTTTAAATATCCATTGGAGCTTACCATAAATATGTGTTTGATTTCCAATCTCGTTCGGGTCTCGTTGGCCTCGCGCGACTTCAGAAAATCGATATGGGCAAAGAATAAGCTGCCAATCTCTGTTTATAAGTCTCTGTTTCCATGTAACAAGAATAACAGACGAGTAACTTAAGATTATGTTAATCTCTATTGTCTAGACGCATCACCAACCCGGTGTGGCCATACCACGCGGTATATGGCATCTTTTTAAGCTATCACAAGCAACATGTTTTGCCTCTATATGAAGAAAAAAATCTGCTGTAAGTATTTTATTTCTTCATCAATTTCTAATAGGGTATAACGTATGCAAGGTGGAAAAATGTGCTTTACACATAGGTTCTACCGATTCTTTTGTTAGATGTACAGGTGGAAAGCCTTCATAGTTCGTGAGTATTTGTTTGATATCAAGAAAAACACAACATTCATAACGTTTTCCCGAATGTAAGGAAATAGTGTACCTCTGCAAACGGATCGCATGCGCTATATCCAATTGAAATTGATGAAGAAATAAAATACTTACTGCAGTTTTCCTCTCCGAATTGAGGCAACATATGTTATATTGACGTAATATATCACGTGATATCGCCACATTGTAATTAATCCTTAATTAACATGACGCGCCAAACCGCCTCGAAATGAATAATGCCTATTGTTTTAAACCAGTGAGAGCGACAAACAAATGCACGTGAACCTTGCTTTCAATAATTACCTTTGTTCAACAATCTCCGACAAACATTCAGGGTGGCGATATACCTGTTTAGCGTCATGTTAATTAATATCAGTGACAAGTGTATGATTTCAGCCATTTTTGTTTTCTTTTAAAAAGAGCTTCCTTCTTCATGAACAACTGGCCAAACATAATTTGTTATGATTATGCTTTTTATTATATTCTCTTTCAGACGCGGATGTCACTTCAAGATCCTGTATTAGCAAAGAGGATGATGAGACTTGTGTTCAATGGAAAAAAAGACCTTTTAAATTTTCTTTCGTCGCAAATGAGAGAGGAGAAACGACAGCGACAATGTTACTGGTCTGTCATCTCGTGTTACTGAATGTAGATGTTACACGTGGATTGTTTTTGTTTTATGAACTATTGAAGGCAAAAAAATAGGATCAGAATCATAAACATTTTGTGAATCGACCATTTTGTTTTACTGACCTAGCGAAATGGAACCAACTTTTGGACAATTTGATAAAAACGACCCTGGATGATATGAAATAAATCTGAATTACATCTTTGAAATATTTGAGAAAAAACAACAACATGTAAGCTATAAATTAAATGTTCATAAATATATTAAGTTATATTAAAATTTTATTAATTCAATAAATATTCTTGCAACGTATTTTGTCAATACTTTCATTCAATGTTCCTTTTAATTGATTCCATTTAAAACCATAAAATTTACATTCCAACTGTTTATCTGCCTTGATACATTCTATTTGCGCACATTCTTTCTGAAAATAGCGTTTTTTTCTGCAATACATTAATGTGAAAAATTAATACGTAAGCATTCTAACATTATACAGATTTTCGACATTGTTCTTATTATAAAATTAACTTTATACGCAAAATAAAGAGTGAGCATTCGGGTTTTATGAACATAAATGTATTATATATTTCCGAAATATATACTGTTTGGTCTATCTTAAACTAAACTTAACTTTAAAAACGACCGATCTATGAAGCTTAAATGCACTTCTTTTAAGAAAGACACTTATATAGAAAATGTCGAAAGGAAAGACAAAGAACATGGTGAAAATCAAAGAAGCGAATATCTGAAGACCATGCCTAATCTATGTCCTTTATTTAGATACAAGCTCAATTATGTCCAAGCATAGAGGGCATAAATTCAACCGTAATCTTTCTCTCTCTTTCTATCTCTTTCTCTTGATTAAGCCTGACGTTTGTCCGAGGACTTTTAAATGCCCCCAACCACATTCGTTCCTCTAAAGATTGTAGTTTTTAATAAGCATGAAAATTAATATTACAACAGTCATTCTCACATTATCGTTCATACGAAGTTATTTTGGGCTTACCAGCAGAGTTTATACTCTCTCACCCCGTTTAGTTTAAACAATGTCTCCTTTCTATTTGGAGAGTGTTGATCATTGGAGATACATTCATTATACAATGGTTATAATCCGACTCATAAATACCTTGCTATGTATCGATTGGTTACTATAATGAAAAGTGAACATTTCCCCAAGTTGTTATGAAGAGAAAAATAATTCAGCGAGACATAGTTTCGAGTTCACCCCTCAATATTCGAGAAGCCTTAAAGGAATCAATTAAGCATTAGTCACGTCCAGGCCAATGTTTTGTCAATTTTGTATATATTCTCATCATCAAAGCAAAAATCGTTTCAACGATATGTGTTAGATCGAATTCTATTCTGTAATAACATGTAAATGATAAAATATTTTCGGTAATTATTAAGTGGTATTTAAATTTTGTTTTGCCATGAGCGAAAACAAATTACTTAGCAAATAACATTTATTTTACGCGTTACGTTTTAAGATGCTAAACAATTCTTTATTGTATACATATGTAGTTAATTGTAAACGATCAATATTATATGAATTCCAATTAACTAGACAAAAAGGATGTTGCTGGGACGTTGATATCAATCTCTCGTGCTTAACTGGTTTTTATTCTGATCTAGACTTAACTTTTGTGCGATGTAAGATATTTAAACTGAGATACAAATCTTTGACAAAATGAATTCGTGTCAGAGCGTATTAGTTCCCTAGGAGTCACGATAAATGGACATAATCTTTATCGATGACATATTCACCATGTACAGCTTCTTGGACAATTAACACATTATTACTATAGAAACACTCCTAATATAACATTTATTGTTTCATGCGTCGGGGATTCTACAAGGTACATCCATTTTCAAGCCGTCAAATTCAAACCTTGATGATCCTGTCGATACGTTTTAATTTGTAATCAGTGCTAAAATGCGATAAGAGATATATGCCGCGTTTAAATGGGCTCTTTTGTTGTCGTTTTTTATTTTCAGGATTTTCAGGAACGCTAAAGGCTTTAACCTGATGATGTTAAATAACAGAGTTGTCTACAGTTTTTTTTTTTTAACAGAAACCAAAACTTGGGCAAAGCTTTTGAGCAATATACATAATTTACCGATATGCAGATTGCTGTTCAAATACTTAGGTGTCATTACAAGGGAAAAAAATAATTCGCCGAGTTACTTATGCACGTCCTAGTTGCCACTAAGTTCCTATTATACTTTGACGATACAAATATGACTACCTTAAAAGGCACTGAGAATATTAACTTGACTTCCTTCACTTATCTTTCACAGACAGTTTTTCTGCTTCATCATTTTTAGATTTTGATAAAGAGATGTCCAGGCGCGTAGCTTAACAGAAAACGATATGCAAGCCAGCATTGAAAATTGAATTTGAATTCGCACCCCCACCCCTCCTCCGGAAAATTTTAAAATCCTAGAAAGCAAATGGAGACGTCTGGTGCCTTTTTGAATCCTGTACCTGTATACCTGTATGAAAATACTGAAACAAAATTGTTTGTTAGCATGTGATTTATTTTATTTTTACACGAACTACTGCTGTTACCTTAAACAAACTTAAGTCAATTATTGATTTGAAGAAGTAAAATCGGTCTTTATTGCTTAAAGGCAGCAATGCGTCTGATGTCTGTAAAAGAAGCATAGATCAATGTTTCCTTCATTTCTTAAAATAGCTGTTTTGTTTACAATATTTTATCAAAGTAAATACATATCCAAACATGTCTGGAATATGACCAAACTTCCAATTTATCTGGATATAGTATTTAGCAGACAATATAATGATTGCGATATAAAGCTTTCCATACAAGTATGTTTAACATCAATTGACTATTGGAGTTTACCGTCGCTTCGACAGTATTTCAGTCATATAGCGACGTCCAGCTAATTACAGGTGGGGGGAAACCACGTATGCACGGAGGCATCCGGGTAGAAACAAGTATGTTTAAATCATTATGTTGAAAATTAAAACCATTTCCCACCCCATTACATGTGATCTCATGGGAAAAATAAGTCGTTACAATTTGAAAAATGAGGAAAATACTGCCCAATTCAAAAGAGATAAATAACCCGTCGGCTTTCAAAAGTATAACATTATATGAAACACATTACAAGACACACATATTTTTTATTTTCATTAAACTTAAAACAAGTTTAGTCGTACTTTATATTTAGATAAAATAAAAACAAAAAGGGTTTGCTTATGAACGGAATAAACGCGAGTTGGAAAGCCGTTTAGTGCAAATTAAAATCATGCGCGAACCCCAGTTGATTTATCACATAATGATCTTTAAAAAAGTAAAAAGAAATGTTTGTATAAACTTTCTTTTTTTATGTGTATAACCAGTTCGGTAACGGAAAGCATAAGAATAAAATTTAAAAAAATCTCAGTAAACCTGGATTGTAACCTGGAATAAAGGAAGTGGGTATGACTATTTGCCCTGGAAATCAAAAGTTGGTGTAAAGTTTGGAATGTCAATTGTTTATTTGAATATTGACAGTATTGGACCCTTGTTCTCGGAAATACTTAAGTACGATATCAGTCAAAATTGTGAGTATCATGCTTAAATACCTATTCAAACTAATTGACAGAGTTCGAGTATGAAAATTATACTTAAGTACCATTTATATTTTCGAAAACTCAGGGAGTGAACAACATGTAGAGGCCGATAGAGGTTTTACATTATAAGAAAAGCAATCAATACAATTTTAGAATTAAAAATACTTCTTACTTTTCATAATAATATTGTTTGAACGGAAGTCCACACCATGATTTAGTAACAATTTATTTTGAAATACATGCATTTCAAAAATCATGCTTTCCTTGAACTCAACTCACAATTATTATTAGTCTGCTGATTTCGACCAGACAGATTTCATTACGTCCTTTTAAACTTCCTTCCATTCAGATTCATTAGCGGTTAATATGGAATTTCCTCAATCATAATGGACTTGACATCATCCTCAACCCTACATCGTCCGTTTACGCTACTGTTCACAATGCCGGGCCATTAAACTTTCTCTGTTCAGTCTGAAGGCAATTATCAGTCTGAACATATAATAAATGTGTCAATCTCAATACAGAGATACTGGAAAAATGAAAACGGTATAAATCCGGATCATCCATCGAGTTACCGATAAAATGGTTGTTGAAAATACATAAAGCTTATGATTCCAGGGTTAATTCTTAAATATGTTTTCGTATTTTTTGTGGGGCAAAGTACGGATTGTATTATGAGGAACGATAATTTAAGAACAATTCTATATATAAGAGTCTTGCATCTTACGGTATAATTTCTATTTAGTAATATTAATTAAAATCTAAAGACAATAAAAACGAAATCTGTAGATAAATAAAACATGTAATATATCAATAATGCCTTTCAATATTCCCAATTCAAATACACACATGTAAAAAAAATTTCCGATAAATTCCGTGTACAATTCTGTCATAGTTGCACATCGCGTGGAATTGAAAATTTGTTTTGGTCACATGATTGAAGTTTTGTCCAATTGAGCAAAACTATTATAAACTAACCGCCATTACGTTTGAACTTCTAATTTTGTCAGTTTAAATTCTTTCTGATATGAACAGGCTCCATGTTCTCGAAAAATACTGAAGTACGATCTCAGGATCAAATTTGAGTATTTTGAGTATCAAACGTAAATCCCTGTCGTAACTAATTGGCAAAGTTTGATTTTAAGTATGACAATAGTACTTTCATTAATACTAATTCTATTTTTGAGAACACTGGGCCAGAAGTATATATTACTTGTGTAAAAACTAAATTGTGTTGCTTTTGGATGCTTAGTAAAGAAATATCGATGATTTAATTCACTTTTAGCATAATTATAAAATATATTAAATCAATTAATGTGTTTATAAGAACAGAGTTTGGTTTTAGTTCATCAGCATTTCTGGTAACATTCATTAAATTTTGGTACATACGACATTGGAGTATAATGTATGTTTACTATATCAACTGTTTGTGGATGTAAATGCAAAACTGCTGGTAAAATATATTTTGATCATCTATGAAGTATGATAAAAGAGTTTACTTATATAAATGAGGTACAGCTACATATCAATGCTTCTTTGTTTCTATCAACATAACCTACGGCTTGCTTGACCTTTTCGAATTACGGTAAGGCTCTTTTTGAACCACACTACGTGTATGCTGCTTCAGAAGATTTGAATAAAGTTCTACAGCATACGTTCAAGACATTAGTATATACAATCATTTACATGTAAACAGATTTTCATGTGAGGAAGCCTTCTAGCTGGCTTGCGGTAGGTCGGTGGTTCTACCCGGATGCCTCCGTGCATTCGGGGTCTTCCCCCACCTGTAATCAGCTGGACATCGCTATATGACATTTTGTTCTGATTGTATTGTGATGACTTTTTCATTTTTTTTTACATTTCTGACAATCCATCTTCGTCCATGGTGGTAATTGGTTTAGCGCGAGTACTCGTATTTACGCGTCATGCATATTTGACCGCAGATGGCAATATCTTCAGAAAATGAAAGTAGTAGAAAAAATGTTATTCCTTGGAAACATTATTTAACGAATCATTGACATGAAGACATGGTTTACAAATTTGTATCACGTTTGTATCGTTTGGTTTTATCAGTACACATCAGATTTTAAATTGCAAAATTGATGCATGAACAAGTTGAAGACAATAAACATCATCAAAACAAACAGTTATAAAGTATCCTTTTAACAGGAAGGTTTATCATTAGCTGGTCTAACCAAAGTATATATTGCCAAACTAGGAACTTAGTTTGTTAAAGTCTCGGCTCCAGTTTTATGTTCAACAAATACCGTAGGCCTATACAAGGGGCGTTTGATTAAATGAGATCATTAGATTATCAAATTTTATATCATTTAAGTACAAATGTATCTTAATTGATCATTGTTTATCATTTAAATTATTTGCATGCTGATTGTTCCGTAGCAACTTCCTCTTTGCATGTTTATTTTTTCCTCTTTTTCAATATATGGGAACCCATTAACCCACAAAAAAATCAATCCTAATGTACAATTAAATAATGGCTATGTTCCACTTTCAAATTTCGATGTCACCTTTTGGAGGAAAGAAACACTGGCATTTCACGAAACCATTCATCAACGCATCTACATGTTTGGAAAACAGGTAGAAATATACACGTTTAATATATCTTTTATGTAGGTGTAATTATGTCGATCATCTCAAAATACTTAAATTTTATGACAAAAATAACCAAACAAAATACCCACTTCGTCCAAAATCCATATACATTTATACATTCATTACTGAATACCAAAAACATCGGTTACACACGACATGCATGTGATCCAGATAAAGATAAAGCGAATCAGTTATAATAAGTTTTTTAACAGTTAATTGTATACTAAGTAAGGAGCATATAACTTGATCAGCATAAACTAGTTTCAACTTGCTCCGGTACAAGTGAAGCCAAGCTCCCAGCTTATTTGTGGTATGTCAGCGATTCTACCTGAGTGCCTCTGTACACTTTGAGTCTTCCAACATCTGTAATTGAGTAAAATTTGCTGTACATCTCTAATACTGCAACAGTGACGGTTAACTCTACCCTAACAATAATAAGCTATTCTTTAATTGCTAATATTTGTTAGACATATTAGTGTAATATGGGCGTATCGGGTGCAAATGACTGGTTCAAGGTTTATGTTATTTGTGGTGCAGCTCTGAATGTAAATGACTGGTTCAAAGTTGATGTTATTTGTGGTGCAGTTCTAAATGTAAATGACTGGTTCCAGGTTGATGTTATTTGTGGTGCAGCTCTGAATGTAAATGACTGGTTCCAGGTTGAGATTATTTGTGGTGCAGTTCTAAATGTAAATGACTGGTTCCAGGTTGATGTTATTTGTGGTGCAGTTCTAAATGTAAATGACTGGTTCCAGGTTGATGTTATTTGTGGTGCAGCTCTGAATGTAAATGACTGGTTCCAGGTTGAGATTTTTTGTGGTGCAGTTCTAAATGTAAATGACTGGTTCAAGGTTATGTTATTTGTGGTGCAGTTCTAAATGTAAATGACTGGTTTCAGGTTGATGTTTTTGTGGTGCAGTTCTAAATGTAAATGACTGGTTCCAGGTTGATGTTTTTGTGGTGCAGTTCTAAATGTAAATGACTGGTTCCAGGTTGAGATTATTTGTGGTGCAGTTCTAAATGTAAATGACTGGTTCCAGGTTGATGTTATTTGCGGTGTAGCTCAGAATGATAACTTTTTTTATATTTCATATTCACTCGGAACATATTTTATTGCAGTTATTAATACATGAATTCGCTATTTTTACTTTCTATTACCTTGAATCATACTAGCATGATACTGTTAAATGGTTACGGAATTTCTGTCGGTACTCAAGAATATCCCGTCATTATAAAGGTATTTAGTTAAATAAATCACAGGAGAATCACTATTTAAACAAAATACTGCACAATTTATTTCAGGAATTGTATATATGAAATGAAGATTCGACGGTAATAAAATGCAAATTGGCAATTTAGTGCTCAAATTCTACTTTGAAAACAAATGCCACTGACCCTTTGATCAGCAGGGCGTGCAAATAGGACATTTATCAACAGTGCATTTTTTTTTTCTAGCCAAAGACATATTTCGAATTGATGAAAGAAACAACTATGACACAGAAGGTTTCACATAGATATCTCTTAGGAATAGAAATAAAAAAAACCGCGCTGAAGTTACATTAATAAATCAGTACCTTACAATTTTCGATACATGAGAATTTAGAAAACATGTTAAACCTTCATTTGTATGATATCTTATGTTGGTTCTTTTCGTATAAAAATAGTTTTTTCCCGAACTAATTTGCCTCGTGTCAGAAAAAAGATTGAGTTTCGTGTCATTGTTGTTGCCAGTGGAGTGATTCTGCACTTTGACAGCTTCATTTCTTGTTGGGCATGGTATTCCCGCCGTTATATGTTACATAGAAATGCTTACTATAACAACTGTACTATTTTTCATTAATAATATAAATAACCAGCTAATGGTATGGAAAAGTACAGCCGAATATGTAACCCAGGCATCAGTTTTTGGTGGATATTTGAAAGAGCCCCTTCTACATCCGATGCGGTATGTTCTTGTCTGTAAATAGAATTAGGATGTTTGTAATCTACTTCATGTAGACGAAATCCGAACCAGATCGAGAAAATCTCAGTGGTAATTTACATTCGATTAAATAATCTTCATGAGGCATTGACATACATGTCCGTTAGGCTTATAAATTAACTTAACCTGGTTAGTGTATAATTAGCAGTAATCTGAAACAATTGCGATGAATTCAATGTCATTCTATAAGATACTCAATTCAAGGGAATGTACTTTACATTATCATGAAATTTTCCTGATAAACCGATCAATATTATTAAATATTCATTAGAATTACATGTAATATAAGGGTTCAATTCACACTAAAGCTACGTTCTTCACGGTCGCAAATTGTTTTAACAACTGGCCAAATATTGGTGAAAACTTTGTCAATGAATGATTTAACTGGTCAACATCGTCAATTTTACAATCTAATTGCGTTCTTACCAAGTCCTCATTGAGCCAGGCATCCTTAACACAACATTACACAGCGTCAATTGCGGGCTTTTCATGACCAATCATATCGCACAGCGTCCAAACAACACTATTGCTTTTTGACATCTTGCTAGAAACAATGTTTCACTTTCCAAGCGACTGAGACGCGTGTCACACGATGTACATCTGACATAAATTGTCATCTCATATTAAATTATACTTAACAAGAAATATATTCGGTGTAAGAAAAAAACCGGAAATTTTTTAAAAACGTTAAAAAGAAATATGCATTTAAAAAAAAAATTCTAAGAGGAAAATCTAATATCAAGTAAATATGAATTTTACTAAGACACACAACTGTTTACCTTTTCACACAACTGTTTACGTTTTATGTTTGAACATTTCAACTGGAAAGCTTTTATTTTCAGTTAAATTGTTTTCTGCCAATTTGTAATCATGCAGAAAGATGTGCACCCTGAAACTCCCATTTTATGATGGAATATCCTAAAATGATTTATGCAAACCATTGAAATAGGTGTTTTCCCGAGCTCTTTAGTTGTTTTGGTTCAAGAAATAGGCAAAAATCCATTTTATACAGCTTACGCCGAAAAAAGCTCACGAATTTTATTAAGCGAGCTTTTTTTTAACAATGTCATGAACGATTTTAGTATACAAGTCATGTCAGATTATTTCTATTTCTATTATTATTTAACTGCATATAGTCTCAGAGCAATAAAGTAATTCAACCAGTAAGCTATATATAACGTGATACGGAAAACTGGGAACAGCTGTTCAAGCTTATTGCCTAAGTCATGATTAAAGTTCGTATTGCCTCGTCTTTATATCACACGAATTCCACCTGCACTGCGCTGTCATTTCGCCATGCTTGCATCGTGCTTATTGTTAGCATGATTTGTGCTCATTTACGATCCATAAAGAAACGAAACTTTTTTTTCTGAATATTACGCGTTTCCACCACGCTCTACGAGCGCTGCGTGGTGTAACGGGCGTTTAGGATTACTTGCATAATATGTATTTTTTATTAGGAACATTACGTTATGAAGCAAAATATAAAACGATTTAGGTGATATGATATGCTTACCTTATCAGAAGTGCATTGAATCTCTTGGGAATTCCACATGTCTATTACGATATCGGAATTTGAAGAACTTGTTCGATCGTCAACTCGCTTAACGGCTTAATGGTCATTTCAATCAAGAATCGATCCACATTTCACTATTTTAGAATCTGTTCATCCAAATTTGATGACATTTTAAGATAAAGGAGTGAAACAAATGCAGATTAATGCTAAAAAATGAATAGCGTCTATTAACTCGTATGTTTTATCCACTTGCGGTATGCCACTGGGGTAATAGAGGGTTGACTTATACAAATATTGTATAATCATTTATGTTTAATCAAAGTATTTAAACAGTAGCGACTCTAGAAAGAATAGCACGCCTTAATTTCTAAAACGATATTAATGTTAACGTATCATAGAATTTATATTCAATGTTTTTCATACTTTTATCTTTTCCATTCATTATTCCTCTTTCGAAACGAAGCTTTTAGGAACGGAAATTTCACTAGGGATATCTCCTACGTGACACTCAAGTGTAAAATAAACATCATCTTATATTACAAAGGTGTGAATTGGCAGTTCTGTGCTCATTCTTATTGCATGTGTATGGGAGATAATGTTAAATAATACAGCATGATCCTTATGAAGAGAGACACGTCATATAGAATGATAAAGTGTATAGAGACCTTCTTACTTTTGGAAAGACTCTTTCCAAATGTTATATCAATATAACATTGGTTACACGTATCTCGAAATATTAATTGTCACAATTTAACATTATTTAATCTCTGAATTGTAATATGTTTATTCTCTTCAGAGAAGGTTATATACTTAATACCCTAAGTGACATACCACAAAATATGATGGATTTATATATCAAAAATATCATCATAGATAAGTAAAGATACTCATTAAGTAAATAAAAGATATAAAGGATAATTATTTGTTTTGGTTTAAGATCGATTAATGAATTTCACTGAGTGAACATAAAAGTGATATTTTCACGAATTTCGAAACCACGAGTGAAAATGCATCTTTTTATGTTCATGAATGAAATTATATATCGATCTTTCAGCAACACAAATAATTTTTCTTTTTATTTAATGCTTTAAAGACAAGAAATTAGCAGTGTTATTCACAAAAGACGTAAAAAAATGGCCGGATTTCCTCGCGTGCGTGACGTATATTTATGACGTCATTTCTTGCGTAAAATCTAGCACAACTGACGAACGTTTACAAGGTAGGGTCGGGTTAAAGTTCCTGATAATTTCACTGTTTTCCTGATAGTTTCACGGTTCAAAATAGTGTAAGTATCAGGATACAATCCACTGATATTTCTAGGTAATCCATCGAAAAACATAAAATAAATGATAACAAATAATCAAGGCTAATTAGAAAATTCATACTTTGAAATAATGTTGATTTTCCTTTTCTTTTGCATTTATTGGATTACATTTGGAGTAGGAGTTCATTTCTGGCTGCCAACAAGAAAGCATTTTAATCTCGAAGAAATCTCGATATTTTCCTCTTTCATTTTCTCAAAAATTTCTTTCTTAATAACTGACAGAGCAAATTTTGTCAACATTAATCAATGATAACGTTTAAAACTGCAAAACACCAATACTGCTTTTGACTATTAAAACATATTCATCTTAAGAGGATTTATTTCAGCTCGAATTTTTTTTCCGTAGTTTCTAAGATATGTTCATTATCAGCTGGAATTAGTGGGAAATTTATTTCACTGATATGTTAAAATTGAATGATTTAAACGGGATCGGTTTATGGTAAACATAATGCATGTTAAGGTCAAGAAACTAAAGTTAAACATGGCTATATATGTTGTTGTTCTATCTTATATCTTTAAAACAGCCGTTGTACGGTTCATTTTTTCCTGAATCATTACGTGCGAATGTCTGTATATTTGAAATTATAACTTAAAGATAAGAAGCGATTGATAATTCTAATCTGTGAACATCAGTACAATCATAGATATGAAATATAATAAAATGTATTTTGTATCTTGACTTATCAGTTTTTACAACTACTTAACCCTCGCGACGGTCAAAGGCAATGTATAAACCTTTTTTCCTAAAGGGGTTCGAAACAGCAACCTTCAGATCTACAATCATGTACGATTGTCCTGTGTTTGGTAATGCAATTTTACGAAAGAAGAACGATTCAATTTTAATTTTATACCACGTAAGGATATTTTTTTCGGATGACTTTTGATGTATATGCACTAATTTTTATTTGATCATTGAAGCTGTACATATGTATTTTGATATTAAACCACTGTCATTATAGAGTAAACAAAAACAAACAGAAAAAAAACCCCAACAAAATATGAGCAAAACCGCTTTTAAATGTTAGATTCACTAAACAATCAATCTGCTGAAATTAAGTTTCATAAACTAGATAATTCATACAACGAACTTATAACATTATTTGGGTGCAAATATTGTGCAAAAAGATACATATTACAAAATAATAAAACCTATCTTGCAAAGCTCAACATTAATTATGTGTTATTTAATTAATTTTACTTGTTATCCATGGGAGACCAATGATCTAAAAGTTTGCCAATAATATTTACAACAAAGTAACAAAATCATGAAACATATCCTATTATAAGATTACCCATATACCAAATAGTTTATAAAACGTTGATTATATCAAATCCATCATATAATGCAACAGATTCACAGCACATGTTCCGATATAGAATTGGCTTTCCTTGACCGATTTCTTGCTCTCCCTATCGTGCTTATGCAGAAGAGATGGACTGTCCAATGTTAAATGAATATACACGTATTAATCATGACACTTAAAATAACTATTTCCCGTCATTTCGATTTCTACATTAATAGCCCAAATTATTACTACAGAGGAATAGGTATTAATTATAGAGTCAAAAAATAAAACGAAATTCTGGGAACATAAAGATAAAGAATGACAAATGTCACGAAGACGCAGCCATAATTCCAAAAATCAATTATTCAAATCTTGTACTCCCGGAAAAAAGAAACAGCTATCTGAACAAATTTGTTGTCGGCATCTGCAGACAAAATGACGACCCACTACATTAATATGAAAAGTTACTAAACAAGTTTCTAAACAAAATATTAAAATGTTTAATATAAAAATATAGAAATTTAAAAATTGAATGATTTCATTCAGTCAGTGAGATAACATATAATTTTAATTCCATGTTTTCTATGTTACATATTAAGGGCCTTATATCTTGCACTGCTCAAAATTACGGGTATTAATTTATCCTCATTTTTTACTTTTCAGTCTCACATACATATAATTTTTTTTTTATTTGGCAGAAGGAATCTGGCATAACCTAAAGGCCAAATTGTAATTATTTCATCAAAAGATCCAAGTTTTTCTTCTTTGGTGATGTTTTAAATAATAAATTCAAATCATTTGAAATAATTGTTTGCAATGTATATTGTGAATAATGTAACTGAAACATTCATTATACTGTCTTTTACATGAAGCCAAATAGTATGGTATTATTGATAACGCAGGGAAATATAACCACCGTATCATTTACTAACGAGCACGTATTCAAACTTCTAAGGGGATGTTCTTTGTTTTGTCTTTTGTCTTTGTTTTTTATGCCCCCGCATCGATTGAACAAGAGGCATATTGTTTTTGGTCTGTCTGTTTGTTATAAACCTTTAACCTTGACCATAGCCCGGAAACCCTTCCACCTACAGCCTCCAAACTTCAAAGGTGCATGCTCCTTGATGAGCTCGACTCGCCAGGTTACGTTCAAATGACACTGATCCTAAGGCCTAAGGCCCCTAGAGGCATGGCGTTCATTCAGAAGTAGCGCTTGTTTTAATTTATTAACATATCGGTAAGGAATACAGTAGACAGTATATCTTATTGACGTAAACTTTTCAGTTTCTTTGTCTTATCAAATATAAAAAGCATAATAATTAGTAATCGTCCATTCCAGATCGTATTGTATCTATAAACTCTTTCGATTCAGTTTTGACTGTAACTCCCTATTTCAATTCTTAATTTATATGAAGACAAATTCATTCTAGCAAAAGCTGATCTATACAATTACTCATACTGTTAAACCAATTTTATTTAGATATATCTGCCACCATGGATTTAAATAAAATATTGGAATTTTTAAGATCAATAAAATGTAGATTTCTCCAAACATGAAAAAATCCATAACTGTCTAACAATAATTTCAGACTAAATGCCCAATTCATTCTACTGTTACAAGCTGTTTCAGTAAGATTCCTATACACAGTAGTAATGAGTATGTTATTTAAAGACAAGATTTTACACAAAAAATGTTTTATACGTGTATATCTATTTATGAAGAAATGTTTTACCTTATTACATTTTTTTATATATTTAAAATTATTGAGAAGAACAATTAATGCTTTCAGACCTTGCCTGCTAACAGTTCCCAAATAATTAATTAATTAATTATAATTATCTACTACTTCTACTTTGCTCCCATCATATAACCACCTCTCATTTCGCAAAAAGACCATAATTCCTATACAACATGACTTTACTTTTATTAATATTAACTTTTAATCCCCACTTATGTCTTTTAAAAGATCTAATCTACATGGCATTTTCATTGGGCTTTTCCCCAACACCACCATATCATACGCAAATATAGCAAAATAGAGGAAACATCATCGATTGAGAGAGAGCTGGCGGATTCATTTTGTAAAAGATCCTCGATGAACAGAGCAAAATATATCGGCGAAATATCCTCGCGTTGCTTTAATCCGATAGCACAATTAAAGTATTCAGAAAATGAGTAACATCAATTTACACAAGACTTAATTTGAGCAATATGTGTTTAAATATCTAAGCATTTTACCATCAATACTTAATTTATACAGTTTAAACCACAACATAATTAAAAACACAATCAAAGACAGGTTTTAGGTCTACAAATGTACAGTACATTTTTTTTCTGATTTAAATTCTTTTCGATTAATGCATTTAATACAAACATAGCATCAACAGTTGAACGACCTTTCTTCATTTACGACTGGAAATGTCATTTTATAAACTTAAAATATGTTTATAAAAGTCATCTAAAGGAATAACAGCAGAACCCGTTGATTTACGTTTACGAAACAGCCTGCAAAAAATCTCTCGGTTAAATCGTTCAATTGATTTTTTTTTTTTTGTTGATTTTTTATGAGGACTGCAAGTTAAGCATGACTATTATCTTTATATAATAAAGAAGAGAGTGTTTTATAAAAATCCCCAAATAATTCATTTCTTAACACAAATTGCTTACTTTATCTCTATTTTGTCGAATTTTGATATTTCGTAAAATGATATTTGGTTTTGCATCGACCTTACTTGAGAATTTCAATTCTACTAATTTTACTACGGGTTAGGCTTTACTGATGAGATTCGAGGCAGATATCATTTCCGTTAAGTATCTGTGCACGCAGCCTAGTTACTTAGACAAAGTGCTTACACAGTAAAGCATTTATATGAAACATATTTTTTCAATCATAAATGTTAACTACTCAAATTTCTTCAAGACTCTTTTACCTTTTTCTTCATATTGGTTGCTTAAGTTATAATCATAATGACGACCATCTCCTCCGTATCAGTCATCAAGTTTATTGATAAATAAGGCCTCCGGCCCATAATACAAAGTACAGTACAGAAGACGATGTTGTATATAAGTAGTTGTCTTACGATAATTTGTTTTAGGTTTCATTTAACGCATTCATAAGATGATAAATATAAATTGATACTTTCTTAACAATATCTGGGTTCTGAGAGGATAATAAAGTATAAAAATCTTGAACATATGTTCCATGTCTGTACCAGTTAAATAAGTAAACATGCCTAATATCATTATATCTACTACAATGGAAAAAGGCGTGATATTCACAATCAGTAACAAATACGTTGTTAAACCGTTGACAAAAATTACAATTACGATTTTCAACCAATATATTAGTGTGCCTTCCTGTCTCAATTTTTAATTTATGATTTGACATACGAAATCGTGACGTAGCAATTTTATATTTTAAATCAATATCTAATAACAGATATTTTTCAACATTAAGTAAACTTTTGAAGTTGCTATAATGCTCACATCTACTAGAATTATCAACAGCTGTATGCCATTCTAATGTATAATAATTAACAACTCTTTGTCGAAACATTCTAATGAAATTGTTTATATTTCCAACATCTTGACTAATCCATATAAAACCAAATCCAAACTTATACAAAAGTAATCTGATCTTGGTAGCCCAACAAATTCTACCAACATCATCAAGAGATTTAAGCATATTGTAACAATGTTTAGGGTATCTATGTATAGGCATAGTAATCAAAGTACACCAATATCGAATACAATTAATATAATATGTTGTACATAAAGGTAACCTGCCACATTCTCCAAGAACCATGCATGTATTTGTATTGTTACGTACATGGAGGATATTTTTGCAAAATTTGTTTTGTACAGATTCTATTGTACCAATATATTCATAGCCCCAAACTTGAGATGCGTAACACAGTATAGGTTTGATCATAGAATCAAAAAATTTAAATGAGTCAGCAATTGAAAAATATCCGAAAGGTCTTTGAAAAGCTTTAATGGAAAACATTGCTCTCTGAGCCTGTGAGATCAATTTGGAGTGAGCGGACGACCATGATAAACTTGAGCTAAGTAATATGCCCATATACTTATATTCAGAGGTAATTTTGATTTCTTTACCCCTATATGACCAATGTTCGTATCTACGAAGGGGACCGCCATTGCGAAAAACTGTTATTTCAGTCTTATCCATATTAATTTCCATTCCCGTGTCATGACAGAATTTGTCAATAGTATTGATTTGCTGTTGAAGTTTTGAGGCAGTTTCTGCACAACCAGCAACATCATCTGCAAACATTAAAGAAAGGATGTCGGGAATATCATTGGTGATAAAAATCCCTGATCCCACATTTTCACGTAACATGATAGATAACTCATCTATAAAAAGATCAAAGATTGTCGAACTTGACTTATCACCTTGGCGTGTTCCAATATTACAAGAGAAAAATTCGGTTATACTATTTTGAATCTTGACACATGACCTTAGATCAGAATATAAAGATTTGAGAATATTTAAAAAGGTACCATGAATACCTTTCTTTTCTAAGGCAATAAACAACTGTTTGTGATTAATTTTATCAAATGCTTTACGAAAGTCAACATAAATACAATAAAACCCTGATTGAGACTCGTCAATTTTATTATTATTTTCAGCCCAATCATATAATCGCTTATTTATTATGCCAGAGAATATCTTGTATTACGTATTTGTAATAGATATACCCCTATAGTTTCCGGGAATATTGCTTGGTCCAGATTTATGCATCGGAGTGATAACACTAGATCTCCAAGATGAAGGTATATTACAAGTAGCAAATATATGATTGAATAATGTTAACAGTATTGGTGATATATCATTCATTGTGGATTTCAAAAACTCTGCAGGTATGCCATCTATGCCACTACATTTTCCAACAGAAAGACTTGCAATTGATCTGGTAACTTCGTCGAGAGTAAATGGTTCGTTAAGAACACTAGCTGAAGGATCAGCAAAATTACATAAACTATTATTATTTTCATCAATATTACAAGAATGCTCGTCATATAGAAGACTTGAGAAATATTGGTACCACTCATGAGGTGAAATGCTATCATCTAAAGTCTTTACAGATTTACCCTTCTTTAGAATCTTCCAGAAACTACAGGGATCATTACTATTGTCAATTAATAACTTTCTATTGTTTTTTTGGTATTCCAAGTTCATTGCTCGACAGTAGTTCTTAAAATAATTGCGTTGGTCCTTAAACGTTCTAAGATCCACCTGAGAATTTGTCATTCTGAATTTTCTTAATGCACAGAATTTAATATATTTAAGATAGGCACACATAGAATTCCACCATGAGGCTGAGTAGTTACTCGTCTAGTGGTATTTCTAGCTAACATATATCGACCTGCTGTATGGTACATTGAAGTGATATTTTCAATGCCAGTATTAATATCTTGAAATATCAATTCATGTAATGAGTCATACATAGAATGTAATAAGTTTTTAAAATTGTCAATAAAAGTCAATTGATAGGATTGATTCCATATGTACTTTTTAATTGGTAGAAGATCGCAATTTACGTTACTAGAATCAATGGAGATAGGTGTCTTCTTCAATGAAAATACACATGACAGTGGGAAATGATCTGATTCATCCCTATCTAGGATACAAAAATTCTTAATAACTGGAAAAAGATTTGAAGAAGCTATCATGTAGTCTACCAGACTTGCGCCGTCATTTGAAAAACAGGTCAGATTACCCTCACTATCACCTGTAAATCTTCCATTTAAAATATGAATATCAAATGTGCAACACAAATTTACTAAAAACTTGCCAAAATTATTTGCGCGAATATTATCTTTGCTTCTACGCGGTAAGTTAAAATAACTGCCATCATATTCAACATTACCAAAAACGTGTAATAAATTATCATCAGGAATATAGTCTAAAAAATCTTTACATCTACTATTCAAATCACCAGCAACAAATAGATTTGTATTTGGATATTTTTTTTGCGGTAAGTTAAAATAACTGCATACTAAAGATACCATTTCTCTCTTCCTTATCATTATAATAACACGACCCTTCCCGGGGATATATAAGTGAAATACATGATCATATCTTCGCAGTTGTACATAGCAGATAATTCAAAATATAAAACAACACAATTTTCATATACATTATATAGACGACGTATAATATTCTCTTTAGCAAAATTACTTTTAATAAAAACACTCACACCACCACTGTTTCTAATGGAATTACTTTTCATGTCTCGAACTGAATCATAATGGATAAATGAATCTAGGAAATTATCAAATTCACCTTTGAATTTGCTCCATGTTTCATTAACTGCAATTATATCGTAAGTGCTTAAAAAAGATTTTACTTCATTATCAACAATAAATTCGTGAAGCCCGTTCACATTCCATGATAAAATATTTACATCTACACTGCCTGTGTTATTGTTTATAAAGCCTTGGCCAAGTCCCTATCGGTCATGGTCACTGTTATCCACGTGCTCCTGTATCGCGCTGAGCGGCGAGGCATCTACGTCACTGCTATCGTAATTATGTAATGCCTAGTGTCATTGGGATTCTACAAGCTGTACGCACGAAGCAAGATAAAAAAATGAGTGTGCTGTCAACTAATATCTTTTTAACGGAATATTCAAACCTTCCCATGTTGGAGTAATCGCTTTTCAACGTAAAATGATCTTCATAAATTTAATTCCAATCACTGTTAAAAAGAGAGTATTATATTCAATGCCTTATAGTATATCTTACCTTCTACCTGTGACGGGCATAGTAAAAGCCAGTAATACGTCTGGTATACGGTAATGATGAAAGCCACCACAAGTTATTGTCTGCCAAATGAACTTTGGATTATCAAACAAAGAGAGAGAGAGAGAAAGAGAATCATCTGCCTTGTATTTCAAAAAGAAATATTAAATAAAATAGACGTAAAACGAATAAAGATGTAACGGTTTGATAGATTGTATGTTACATGGATAACACGCTCACTGATTAAGACTTGCATCTTGTCTAATTTGTGATGAGATTAACCCATTGTAAAAATATGTAAACTGATAATTGCTTTTAGTCTGATCAGATTTATTGTAATAGCACGGTATTGTGAGAAGAGCATATAGAAATGGTGAGGGCCTAAGTGCGACGTCGAATCAATTACGACTGAGGAAATCTCATAATAGCCACTGATAAATTTGAATAAAAAAAATCAAAAGCTTGTAACGAAATTTGTCTGGTCGATTATCGCACCATCGAGAAATCAGTATAGATTAATGTTAGTCGTGAGATGAGTTCAAAGTTCGGTGATTTAAAAAACGGGGGGTTTTCTTCCCTTATGCTTGCCATTAATGCTCAGTTTATGGTCTATTATCATTAAATGCTGCCCAATTTAAATCGTTCATTTTCGAAACATACATTGTCAAAATATCTGTTCAACCATAGACTGCGTAAAAATATAAAGTTTATTAGCGCCTTGTTTCCCTTTTAATATTAAATGTATTTGTAGACAAGATTAAATCCATAACCGATATGATATTATTATTAATATCATGTTTAAGATAACCCTAAAAGGACTGAATCATTACTATTTACAGGCAAAAGAACACAAAAAATCATCCTCGTGTATTAATGAAGAATGAATTGATAACTGAAGTCGTATTATCTATTAGATAATTAAGAAAAAGCAAGGCAGACAAGGGGAGGGTAAACAAGGAAGAAAAAAAAATGAAAAGGACTGGACAGGGTTGAACTGGCGGCAAGATAGGGTGTCAAAATGAGCAAACTAAGTGTTGTTAATCTCCCTCCATCTCTATCTCACTCTTAACACTGTCAAAACGTTTGCAAGATTTAATGAAAGCATGCACCGCATTAATTACTTTACTGTTTATTTCATACGGGAGATTACGGTAGCAAGCAAGATCAACATTTTGTATAAATGGAAGTTCATTAAATAATACTTGTCTGGCATTATCAAAGTTAGGACAGGAGAAAAAGAAATGTTCAGTAGTTTCTCTTGAACCACAAGCACAGAAAGAAGAGTTGGTAATAATTTTCAAATATAAAGTATGATTTAATTGACTAGAATTAGTATGAAGTCTTGCATGGTATATTTTGTATGTTCTGTTACCGTAGTAGAAATGGCGTGGTGCCATTTTATCATTTTGATTAAGTAATCTTTTAAACGCAGCAACAGAACTAGCATTTCTTAATTCATTAGGTAAATTGTTCCACTCAAGTATAGCTGACGGAAGGAAGGTATAATAATATGAGTTTGAGTGTGCATGAATATTTTGGATATTGTTGGTGTTTCTAAGATTATAAGTTGAACATTGTCCGTAATTTGGTGTTAAACCATGAAGCATTGTATAAAACAAAATTATTCTGTGTTTTCTTATCCTAGAATGAAGCGATTCCCCCAAAAAATCACTTTCTAATCTATCAATAGACACTAATTTAGTAGTCCCTATAACAATTTTTGCGGCCTCGTTTTGAATTTTATCTAGTTCTGATTTTTCGTATGTACTACAGTCAAAAATCTAAAATTGGCTGATAAATG